>SPJY01003939.1:0-131843 GCA_005191435.1 Raddia distichophylla
TAACATTGATCTGTTAAGCAGTGTTTTGGGTAGATACGTTTAAATCACCTTCTTTAGTAAATGAAACTGAGACACACACTTCCTTTTCAAATGAAGCATAAAAGAAGTATGAGAATGGAGAATAGGGTACTATGCTCATCAGCCTTTCAGCCCATAAAGATCAAGCAAACATAAAACCTGTAAGAAGCAAATATTCTATGAACCAACCTGTACCTATATTCAAGCAGCAGAAAAAAAAACCAAGAAATTCAATAGAGGAGAGGGGTGAAATGTAATCGCAGATGAACATATCATAGAAGGAAAAGCATACATGCCGAAGAGGCACCACAGGCAGAATCTAGCTGTCACTCTTCCAGCCAAACAAATAAAGTGAAAAGAGCCTCTGCATAAAAAGAAGAGCATACATGCCGAAGAGATTTTGAAAAGAGCCTCTGCATAAAATAAAGCACCACAGGCAGAATCTCGTTGTCACTCTTCCAGCCAAACAAATAAAGTGAAAAGAGCCTCTGCATAAAAAGAAGAAGCTAACAATGAGATTTTGAAATGCATATCTATAATTATTGCTAACTAAAACCACCCATCTTACAGCATTGATGGTTAAAAATAGTTGTACTGTGCTAAGGTCTGTCCAGTTAGTGTTTCTGAAATCGCAAAATGATGCCAGAGATGGACACTACAGAAAGGGAATTATGACTATATCAAATAAAATATTTAATATTTATATAAAAGTGACATCAGAATAACTAAGTGGAGGAAAACCTATTCCTGGAATTGTTTGCTCAATATAACCAGAAGTTAGGAGGTCCCAAGCAAATGGAATTGTCCTGCAGAAAAAGACATGTCTTAATTAATCAGTTGGAAACAACCAACGGTTACCATTTCCATTGCCCAATATGCCCAGAGCACGCAGTAGCAAAATTTCTCCCAATGCTAGCAGAATCCAAGCGCAGCTCAATTTAACGTGTTGGTTGGGCTGATGATTTGCTGCAGCTGGATGAATACATAGTTGAGGAAGAGGACGACTGTGAGGCCCTTCAACATCCTGGTGAACCCCGTGAAGGATCCTCCACCTGCATTGCCCAAATCAAGCATATCAGTGTTAGCTAGCTAACAAAAGTCGGTCATCACCGAAAAGAGGATGCAGCGGACAAAGGCGAGGGAGAGAGAGAGAGGATGGCGCAACAGGGGGGAGGAGGGAAGATCAAGTGAGGAGCACCGGCATAGAGAGGGGAGGCTAGGAAAAGGACTGGTCAGAGGCAACATGTCGGCGAGGAGGAGACTCCGTCGAGGAGGAGGCGTGGATGCTTACTCATGACGGCAGGGAGGCGAAGAATACGGACGACGCATCGATAGAGGAGACGATGCCGGCGAAGATGGCAGGACAGTGGCGGATGCGACGGTGGAAGCGTCGCGAGCGGAGACCGCGCGGCGGTGGACGCTGGCCCGGTTCACCAGCT
This sequence comes from Raddia distichophylla, assembly GCA_005191435.1. Classification (NCBI taxonomy): domain Eukaryota; kingdom Viridiplantae; phylum Streptophyta; class Magnoliopsida; order Poales; family Poaceae; genus Raddia; species Raddia distichophylla. The sequence goes on from SPJY01003939.1 coordinate 1,458, forward strand.
GTCCCGAGGAAAGCCATCGCCAGATCCTCCCTCCACGAAGTCTCCGTCTGCAGATCGGGCCTACCCGGGGCCAACCGCAGCAGCGCTGCAGCTACAACTCCGCCGAGAGCCGCGGCAGAGAAGGGAGAGGGGGGCAGCCATAGCAGGGCATCAGGGCGGCGAGGGCAGCCGCGATAGGCGGGGAGAGGAGGCGGCGCGGGTAGAGAGAGGCGGCGGGAACGGAGGAGGCTGGAGGTGAAGCAGCCGAAAGAGGCAGGGGAAAACGGGGAGAAATTTGACTTTTTGCCCCAAAGTTGAGCTGCCTTGTATCTTTTGCCCTAAGTTGAGCTGCCTTGTATTTTTTGCCCCAATGGACTAACCCATTATACTCTTTTCAATCTGAGGGTTATTTTGCAAAGTGGCCTCTTCGTTCGTTTCATCTTCCTAGAACACCGATCCTCTCTGGGCACCGGCGTCGTGGCCTCCCCAGCCCTCGCCACGGCCCTCCAGCCGGCGCCATGGCCTCCCCACGGCCCTCCAGCCGGCGCCATGGCCTCCCCAGCCCTCGCCCTCCGCCGCCGCCTCCCCAGCCCTCGCCCTCCCCGCTGCATGCCATGGCGGCCTCCTCCTCACGGACGATTCTCCTGGGCACCGGCGCACTAGAAGGTAAATGCTACAAGCCCTGGGCCTGTCACTAGAAGGTAAATATCTCATATAATAATTTTTTGTTCTATCTATGTTCAATTAATAAAATTGTCACTGTTTTAGCCAAAGTGCAATGTTGACGGGAGACGTAGGATCACAAGAAGGATCCGCCACATCTACCCCAAAAGCAAAGGCAACACACATCAAGAAGATTACTCCGAGAAAGAAAAGACAATTATTTTAAATGGCGGCTTAATACGAATATGGCCTTTTGTAAATTGGTTTGTTTTCTTATTTTTTTTCCAACGAAACATTACAAGATGTGCTGTAGATTAACTAATTTTTTTGAGACAATATGAGAGGAGCAGCGGCGGCGCCATGCAGCTGCAGCGGCAGCGGGGCCAAGCAGCGGCCAAGCCAAGCACCAGCGCCATGCAGCGCAGCGCCATGCAGCAGGCGCCAAGCAGCGGCTGCATGCAAGCCAAGCAGCAGCGCCATGCATCAATTTGCCTTTTTTGTAAATAGCCCCCTGAAGCAAAGAGTATAATGGGTTAGTCCATTGGGGCAAAAGATACAAGGCAGCTCAACTTAGGGCAAAAGATACAAGGCAGCTCAACTTTGGGGCAAAAAGTCAAATTTCTCGAAAACGGGGTAGTGGGGACAGGGGAGAGGAGGATGGAGGAGCGCGTGGCGGTATGGGCAGCGCCTACAAAAGCGAGGTAGGGGCAACGTGGGCATGCAGGGGGCACGTGGCAGTGAGGGCAAAGGGAATTCACCGCTTGCCTAAAGCCGCCGGATGGCGAACGGACGCCTGTGACAAATCGAGGTGACGTGGCCATGACAAGAAATCAGGCTTACAACCGAGGTGATGTGGCCATGCCCAGCTTCCTTGCCTGATACGGGGTATGAAGAGTTAGTATACTTTTATTTCAGTCAGTCTATTCATTCGTCTCAGCCACTCGGAACATGAAGGCAAAGATTGCCACAGAATTGTGTCTGTACTCCTTCTCAGCTCATCCACCCAATGCCTCCTCCCTTATGCACGCAGCCAAAGAGTCAATCTACATGGAAGTAGATTACTTAATTTGCTGTAATTACTTAATTTGCTGTCTTCTGACCCTTTGGGGGGAGGGGTCGTTTATTTTATCCCCCCAACACTGTAATTCTCTTCTTCATTAATGCTTAAAGACAACCCTTTTGCCTTTCCTCAAAAAAAAAAGAGTCAATCTACATGGTTGATCACTGCATTCGAGGCCTACTATATATTTGAGATGTGCTGCTCATATTTCCTATAAACATTGGAGATTCTGAAGTTGAGCTAATGGGCTACTTAATATCCAATATTACTTTGAATTAGATGTTCTGAACTTTTGTTTAGTTAGGTGTAGGTTCAACCAAACAAATAGTTTAGTAAAATATTAGAGCAATGCTTATATTATTTGTGTCAATGTTCTAGATTATAAATTATGTCAAAGATTATATTATTTGTGGCAGAGTAAACTATTTGTCCTAGGTTGTGACAAATTCAATGAGATTTTTAAAAATTAACATGTTCCATTAACATTTTCAGAAAAGTGCATCTAAATTACAATGTAATTATCTAAAGGTTAGTTGCGTAGAGTTTGCATCATGAACAGCTTCTTAGTGATTTTAACCTGTAAGGACAAGACAGCTGCAGTTACTATAACATATTTTTTGTAATTATTTTTGGCAGTTTACCATTTTTGTTTGTGGTATGCATATTATACAGTTGTTTGTACTTATGGATCTTTGAATGTCGTATACATCCCATATTGGATCCCCAGGATTCTATACTTCAGGCTCCTTGTTGTAGGTGGTTCTTCTTCCTCTTCTTTTCAAGTTTTTATAACATACCAGGTACTGGTCTCTGCAAAATTAAAAAGCTACTTATGATTTCATTGTAGGTTGGCAGGTATTAGGCCTTCTTAGATAGTCCGATCACATTTTTCCCTTGCATCTATACAAGAAGGTTGATGCCATTGTGCGCACCCGTGAGACGTTTACCAAAAACATTGTATACAGAGAAGTACTTACGTCTTAGTCGAGGTGCCGGTTCAGTTGCATGTAATTTTTCTCTCTTTATACCATTGAGATGTATTTGGATTGAATGTGTGCGCAATTCAATTGCCATTATATTTATTCGGAATAATTTGCTCCTATTCAAATTCACCACTGATTTTTTTATTTTACTTTGAAATCACGTTGTGGCAGAGAATGCACGCACTGCTAAGTTAAACCACCCTTTATAATTTTTATGTTTCTATAATTTATGCTCCCCTTTCTCCCCTTTAGTTCCGTGGCAGAGCACGGGCATTGTACTAGTAAGGAGTTAAAAATGATGGTAATGGAACCCGGTAAGGACTTGATGGGATGAGACAACGCCGACATAGTGTATCCAGATCATGGATTTAAATAGCGCGCTATAGCGTTTGGGAGACACTGGCGCTAGGTTTTTGACCATTTTGACGTTATTGACGCTAAGACCGCTATAGCGCGAAATAGCGCGCTAAACCGTGCCGCGAACAGGCTAATTTAGCGTCGCTATAGCACTGCCAAATCAAACTATGAACAGGCCAAACTACTGCTTGGCTCCGTCTCCTACTTAATTTGAGTGTTCTGTGTTTGTCTGCTGTACTGTTGTTACAGTGTTAGTGTGTTATTGTTACCTGTTGTTATGGTGGGTTGTTTGTGTACTGTATGCCGGTACTACTGTCGGGGATAAAATCACGGCTCATTGCCATGGTCCACTCCCTGACGGCCCAATCAAATAGCTTACCAGGACCCAGCTCCTTGGAAGGTTCTATCTGGAGGCGGCGCAGAGGGAGGCAAGGCAAAGAGGGAGGAGTCACGGGGGCAGGGCGCGGACGGAAAGAATTGAGGGAATTAGATTATAGTTGGAGGAGGAGGCGAGGCCTCGATTTGGTGAGGGAGCCGAGCGCGACTAATTTGGGAAGGGCGCCGAGCGCTGATGGACGAAGATGACACCGTCGTTGCCGCCGTGAAGGGCCTCGCTCCACCGCCGCCGCCGCGCTCAGATCTGGCCACCGTTGTACGAAAAGTGGAGGGTGACGGCGGCGTGCGGGCGGAGTCTAGGCCGGAGGGGAGTTGTCGGCGACGGCGCGTCTGGGCTGCGGGGAGTCGACGGCGGCGGGCAGGGCGAGGAGAAGGTGGAGGGGAGGAGGATAGAGAGGGCGGCGGTGGAGGAGAGAAAGAGGGAGGGCGAGCGGGCTGCGCGCGCACGCGCGGCGGGTGGGGATGGCGCGGCCTGCTAGGGTTTCACGCGCGGGCGTGCGCTGGGCGGAGCCGTTCGATCGAGATCGGACGACGCTGGGACGCACGACGGACGAAAACTGACGAAGAAAGTGGAAACTCTATTCTCTTTATTATTAGGTAGAGATTGCGCCGGTCGAGCCTTGGTGGGTAACCGGGTGAGATGAGCAACCTCACGTGAGTCACTTCCAGCACTAGGCTACAAGCTAGCCCGCTACTGGACTAAAATATGAAATTTGTTGTGGAATGCATGGGCAGCAGGGCCATGTAGACTTGGCAAGGAATTGCAAGAACGTCAGAAGACTTGCATAACCAATCTAAATTTTGCAAGCACGTTAGAAGACTTGCATAATTAATCCAAAATTTGACAGGAATCCATAGAGGAAACTATATCCAAGATCTTCAAGAAATGTTACAACCTTAGTCTGTCTTTGTAGCCGCTCAAAATCTAATGATCGGCAAACAGACTAGTTAATTTGTCCACGAGACCGCATCCGGCCACTGTTGTTCATCAGAACAAGTCCCGGAGCGTGGGGAGCTTCATCTCGCCCTCCGTGGTGAGCGGGATGGTGAAGTTGCCAAGTACGGGGAGGTCGATGGTGAGACCGACCTCCAGCACGTAGTCGATGTCCCAATCGCCGCCTACATCCGTGATCAGCGACACGATGAAGTCGTACGGCACCTTCACCGGTAGCTCCAGCTTCGTCGTGCCGCTCGCCGCGATCCACCCGGGGTCAGGCATCGCGCCTGACGCGATGACCCTAGCAATTAACAAATTATTGCATGAGGAGAGTAACGTGGCCATGCATATCATTGCAGGAAGAGAATGCTTTGCATCCGCACATATATGCTGAAGAAAAGTGAATGGGAGCTGCTTTGCGTCGGTGGGCATGCACATACTTGCCGGCGCTCTTGAACGTGTAGGTGAGGTCGCATATGGGGATGCGGTGGGCGTAGGGGTTGCAGACATCGACGTGGCTGTGCAGCGTGATGCAGTCGCGGCCGACGCCCTTGAACGAGACGCGCTCCAGCGACGCCTCTGGCCGTGGGATCTGCGCGATCTTCTCCGCCACGAACCCCTTGGCCCTGTCCACCAGGCCCAACACCATGCCACCGGCTCCTCCCCCCTCCCGCCGCTCCTCCTCTCCCTCTCCCTCCGTCGGCACGTCCGCGGATTTCAACCCTTCCTCCTCCGTCGACGTGCTCATGCTGCCTCGCCGGCGGCCGGCCTGCTTCGGTGCTCGTGCGCGCGCGCGCGGGCGTCAGAGGAGAGGAGTCGATCGATGGACAGGGAGGGGAATGGGCGCATGCAAAAGAGGAACAGATCGACAGAGACAGCCGTGCGACGTCTGTGCCTATGGGCTATGGGAGGTGGAGAGCATGCGTCGTGGTCGGGACTCGGGAGTGCTGGGTTAATCTTGACAAGTGTTGAAATTTAGCTCTGTTTTCGTAGTCGCTTTGAGAGTAGTGTGTGCATGTGATTGTTGTGTTGTTGGGCTAGAACTGAACTTTAGGTTGTGAACTGAATGAGCTAGCTAGCCGTGCATATATGACTACGTACGTGCATGCGTGATGCATGGTATTGTTACTTGTTAGTTGTTAGTGGCGTATAGGAATAGGAAGCGGCTAGCTACGCCGTGCGTTCGTTGATTGTGCATCGGAGGAGTGATCTCCCGCGTGTGTGTATTGTGGACCACACCACAGAGAACACATCGACTAGTTGCAGCTTAATTCGGCAAGTTTGTGTGTTTTATGTTCATCTCTTGTTCAAGGAACTAGGAAGGGAGAAACTATGCGTGTGTTCTTTCCAGGAGGAACATATAGCACATCAATTGGTATCACAAAACAAGGTTGCGTTGTTGCATCTGTTCCATAAGGCCATGCATATTGTCGCAGGCTTGCAGCTGCAGCGTGATGAAAATAGTGCCATCTGGTGCTGCGTCAAGGAGCGACGTAATGACATTATGGAGACCATGGACAATGACTAGAAGTCGTTTTCACGGAGAAGGCGATGCGTGGATCAAATTTTGAGGTCTCGAGCACGCTTTCCAGCACGTCACTGCACACTACTCTTCGTCAGTCGTTCCATGACATCCTTATGCAACGTCTAGTACCATCACCAACGCCGCGATGCTCCAGCCGTACGTCCTGATCTCTTCGGTCGTCTCGCCATGTCTAGTGGTCTATCTGATCGCGCACGTTGAATCCGCCCTTACTCCGCGGTGCCTTTGCTAGCCACGTAATCAGCTCAATCACCACATCTGGTAGATCCTTGCCAATAGTAGCATGTCAAACGGTTCAGACCACCACTAAGAGTGTTTGACTCCACCGATCAATTCGTCAGTCAGCGCCATGCTCCACCTTGCATCGAAACTGATGTTTTCGTCGCCACCGCGTGTATAATCTCTGTGCGTCCACCAAAATCATCCACATCACGAGCCTTGGTTCTTATACCGCTTGTGAGAAACACAAGAAATCGATATAATATCTGAACGATAGCGGATCAGACATGATGTTGGGTAACATAGTTCGGCTCTCAGTTTACATTTACGGCCGCAACCTCCTGTGTGCCTACGTCGCTATTTTAGCTGTTACAGGTCACTACAGGAGACTGCCACAGTCTCGACGGTTTGAGCCGTCGAGAAAAGTAAGCAAACAGTCGAGAGTATCTAGTCTCGACGGCTGGCCGTCGAGACAGCGCCGTCGAGGACACTTCGTTGAGAGAGAGGCATTGTATCGACGGCCTGGCCGTCGAGAGAGTTAGTCTCGACGGTTACAGGTATAGCCATCGATACAGAGCCACCAGACACCGTTTGCCATAAGGGCGGCATATTCTCGACGGCTGACCACTAGCCGTCGAGACTACAACAAGTGGGTCCCACCTCGACAGTTTCCTGGTGACATGGCACGGGAAGACATTATCGACGGCTACACCAAGGACGTTTTCTATTTATGGTGGAGTCAGAATACAAGTCCAACTCTACCACGACCCTTCCCTACCTATAATAACTTAGAGTATACTAACCTACTTGTACATATATTTGACACCAACTCTAACAGTTAGAAGTCCTATCCGCTGTTATATCCTCTTTTACTGTTCATCCATATTTTTTTACAGAAATGTTACAGGACGGACGTCCGTCCCGTTAGCTGAGACAGATGAGCCACGTATATCACCATCGCGCGTAACCAACGATCTCAGGCCAACGGCATTGCTTTCCCATTTCTAGTCCCAAGGCCGGGGACTCCACATCGCCGCCAAGCCACGACAGCTGTGGCAGCGGTGTCCCCCAGCGACGACCTCGTCCGGTAGCACAACCGCTCCCTCGCGGCTCTCCTCTACCACGGCCAGTTCGTCGCCATCCGGCACCTGTTCGACGCGCTCCCGGCCCGCGACGTCGACCTTGTTCCTCGCGGCGGTCGCCCGCTGCCTCGACGTCCATGCCGCGCGCGCCTTCTTCGACTCCACGCCCGTGCGGGACGCCATCTCATGGAACACGCTCCTCACCGCATAAGCCTGCTGGGCGCGCGTCGACCACCTCGTGGCCGCGTGCCGGTTGTTCGATGAAATGCTCCACCGCGACGTCGTCATGTGGAACACCCTCATCGGCGCATACGCACGCCGCGGGATCATGCCCCTGGCGCAGAACTATTCGACGATGATGGGGACACGGGGGAGGCCCGATCTTCTGGTGAGACTCGAGGGGATAATTTCGATCTGGTCGGAGAGGCGACCTTGACGATCCGGCTACCAACCTCGCAAGGATGACAACCCGGCAATCGCTAAACCACCAAACCTGCTCGTTATCAACCACGCCAAGAACGCGATTGACCTGACCACGAAGGTCGTTTCCTGCAAGCGATCGAAGAACAAGCAAGAAACAAGATAAACTAGCTGTTACAGGTCACTACAGGAGACTGCCACAGTCTCGACGGTTTGAGCCGTCGAGAAAAGTAAGCAAACCGTCGAGAGTATCTAGTCTCGAGACATCGCCGTCGAGGACACTTCGTCGAGAGAGAGGCATTGTCTCGACGGCCTGGCCGTCAAGAGAGTTAGTCTCGACGGTTACAGGTATAGCCATCGATACAGAGCCATCAGACACCGTTTGCCATAAGGGCGGCATATTCTCGACGGCTGACCACTAGCCGTCGAGACTACAACAAGTGGGTCCCACCTCGACAGGTTCCTGGTGACGTGGCACGGGAAGACAATATCGACGACTACACCAAGAACGTTTTCTATTTATAGTGGAGTCAGAATACAAGTCCAACCCTACCACGACCCTTCTCTGCCTATAACAACTTAGAGTATACTAACCTACTTGTACATATATTTGACACCAACTCTAACAGTTAGAAGTCCTATCCGCTGCTGTATCCTCTTTTACTGTTCATCCATATTTTTTTTATTAGTTACAACGCTTAAGACTTACTACAATGTTAAGATAGGGATACCATTAATTGGGGATGCCATATAATTATAAATTGGGTGATATAAAACCCACAAATCCAGTGCAGTGACTGGATGTAGAGTGTCGTGCAATCTCTGTCCACGATACATTAACGAGCTAGTTCCATCATCAATGGCATCCCAACTTAAGATCCCTGATACAATTGACACCATCTTTCACTATTTATCAATATTTCTCTCTTCTATTTTATTTGTTATAGTGCTATAACATTCTAAACTAGGATTCAGTCCATATTATTGAGCTGCATGCCCTAACCAATTCACCCAAAAGCTTAAGCTGATGGGGAAGGGAGGGCAATTCACTTATACTTCAACACATATATAACCAGTCATCCAACTCCCAATCACGCCAAACTGCATGCCAATGTGCCTTTTTTTTTTGCTGGTTTGCTTTTCTCCTTTCGGCTGGCGATGCCATTTTATGCAGATCTAGATCGGGGAGCCTTGCAAATATGGTTGTATCACAGATGTTGTTCCGGAGAGGATATGATGAATAACCGAGTGGGCAGACAGCCGTCCATACAGCACAATGCCGAACCCTGTGTCCCTGTCTGAATCTTTTCAGGAGTCTCGATGGCAGAAATGAAAACGTTTCGGAATTCGGATATATACCGACGTAAAATAAGCACATCAAGGTGTTGCGCTCACACTTGAAACTCCCCCACGTAGTGTGCACGTATAATATAGGAGGACAACGGGCTACCACGTCACAGAACTAGTGATGAATCACTGAAGAAAAAAGAATGTGCCACTAGTCCCTGTCTCCAGGAGTGTCATGATAACCGATCAGCCAGAACCAGAGTGCCAGACGATCAAGCCGAATAATTAAAGTCCACCTCGTTTCCCTCCGCAACGTCGCCGAACCCAACTCGCCGTCGTGGGCCGTGGCTATCTTCAGAGGCCATGCATACCAAATAAAAGAACAACAAGCACCCCTTCTTCGGCTTTGCGTGGCGCCCGGTTGACTCTCGGCCTAGGCGCGGCCACTGTGCCCCTGCGCCTATCGAGGTCCCATCCACCGCTGTTCTGTACTCCCTTCTTTTTGTGGTGCATGATGGCAGTGGCGGCGTCTTCCTCGCCGGGCCTCGGTGCTCGGCGTTCATTCGCTAGGTGAGGTCCCATTCATCGCCGTCTTACCCTCTCCTTCTCTATGAGGCGTATCATGGTGATGGCGGCGTCTTCCTTACCGGGTTTCGAGGACCAGCTGGCCTCCAGCCAGAGCTTTAGCAATGTCAGCGCTTCGGCTTGCTCTTCATGCAGATGACAAATCCCCAGTGTGGAAGCAGGGATGGGTGTAACGGGCGAAAACCCTTCCTAGCACTTTCTGGGTCGGCAGTGGCGGCGCTTTTAACGTCGTTCCCTTCTTGAGGCATCACGGTGTTGTCCCTCTGTTAGGCAAAGCTCTGTGCAGTCTGCGGCGGCGGCAATTCCTTCATTATTACCTTGTTGAAGGCGTCGTAGTGGCTCTTTGGGTCCTTTGTTAGCCGTTCATCGTTGCTTGTTGGTGTCCTGTGTGGCCGGTTGTGGCCGGCGTTTCCCTTCCTCCCTCTCTATTTCTCTCTCAGGTGGCAGCGGTTGCGCTGCATCCACCTCGGTCCTCTGTAGCCTGTAGGTGTGTGTTCTGTCCTGTCATTGGCCGATGCTATCTGGCTTTGGTCAAGGTTGCAACGGGTGCGCTATGGTTGTACCCCATGCTTGCATGGGTTTTTGTTTATTTTCTCTTACTTAATGAAAAGAGGACGGTAGTTCTCCTACCCCTCTTTCAAAAAATATATAAACAACCACTTGCTCGTGTCACAGTATTTTTATTTCCTCTGTCCAATTTTATAATACATAGTTTAACTTCATATATAGTCTTCAAAACTATATTTAACCCTTAATATCTTTCAAATATATTGTTTATAATGATAAAATTATAGTCATTGGAAGGTATGTTCAAATACAAATTCAATGGTACCATCTTTGTAACACAAAACCTTACATATCTTTTAAAAATAAGTTGGTTAAGATCACGGGTCTTGAATTTTAAAATATGTGTGCGCTTTGTAAAATTGAGCGGGAGGAGTAATCTCGTACAGAACAAGCATTATGGAACCGTACCTCAAGATATGTTTGTTTCATCGTACGAGGTTTATGGAGCAAAAATTGTAAAAGATCATTCAATCAAAACACTCAAACCACACCATCCATCATAAACAAGAAATGCTCCCTGTATAGTTGAGTCTCCACTATATACGATGTTTCATGTTCATGACTTAAGGGAGATAACTTGAGGTTAACTAAATCATTCAAGATTTGTTTGGAGATTTGATTTTTTTAGCGAAAACTTGAGGGAGATAGGTTAACTAAATTGTTCAAGACTTGTTTGGAGATTTAATTTTTTTTATCCTCCCTAATCTTTTCATTGCAAATGAACTGTTACAGTGGGCGGTGACGTGGCTGAATGAGGGGTTGATCAAAGCCGTCGGGTGCAACTTAATGCACCGGAGGATGGCAACGTCGAAGGCGTATTCCCGGAAGAGAATGCGTACTCCGGGGAAAACCAAAATTGGAAAGGGTGAAATGAATTTCCAGAAAAATGATTTAGGGCTTGGGAAGAAATAGAAAATTGTAGGAAGCTCAAAAAACTGTGAAATTAGATTCTACAAATTCAGGAAAATGAGGAGAACCTAATAGTGGGATAAAGGTTGATATTTTATGGAATAAAAATATCTGAAAAAAATAGAAGAAGGGTTTATTAATGGAATAAAATGGAATTTGCTATGGAAAATTTAAAGAAAATTGGGGGAGGTTTCTAAGACTTGAAAATGACTGTTTTGTGAAAAAATTTCATGCTAAAATTTGATGAAATTTTGGTATGTCACAGCCCCCTCCGCCTCCAGCCCTCAAGCACACAGCCGCCGACCATAGCCCCACTCCTTCGCTTCTACCTCGCCGGAGCCATCCCACCCCTCCGCCTCCACCCTCCAGGCTCCAGCACCGCCCCGCCCCGTAGTCCCCTCCACTTCTAGCACGCAGTCGCCGCCCACCGCCCAGCTCCTTCGCCTCCACCTCGCCAGCGCTGTCCCACCCCTCCGCCTCCACCCTCCAGGCTCGAGCGCCAATGTTGCCCTGTTTTTCGGCATCAGATGGTCGGTAATTTGCCATTTTTTGTGCCGAATCATTTTAGGTTTCGGATGCCCATCGGGGTTGGGTATGGGTGTGTGTTTGTGTTCGAGACAGATTTCGAGTTCAGGGTTGGGTCAACTATTCTGGTTTTGGGTTTGGTATGAACAAGGTTGTACCCGCAGATATCCACCCAATTGCCATTGATAGATGATGGTATATTATGTATCAAACTACTAATGTGATGACAGATAAGGGTAGAATGCAAATGTGGTCAGTGGTGTAGCCAGATTATTCAAAGAGAGGGGCTAATGCGTTTAAACGGTATAGCTAAATAGTAAGCTAAACTTTGAGATTTTAATTGAAATAGTTTTGGTCTGCTTCGTTTGAGTTATTTTTAAGTTTTGAAAAGTCAAATAAAAAAATTGGTCGAGATTTTTGACTTTTTAAAATGAGCACAAGCAATAAAACTATGCATAATTTAGCAGTCTGAACACAAAATAATTAGGAAGCACTAACTACGTTAGATTCATAATTATTACTATTGCATTGTAATTATAGAATATTACAAAATATGAGTACAAACAACTTCTCCCACGATATAAAATAAGTTTGACATTTTAGATATGCCTTAAGTCAAAGTTTCAAAATTTATCCATAAAATTTTTTGAACTATTTGAATTGGGTACATACAAATCATACATATAGATTTGTCTCATAAAGCACTTCCATAATATCATATTTTTGTGGATTTATAAATAGATTGCAATGACTGTTATTAGTTAAAGTTGTATTTTGAAGATCATGTTAATGTCCAAACGTCGAGTTTTTTATGATATGGAGAGGGCATTTGACATCTAGTTGCATTGATTTAAATTATATAGAAAAATGAGACCGTGTCTTCAATCTTTAAATAAAATACCAGCGGTGAATAAAAACCTACCATTATTTACCTATCCATCTACTATCTATATAAAACAGAGTTAAACGGAGCCACCACATTAATCCTAAAATCCTAGAAATTTCCACGTTAATCGAAAAATAGTAGAAATTCACACGTTAATCATAGAAAAAATAAAAAATCTACATCATTGAATATGGATATTATTATGTAAATCTAACGATCAATATTAACCTCTCAAAAAATAGTAGAAATTCTCACATTAATTATAGAAAAAAGAAAAAATCTACATCGTCGAATATGGATATAATTATGTAAATCTAACGGTCAATATTAACCTCTGTAACAAACTACTGAAGCTGATCTATATATTAGAGATAAACTTTAAATCTAATCTGATATATTATCTATATCTTAACACAATCTAGCCGCGCAAACGCGCGGGTCACCTTGCTCATTGTAACAGATAATGGGGTTGTATTTGATTAGTTCACTAATTATGTTCGAGTATTGTTGGCTGCAATGACCAGGCTAAAACCCCATTTAGCCTCGGCATTGGCTCCGTCACGGAATGTGGTGGCATCAAAGAAATTAGGGGCTTCGCAGTGGCATTTAAGTATTTATCTCAGATCTAGATTCCATTAATCATCAAAGCAACCTCTCCTGATAACAATCTTGCACCATTCTCTTGTTTACCAAACCCCTTCTCATTCTGGAGGCAGCAACAATGTTCATACGAGGAGGCCAGAGGGATGTGACACACTAACAACAATTAGGAAATCTTGGTTTAAAGCTCGAGTTGTCAATTCATGGGTTTTCTATGTGAAATTGTCAAGGATTTTTTTCACTCACGTCATTATAAAGTTCGCTTTATTCAGAATTGCCATTACAAAACGTATATTTATAATGATGCCATTCTTTTTGCAACTAACCAACCACTGATGCCATTGTAGAGCATTTGGGATTTTGGGGGGATTTACGATTATATGCGAGCCAAATACGAAATAAATAAATGAAATACATGTGGGGCCCACATGTCATACTCTTCCCTCCTCCTTCCTCCTCCCTCCTCCAACGCGCTCTCTCTAAAGGTGATTAGCCTCATGCTCCCCAACGCGCAGCTTGCCGGCTCGCTCCCCGTCGACCTTGGCCACGTCAAGCAACTCATGGCCGTAGTCGGATCTGGCGCCCCCGTAGTACGGGCGCGGCCTATCATCGCTGACCTCGTGGGAGACATGGACGACGTTGCCATAGCCACTGTGGTCCAGAGGGGGAGCGTAGACGTCGTTGTGGCCGTAGGCTGGAGGAGGTGCGTGGCGGCCGTAGGCATCGCCTTCATACGCCGGAGGAGGCGGGCGGCCATAAGGGTCGACAGCGCCGTAGGGCGGAGGAGGAGTGTGGTCGTAGGCGTCGTTGGGGTTGCGACCATAGGGCGGAGGGGGCGCGTTGCCATAGGCGCCGTAGGGAGGGCGGCGGCGGTCGTTGTGGTTGTCATCGTTGTGGCGGTGGCTGTGGTCGACCTCTCCGGCAGTCGCGAGCAACCACCGCGAGTTGAGAGAGAGAGAGCGTTGGAGGAGGAAGGAGGAAGAAGGAGGGGAGAGTATGACATGTGGGCCCCACATGTATTTCATTTATTTATTCCGTATTTGGCTTGTGTATAATTTGTAAATCCCCCGAAATGCTCCACAGTGGCATCGGTGATAATTAGTTGCAAAAAGAATGGCATCAATATAAATATGCGTTTTGTAATGACAATTCTAAATAAACCGAACTTTATAATGTCTTGAGTAAAAAATCCAATTGTCAATGGGTCATATGTAAACTACGTGCAACCATATTCCCTTCTCTTCTATATTTATACACCATAACCTTTTCTATTCTTTTTATCATCTCCGGTATTATTTTCTTTGAAGGGAATGGTAGAGAGAATCTTTTTGATAGGAAATGGAAGAGAGAAGGGAGAAGGAAATAAAATTTGTTGGACCAGCGAAGCCGCAAAAGGAACTAGAATTCTTCGCTACTGAATCAGGACTGAGAGAGGGGGGTCGTTGGAGTATATTATAGTAAGTGGATGAGTGGCAATTCATTTCTCGTTGTATCACTTAAGACAAGGATATTTACTCTTATAGCACTATTTAAAATTCGTATTTAGGCTATGTTATTTTTAGGGTAAAATTGGTCTCATACCATCGAAAGATCTCACGTTTGGGTTTTTACCATCAAAAGACTACAGTTCACTTTAATACCACTCAAAGCTCCTTTTGTTTAGGTTTTTACCACTCCGTCGGCCTCCCCTCATCTCCCGTTACTGTTCCCGTTACTGTTCACGTTACTGTTCACGTTAATGGTTGCCTAATCAATCATGTAACACTGGAACTCCTCCGCCTCGCAGCTCCGTAGCATGCATGCATGGATGGCTCGCAGCTACTCCTCCACCTCGCAGCTCCGCCTGCATGCATGCATGGATGGCTCGCAGCTTGCAAATCACGCTGCTTTGCTTTGCCTGGGCGTGGCTTGCCGAGGAGGAGCGGCCAGGAGGGGAGGCGCGCAGGGGAGCGCCTAGGAGGGGAGCCGCGGCCAGGAGGGGAGCCGTGCAGGGAGCGGCCAGGAGGGGAGCCGCGCAGGGCGCATGCGCATGGGCGGCCAGGAGGGGACAGCGCCCGGGAGGAAGAGATCGTGCCTGGCCAGGAGAGGAGCCGGCGCTGGGACGAAGAGATCGCGCCTGGGGCGGTGATCGCGCGGGAGAGATACCGATCGAGGCAACTGAACAGTCGCGCCAGAGATAAAACGGAGGCAGTAACGGGAGATGAGGGGAGGCCGACGGAGTGGTAAAAACCCAAACAAAAGGAGCTTTGGATGGTATTAAAGTGAACTGTAGTCTTTTGATGGTAAAAACCCAAACATGAGATCTTTCGATGGTATGAGATCAATTTTGCCTATTTTTAGCTTAACAGGTTAATGGTTTATTTATATTTTGAAAAGACATATGATTTGTGTTTTTTGAGTTTGTTTTTTCGCTATTTTAAAAGGTAAGTTATAAACTTTAAAAAGCAAATCAAACAAAATAGATCAAAATATTAAGACTACCTCAAAAATTCTAAAAATTCAGTTATTTCAATTATTCAGCCGTTCAACCATTTAATTTAAATCAGTTTAAAAGAACAGAGACATCTGGCACGACACTCGAGCCCGGCGACCCCCTCCCACGCCAAAGGTCACGCGGCCTCACGCCGGCGCGCGCACGCACCCCCCAAGGCCCCAACGCCCCCGCGACCTCCGCCGACCACAGCCGCAGTACTCTCCCTCAAGCCTCCACAACCCCCAGCCCGCGTACACACGGGAGCCCAGGTCACCCTCGCCCTCTTCCCAAGCCGTGCCTTGGACGCCTCGCCCTGTCTCTCTCCCTGTCCCCGTCGCGGTCGTCTTCCCCCATCTCCACTGCTCCACGCTCGCTTGCCTCCGCCGCCCTCGTCGGATTTGACCCCGGCCCGCCTTGAAACAGAGCAGCACAAGCAAACTACACCCGAGCGTCTGTCCCCCCACCCCCATACACTCCAGTGCCAAGTGTAGAGCTATAACTACGAGGCACCGCGCTCTCGGGAATTCCAATCGGCCGCGTCGTGTCTGTGCTTCGTGTCGGTTTAAACGGTGGCGGGGGCGGCTCGTCAGTGCTGCAGCAGCAGCAGCAGCAGCGACTGAATCCTCCGGGGGGAGTGCGAGCGCGGTTCGCTCTCGATTCCTCTCCCCGCTTCTTTTGTGCTTCGTCTTCGTCCCGATCTGATGCGGATGGTATTGGGGGCGTTTGGCTGGATCAGGAAGTTGATCGCGTCGTTATTTTAGGGTTCGCGCGTGAGCGATGCGGATTTTGGGGGTTTGATACTGTTGAGTTTCAGTGGGGTGCCCAACTGTCGCTCTGTCAGGGTGGTACTGTTGGCTTGGCTTGTATGCCGCTCAAGACCGTTGGGACTGTGATGCGTCTGTATCACTCTTGCTTGTTTGGTGGGGGATGGCTGGCCCTGCTGCTTTCTTGTTGCGTTGCTTGTGGAATTCGATTTAGCTAGACCGTGTTGCGGGCGTTGCCTGCCTGGTGAGCGATGCTGCTCTCGCGTGGATGGGTGATCTCCGATTTAAGGAGTGCATGGGTGATCTCCGATTTAAGGATCTGGTGTGGGTATCAGTGTGTGCTTAGGCATAAATGATGCAATTGTAGCTCAAGCTGCTCCATCCGTATGTCTGATCGTATGGCATGCAATCCTGCCATGACAAGGTCGACTAGTCCTTTCTGTCAGGCAGCTTAGATTTCTTGATGCACAAAACAGAAAATTTTGTTCGGATTGTGTTTATGTGGATGAACACACAAAATGGTGTTGCCACTGTTAATGTTTTGCAGAAAAAATGGCACGCTCCTGCCTCTTTGCCTGCTTAGATAATGTTCATCTTCGTTTGCATCATTATGCTATCATTCTGTGATTTCTTATTAGGCTTTTCCTCCCTTTTGCAGTGTGTAGTTAATTTGTCATTTTTCTCGAGGTTCTGAACTTTCATGAGCTGAGTAACATGCCCATTCCCTGGTTCCTGATGGAGACGTCATCTTGCTTGCCCTACAAATGTCGTGGTTTTGGTTCATCCACGATATGGCTATGCCTTCTAGTTCTTCTTCAGAATTTCAGCCCGGCACTCTCAGAATCGCCGTACTTAATTGGCACGGGGAGCTATGACATAACTGGGCCTGCCGCAGATGTTAACATGATGGGATATGCAAATGCTGAGCAGATTGCGTCAGGTATTCACTTCAGGCTAAAGTCACGTGCATTTATTGTTGCTGAACCTAATGGAAAGCGTGTCGTGTTTGTGAATCTTGATGCTTGCATGGCATCACAGATTGTCACGATAAAGGTGCTCGAAAGGCTAAAAGCAAGGTAAGAGTCATTTCCCTTGAATAATTGTCAGAATATCCTTGCAACTGCCTGCATGATATCAAGTGTACATAGTGTGTAAATTGGCAGTTTGGCATGATCCATCATCTTTTCCCAAACCTTTGATTCCTTATCAAGGTATTTAGCTATCATTAACCCATACCTGTCTCTCTGTGTAATAAAAGTTGTAACTGTTCAATTGATTATTCAATTGGGACAATGGCTCTTAAAATTCTCACCCATTTTGTAATGCACTCGGTGACATTCTTGTTTGAATCCACTATATCCAATAATATTGTAGATGCCACATTACATGCTCCTCATCGAATAGGAGTTGACTATGCAAACCTTAATTTGGCAGGTATGGTGACCTTTATAATGAGAACAATGTGGCTATCAGTGGCATCCATACTCATGCAGGTCCTGGAGGTTATCTCCAATATGTAGTTTATATTGTCACATCTCTTGGGTTTGTTCGCCAATCATTTGATGTAATTGTTGATGGAATTGAGCAAAGTATTGTTGAAGCTCATAACAACCTCCGTCCTGGGAAAATCTTTGTAAATAAAGGTATAACTTTATTTGCATTTACATAGGTTTTTTAATATGCTGTTGGAGCTGATCGCACAACATTTTTTTTATTGAAATGCAAGTATTTGGTATTAGTTGTGAGTTTTCTCTAACTATATATATATCAAACGCAGACTCGCGGTTAGTTCTAAATAGGCCTTCAAATGTTATTACTTGTTGTCTGGTTTAATCATTTCATTTTAACCACCTAGAAAACTTTGCAATGTTCAAAAATCTAATTTTACATGTTCTGCTTCCCACATGATGCCTGATGACATAAGATTCAGAGTCTGGAAACACTTTCTTATCAATTCTAGGCACTTGATTTTCAGGTGACCTTGATGCTGGTGTGAATCGCAGCCCGAGTGCATACCTAAATAACCCCGCTGATGAAAGAAGCAAATACAAGTATAATGTTGATAAAGAAATGACCCTTGTCAAGTTTGTAGATAATCAGCTTGGTCCAGTTGGAAGTTTTAATTGGTTTGCAACTCATGGAACATCAATGAGTCGTACAAATTCTTTAATAAGTGGTGATAACAAAGGAGCTGCTGCACGTTTCATGGAAGACTGGGCCAAACAAAATGGCTTTCCAAAGTGGGGGGATCATGCAAATCCTGATGATTTGGGGTCTTTTCACAAGACTTCTGGGTCTTTTCACAAGACTTCTGGACTTCCGCGAAGAGTTTCTACAATAATTCCTGAACCAAATGAGATAAGTATGTTCCATATTTCTTGCACTGTTTAGATAGTATATTGAGACATGAAATACTTTCAGTTGTGGTTAAACCTTCTTTTTTTTTTCCAAATGCTTTTGTTTTCAGCTGATGACTTGATACAATTGGCATCATCCTATGAGGCCTCAGGCGGCAGGCGGCTGGCAGGTTCAAGTATCACCAAGCGCATTAGAAGTAATCAAGATAACAAGGCTAAATTTGTTTCTGCATTTTGCCAGTCAAATTGTGGAGACGTTAGTCCAAATGTTTTAGGAACATTTTGCATAGATACCCATCTTCCTTGTGACTTCAATCACAGCACATGTAATGGGAAGAACGAACTGTGCTATGGAAGAGGCCCAGGGTATTCACCGTACATAATGAGTTAAAAATCTTTCTTTGCATTTGCAACAATTATCCATAACGAGGCTTTGAAATGTTCCTGTATTGCAGATATCCTGATGAGTTTGAAAGTACCCGTATCATTGGGAATTGGCAATTTCTCAAGGCTGTAGATCTCTTTAATTCAGCTTCTGAAGAAATACAAGGCAAAATTGATTATAGACACACTTATTTAGACTTCTCGCAGCTTGAAGTTAGTGTTTCTACTAGTGCGGGAGGTCAGCAGGTGGTGAAAACATGCCCAGCAGCCATGGGGTTCGCCTTTGCTGCTGGAACCACAGATGGCCCTGGAGCTTTTGATTTCAAACAAGGAGATGTCAAGGTTGGCTATGTCAAAATGCTTGCCTTTGCAATTTTAGATAACATGCTGCTCACTGGTTGCTATCACTTCTTATCAGGGAAACCCTTTCTGGAAATTAATAAGGAACTTACTAAAGCCACCTGGGAAGGAGCAGGTTGAATGCCATGCTCCAAAACCAATATTACTAGACACTGGTGAAATGACGGAACCATATGATTGGGCGGTATGCCTTTTTCAATAATCATTTGCAGACTTATGAGTTATTTTGTCTTTAAATGTTGTACTTTAGTTGGTATCCCCATTATCAAGGAGCAACTATTGTTGCATAAAATCAGTGCTGCATTGGCTAATATGGCATATTGTTCTCTGTAATATTGGAGAACTAACAGGGTGGCTCACACGTTCATGTGGCTAGATTTTTTTCTAAGTTCATGATCTGAAATGATATAGCCTAGATGATTTTTTGTTGGCCCTGTATTGACGTGTAATCTTCTGCAGCCTGCAATACTTCCTGTTCAGATCATAAGAATTGGCCAGTTGGTTATCTTGTGTGTTCCCGGAGGTATAGTATCATCCATTGACTTTTGTTATGTGTTATTACTCCCTCTCGCCCTCCCTGCACACAACAGCAGCAGCAGCCATCACTCTAAATTCCATTTCTATGTTTGGTGCAGAATTCACAACAATGGCCGGCAGGCGGCTACGTGGTGCTGTAAAAAATGTACTTACAAGTGGCAGCAATGGTGAATTCAATAGCAATATCCATGTTGTTCTTGCGGGGCTGACAAACACATATTCTCAGTATATTACAACTTTTGAAGAATATCAGATCCAAAGATACGAGGTGTGTATATCTTTATGCCGTCTTTTCTTCCAAATGAGAACAGTATATGAAATGAAACAAAGAAAAATAGCTCCATCTGTCTTGTACAGTTTATTACTTATTTGTAGTTGTCTAAATAGACATTTTCTAACTTCATTACTAGGTTTGTTTGGTTTAATTTGTATGGCTAAATCAGCACTTCGTCTTATGCCTGATTTTAACCAGGATCTTGAATTTACGATTTTTTATTTTCCTCCATGTCCCCACTCAATCTTGGAAGTATCAAACCCAGAATGATAGGGCTGCATAGCAGAGTCCTCTTTCATTTGTTTTCAAGCTTGCACCAAAATTAGTATCCTGCTTGAAGATGTCTTGCAATATGAGTTCTTTCAACTGCATTTCTCTGCTTAGTGGAAACAATAAGGAAAGTTTCATGTGTTCTTAGACTTTACATGGTTACATCACTTGGCCTTTATTGATGTGTTGTATCTCATATTTCTTCATTATGGATTTTCGTTGATCTTTCTGAAAAATGTATACCATAGGAACACTCAGATATGTATGGTTTCATTAACAGTTTATTTGGACGAATACCTTCGACAGGGAGCATCAACTTTGTATGGCCCCCACACATTGAGCGCATACATTCAAGAGTTTCAGAGGCTTGCTACAGCTATGGTTGCAAACAAAGATGTCCCAACAAATTACCAACCTCCTGATCTCTTGGACAAGCAAATTGGGTTACTTCCAGGTGTTGTGTTTGACTCGACTCCCCTTGGTGTCAAGTTTGGAGATGTCAGCTCGGATGTTCCTACAAACTCTAACTTCAAAAGGGGCAGTACTGTGAATGCTACATTTTATTCAGCATGTCCAAGGAATGACCTCCTTACTGATGGTACCTTCTCACTCGTTGAGAAACTAGATAACAGCAATTGGATTCCTGTCTATGATGATGATGATTGGTCATTGCGCTTCAAGTGGTCAAGACCTGCAAAGCTTAGTTCAAGAAGTTTTGCAACACTGGAGTGGACCATTCCTGAAGATGCTGCATCTGGCGTTTACAGACTGAGGCATTTCGGTGCCTCGAAACCATTATTTGGGTCCATCAAACATTTTACAGGGACGTCTCGTGCATTTGCAGTGCGTTAGGCAGTAGCCTATTGCCCTATATAGCACACCTATCACAAATTGCATCAGCCACTTTTTTAGATTGAAAACACCCACTGCATCTATACGATTTCTTAGTTTTTACATGTTTCTGAGGGTCATAACATTAAGCTTCTCTCAGTCTCATCATATAAATCTGCTGCCCCTATGGTCATGCTTTAATGGAAATATATAGCATGTAAGTATACTGTTGATATATTTGAACTCGGATAATACGATCTCATGTGAAGTTGATGGTAGAAATCTCTCCCGTATCATTAACTTGTCTCAGTATGATGTACTCACTGTCTTTGCATCTATATGTAGCGGATATGATATAATCTAAACGATGCTAGTTTCTATGATGTGAACTTGCTTACGTCCTACGGGATGAAATGTCTAGTCATCCGGATGATGTTGATTAAACATAGTACACTGTACTGTACACCCAGAAGGGGACTAAAGGCATCTCCGCCAAATGTGCGATTTGACTATGTCCCATCACTATTCGTTTACAGTACAGGGTATTGTTTCTTTAGAATATATTCAATCATTTCTAACTTAAGTGGATTTAGCACTACTCATCAGTTTTTTTCTATCTTCTATTTATTTCTTATAGTGCAAAGGTCATCTTAAGTTAGGGTACCATTGGACTTGTCTTTTAATCCCATCGCTATTTATTGCCCTATCATTGTTCATTTTTTGGGGCTGGCAATTATTGACATTTCCAATGGTATAGTCAACCACAAAATATAAGAAATATATAAGAAATGGACATGTCATTTATAGATAGAATATAAACATCTTTAATAAACTATTTATAGCATAGCATGTAAAATTAATATAAACCCACGTACAATAGTATACATGCACATTGAAATTAACTACAGATTGACCGTAAGTTAGTAGCCAGTTCATATCTTTCTCTTTTTTTTTCACATAAGCAAAATGTTGAGTTAGCAATCTTATAACTAACTAACTATCAAAGGCTAGCCTCTGCGACCGAGTAACAGCTCTATCAAAGGCTAATGATTGGGACCAATCGTTGACCGCACCCCCAAAGAATGTCACACAGTTACACGCACCTCCGAAAAGAGATAAGAAAACCGGCGTGTTTACCTCCTTCTAGGCAAGGGAAAGGATGGAGACATGGAAGATGGAACTAAGAAGAGTTGGGGCTTGGGATACAAACACACTTTGGGGAAAACAAAACTGCAGAGGGCAGAGAGAGAGAGAGGCACAGTCGTGCTCTTACACGTGGGCTGTGGCAAGCAGAGGCACTGTTGCCGTCTTCACAAGCCACACAATGCAATGCACTGTAGGAGTAGCGATTTCTCGGCCTTTGGGAACGGCTAGATCCCCTCATCGTCTCGGTCCCATCCTTGCCCGTGATTCAGAAGCACGTCCGGGCAGTCCTCACGACTAACCGATGCTCCTGCCCGATGCCATGTCCGTTCATGCACCTCAGAATACGCAGAACTCTCTTAATAACCCAAAAGAAAAAACGCTGAGAGGCAGACAGCCAGTGGCATCTAGGCCCATTAGCCCATATCCAAGGAGCCTGCCTGTTGATTGCCAACAGTTCACCATCTATTAATCTCGCCAACCATCGCCGACGCCATCCATGCACGGAATGTAAACGTACACACTCGACACTCACGCGAACGGGACAACGCACACGAGGTTCGTTCACTGCAATCTGCAAAATTTTCTCATCTTTAATCCTGCGTTACTATCACATGCCGTTAAGCATCCCTAATGGGTAATGGGTCTTTAGTAGATAATCTTTTTATATATTTAGAGACATTGTTCTTATGATATTTTACTGGAATCTCTATCATCTCTAAGTTTACAGATTATCTTAATCTCCATCTCTATCTCTCTCTGAATCTTCATATTTAGATATTCTCTCTCAAATATCTATATTTTTGGAGAAATCTATAAAACAGTTAGGACTCCTGCTCAACAGTACCATAAAACGACAAAAAAGGGTGGACGGCACAAATCAAACAGATAACTTAAAAGAATAATTATGAAACCTTGAAAAGCATATTTATGAACCTTGATAAATGTACATATGAAACATGTGTGACCCTGATGTATCTTAGAAAAGAATGGTTGCAACTTGAAAAAGATACTGATGAACATTGAAAAAAGACCAATGAAACTTTGGTAAGTGGTGATGAATCTTGAAAGTGGATGAACCTCGTGATGCAAATAAAAAATTTCATGAGAACATATACAAAGTTCACTTGGAAAAATCAAAGTTTCACATACAAAGGTTTCATGTAAAAATGGAGATGACCTCCGGATGTAAATAAGAAAGTGCCAAGAGAATAAACACAAGTTCAACAAACAAAACCCAAGGTTCACATGTACATTGCTGAGATTCCATACGAAAAATTCGAGCTCACCTCTTCCTTGTCGTCTTCTTTTTCACATCCAATGAATCCCCCTCATCATTCTCGTCAGATTCGACTTGCTAAATTGCTAAAAAAATGTGCACGAAAAGCTCCTGTTGGTCAATTAATACTTGTTGGGTGCTATCTTTTTAAATTTATATTCGTAATTTCATATATTATCTCATATAAACTCCATTCAATGTAAAACAAAATTTATAAATGATAAAAAAATTAACATCTAGCTTCTTTTTTTACAGTCCTATGAATATTTTTTCAACTTTTAGTAGCTTGTTTGAAAAAATATTTACTTTTTTTTTGGAGTAAATTTCACTGGCGGTCCTTAAACTTTTTCCGAGTTCTCACCTAGGTCCCGGTACTTGCAAATTGCATTTTCGCATCCTTAAACTCGTTTTCATGTGCCAGTCCGATCCAAATTCGAAAACAAAATATTAGAAAATCATTAAAAAAAAATCACAAAAAAATTATTTTTTTAAAAAAAAAATTCTGAAAATTCACAAAATATTCAAAAAAAAATATGAAAAATTTAAGAAAATATTCAGAAAAATCACGAAAAATTCATGAAAAAATCAAAACAATTTAGAAAATTCATAAAAAGAGAAAATCATAAAAAAAAAATTAATTTTTTTAAAAAACATAGAAATTCAAAAAAAATCATAAAATATTACAAAAATCACGAAAATATTCAGAAAAAGCATGAAAAATTCAGAAAATTCATGAAAAATAAAGAATCATAAAAATTTAGAAAATTCATAAAAAATCAGAAAATTGATAAAAATCCTAAAAAAATTAGAAAAAACCTCATTACAAAAATTTATACATTGGATAAAAACTAGTAATAAAAATAAAAAATGATCGATGGATTTGGGCCACCCACCAAGACCGTTGCCGTCTGTTGTTGGTCCTCGCTCAGCCGGTGGCCGCTGTCCCTTTTCCCGTGGCAGTGGATTTTCTGAATGTAATACTACTTGCCCAAGCTATATCATACCTCTGCTGAATTTTTTTAGAATTTTTTTAGAAAATTCAGATTATGAATTTTTCTGAATATTTTCATGATTTTTTGTATTTTTTTATGAATTTTATGTTTTTTTTGTGAATATTTTCTGATTTTTTCTGATTTTTTTAGATTTTTTCTTGGATTTTTCATGTTTTTTTAGTATTTTGTGAATTTTTATGATTTTTTAAAAAATTGTAATGTTTTTGTGATTTTTTGTTATTTTGTTTTCAAATTTGGACCGGACTGGCACAAGAAAACGTGTTTAAGGATGCGAAAATGCAATTTGCAAGTATCGGGACCTAGGTGAGAACTCGGGACAAGTTCAAGGACCGCCAATGAAATTTACTCTTTTATTTTTGCTTATGATATGTTTATTTGGTTTGATACTTATGAAGCTTATCAAAGATATCGATGCTCGTCGATGAATGATACTCAACGATACCTCACTTAATGATACCCATCAAAACTTAAACCAATACCCTGACGTAGTACCCCTATACTTGATGGTGCCCTTGATGTCAAACAAATGCATGATGATACCCTTGATACATAACGATACATGTCAAACCAATGCATTGTGATATCCCAATGCCCTTGATATTCGGCCCATTACATGATTATACTTAATATACTCAAACGATGCCCCTATGATACTCGATCTGATACAACAAACCTTGATACCCTCAACTCGACATTCCTAATACTCAACAATACCACAAGTGGATACCCCTCGATATCAGCTTGGTAACCCCGATGCTCAAAAACCGATGCACGATGATACTTTTGATACTCAAATGATACCTCTCGGATACTCGACCTGATACAATTGACCCTAATAGCAATGATAGTACGATATTCCCAACCCGATACCCATCGATACTCGACCGGATACCCTCCGATACTCAAGTTAATCCCCATCTGTGATTCTTCTCTATCTTTTTTAGAACAGACACTCTATTGAAGAGGATGAAAATATAGGAATTCATGCTAGAATTTAGAGAAGAGATATAGAAATCCAAATTTACAACTTTGGTACGGACGCTCCTAGAGAAGAGCAACTCACACGTTTTCGCCAGTCCGTCCGATGCAGGATTGAGGGCTCAGATCGAATCACGCCCGGGCGTCACGCTGCCTGATTGAGCAGTAGCAGAGGAGATGCCGATGCCATGATAGCCGCCTGTGCTGCCGCTGCAAGTGCGACGGGAATCGATTGCCCGAGTACTCCAGCCAGGCTACAGTGCCACTACTAAGTTCTACGGCCCCCATCGATCGAAACCGAGCAGTTCTTCCTCCTCTCCAGGCAGTCAAGATCCGCGAAATCCTGCGCATCGCGTTCCATCATTGCGCCCGCGAGTCTCTGCAGGGGGATGCAGTTTTGTCATCAGTGAGGCCCCTGAAAAAGAAAAGGAAAAGAAAACCATCCTTTCCTTTCACAGCGTTACAAGAAGAGTACCACACTAGTTCGACTATAGAAAAATTTTCCATTGGCATCACAGCTACTAGTTCGACTAGAAAAAATTTCCATTGGCATCATAGCCGTGTCCCCAGTCCCCACGGCTCGGCCTCAGATGGATGCACCCTAGATCGCTATCCAAGCTCGCCTCGGATTCGCTGCTAATGCTGACGACGATGCACGGCGCAAGTCACGTTCTGTAGCTTTTTTCAAGCTTTGCTTTGCCACTGACATCAACGAGACGAAACGGTTAATTAGTTGTTTACTATTTGAGCCAGGCAAAGGTCAGACTAATGCCTTGTTCTTTTCAGCGTATCGTTGCGTTTGCGTATTACTGTAGCAAATTTGAGAGCCCTCAAAATAAGGTCTAAAGATTATAAAAAAATAATAAAAAAATAGTTTTAGAATCTTTGAAACGACTACTATAAGTCACGAAAAAATCGTCGCAAATTATGACAACATATGGGCTACATAAAATTGACAAAATTTGCTACAGTAATACACAACGGTACGATACGCTTAAAAGAACAAGGCCTAAACAATGCTTTCTCCTAGCTCCTTTCCCTCCCATGGCGATGGCGTCGTCAAAGCTTTGCGCCATTCTCGCAACCTTTTCTTCTTTCTCTGTCCTTGCCCTCGCATACAGGCACAGGTAAACGAAAGGAACAGCAACGAAAGAAGGGGGTGGCGGGGTGAAAAGGTAGGCTGCCTGCGAGGTGTGGGGGCCAGCAGCGGCAGCGGGTGCTGGGCATAAACAAAGCCGAAAGAAATGGGCGCAGCGCGGTTCCCCGAGCGGCCGAGACCCCTCATCAGAATCATGCGCAGATCTTTGTCTTCACCGCCACCAGCACACACACCGCTCCCCGTCTACCTCCGGCTCATCATGGCGCTGCAACGTGAAGGGCCAGTGTCCCGAGCTTTTTTCTTCGAGATCCCATTCTATCTCTCCTCTTTGCACAAGCCAAGAAATGACGACGGAAGGACCTGGCTGATCATGCACGCACGGTACAAAGATCAGAGACGAGAATGTTGTAGGGGTGCCTAATTACAGGTCGTGTTGCAGACTTGCAGATCGCTTTCTCTTGTACAAGGCAAACCAAAAGATGTAGAGCGTACAAAAGAGGGGAGAGTACAGTCATACAGGGCAGACAGACACGGCTAGCTCCACGCTTGTACATGGGGGAGGTGGCTAAAGGAGAGCCTAAAAGGAGCTCTTTCCCCACGCCTAAAACCACAAAAGAACTCTCGCTCGCTCACTCACACAAAAGAAGGTTAAAGATCTCCATCTCGCTAAGCCGCCGCATGTGATGTTCACGGAGCTCTTTTAACAATTTGTAATTGTACATGAAGATTCCTCGTGTTTTCCTTGCTTCTCTTCTTCCTCCGAAATTCAGCTCGAAGCTTCGGCCTCGCTCGTCCCGGAACTCCCGGGCTAATTGGTACGCGTATGCAGAGCGAAACCTCCAGGGGCCTGGCCTAGTTTATGTTCCTGGATCACTCCTCGACCGCAGCAACGGTGAGTCACACTGCGCCTACGACACGGACGCTGCAGCACAACGCAAGTGAAAACGTTCATGCGTCAGAATTGAACAGTTTGAGAGAATTAATGGACGCAAGAAACGAAATGGACGGTGACGTCAAGGCGTGGGCGCGCACGTACCACGGTGGAGGGACTCCTTGCAGTGCGCGATAGCGCTCGCGATGCCGTCCTGCTTCTCGACGAGCGAGTCGTCCCGGCGAGGCGGCGACAGAGCGGCGGCGCGCGCCGCCACCTGAGCCGCGGACGCCGAGCGGCTCTTCCGCAGTCGGAAAGCCGCCGCCGCCGCCGTGGCGCCGGGCGCCACCCTCCGCAGCCGCCTGGAGATCTTGCTCAGGTACCGCCTGATCACAGCGCCCGAGGGCGCCCTCCTGGGCTCCTCCTCCTGCTCCGGCGAGCCGTACCCGTACGCGGCGAAGAGCCTGGCTGAGCGCGCGCTGCTGTAGCTCCGAGAGAAGCTGGCGCGCCCGCCGTAGAGCGCGGCCTTGGCGGACCCGAAGCTGAGTGTACGCAGGCTCCCGCGCCGCGCCGCGCCGTGCCGCGCGGCGACGGCGGCGTTCGGCTCCGACGCGCAGAACTTGAGCGGCGGGGGCGCCGCCGACCCGCCGCCAGCGACGAAGAAGAGGCGGTCGTAGGACGGAGATGCGGAGCGGCTCCGCTGCAGCGAGATGACGAAGTCGACCTCGCCGGCGCACGAGGAGTCCTCGGACTCGGAACCCGACTCGGCGCTGGACGCGGGGGCGGAGCAGAAGGACAAATCGAGGTCGAAGAAGGGGCCCTCGTCCTCGGCGTAGAAGCCGCACGGGGTGGCCGGCGCCGCCGCCGTCGCGGTGATCGTGGACGCCGCGCGGCGCCGGCGGCGTGCCACGAGCAGCCGGAGGACCCGCATCTGCATGCGCCCTTGCTTCGGTTGGGACGTGCGCGCGTGCGCGTTCTGTTCGCCTGATGGGGCGGGGTGAGCTCCGGCGTTCGGGTGGTGCCGGTGCCGCCCGTGGGGGCTTTTAAACGGGAGCGGACTGATTAAAGAACGCCTGGTGTGTTTTCTTCGTTTTGACGGTGTTTCGGCTGTGATGTGGGGGGCCTCCTCGACACGGGCACACGGCACGGGGGCGTGGGCGTGTGGCGATTCCGGCGTTCCTTCACGGCCCCGGAGCGGGGCGGGGGAGCTGCGTTGTTGGTGCGTTCGCGTGCGCCGCACGGGCCGTGGTTGGCAACCGGGGTGGGTGTGGGGCTATCTCCAACAGCACACCCTAAAGCATTCTCTATCCTAAAATAAGGGATGGATTCTTTCCCTATGTGCTCCAACAGCTCTCCCTATACCATTCCCTAAAATAGAGTTTTTCTCTCCATCCCCTTATATGTAGGAAATCTCTCTCCTCCTCCTATACAATTCTTCATATAGAGGACACTGTTAGAGATGAGAAAAATATAAGGAGTGGATTTTGTTTAAGGAAACCTGTATATGAGGCTATAGGGAATGGAGTTAAGGGATCATTGTTGGAGACAGCCTGGGTGCAGGTTTGCAGGATTCAAAATCGTTGTTAGTCATGGTTTTCAAACGAGGGAACTGTCGGGGATAGAATTACCGCCTATTGCCATGGCTCACTCCCTGACGGCCCATTCGAACAGCCTACTAGGGCCCAGCTCCCTAGAAGGTTCTATCTGGCCCATGTGCATCTTGCCGAACAGCTTCCTGGCTGGCATGATGCGTAACGGCCAAGGCTTCCTGTTTGAATCCGACTCGAACAGAGTTCTACACGACTACGTGAAGACCCGGACGTTGGTTTTCCGGATTGGAATAGAAGTCGTGATCCCTAAGAATTGGAGTATACCTTATCTACCTCGGGATGTATTTGGCATGTACGAGTTTGTTACGTACTCGTGGTTAGCCCGTTCGTATAGCATACATTATACGAAGTTATACGAGTTGCGGCTTGGCGCGCGGGCGGCGTCTATGTGGCGGTGGCGGTTGTGTGGTTGTGGATGAAGTACAGAGGCCAACGGCGGTGGCGGCTATGTGGCGGTGGTGACTGTTTGCTAGCGGCAACGATTTATGGCATGCGGGACTGCAGCTGTATGGCTGGAGGGGTCGGGCAGAGACAGGAAACCTCGTCACCACTAGTAATTGATAAAAATATAACCACCACCCCTTATAATTGGTTTCACAATTAGCTTTTTCTTAATTAGTTATGGTTTCCATGGTGAAATGATAAGCTATTCTGATGGGCATCAACTTAGAGCATCACCGTACGTTTGCGTGATTAGATTTGTCTCAATCCTTTAATTTGAGAAAATTTCTTAGGTTTTTATTTCAAATTTATGTTGTTTTTGTTTTCTTATTGCAATGGATATTAATCGAAAACCATTGAAATATTCTGAAATAAATAAATGTGGATTTAGCATCCTTATGACTAGGGCTGGAAAATGAGGCGTTCCAGCTCAGCTCGAGCTCAGCTCGTTTAGAAATGAGCGTGATCTTCGCTTTGTCACTTGCTGAGTGCTTAATGCTTCCTGGTGAGCCGAGTTAGTCTTACCATGGTGGGTCATGGGTGCACTTCATCTCCGATAATCCAGGATTGACGCCTGTTGCAGATCGTGTTTTCTTAGAGTGAGTTTCGGAGTGGGCTTGTACTATTGCTCCTACTGATTCGCACTTAGTACTTACCGTGAGTCTGGGGCCTTCTACACCAGTCCTCCCCCTGGATGTTTCTCAGAGTCTGTACCTTAGGCTTTTCTGCAGTGTGTGTTTTTGGAGTGATTGTAAGAGTCTGCTTGTAACTTATTCTCTGTTGAAATGAATTTCGACCTTTCTCAAAAAAAAGAAAAAGAAAAAGAAATGAGCATGAGCTAAGCACCATTTTTAACTCATGCAACCAACCGAGCCAAGCTAGAGGCTGGTTTGCTCGGACTCGACTTGTAAGTCGCAAATTTGGCTTAGCTCGTGTCTCGTACATCATCATTCATCACTCACCGAGCCTGTTTTTCATTCAAGCTCGAGCTCGTGGCTCGGGTTCATGGTTCGGGCTCGCAAGCTACCACCGAGCCTGTTTTTCAGTTTGGGCCCCTTGTTCAGCTCGACTCAGACTCGACTCAGTACCTAATGAGCTAAGCCGAGCCGAGGGCTGGCTTTCTTAGGCTCAGCTTGTTTCCATCCTTACTTGTTTCCATCCTTACTTATGACCGACTGATTAATGACCATCGAAATCCTCTTATAGCTTGGTGGCCCGGCCGTGTCTCACATTTCGTGCCATGCGATGGCTAGTTTTGGATATCCTTGGGATCCACGACCTATCCGCGCGTCCTGCCCCTTGCCTCGCAATCTCGATGTGATTTCACCGGAGTGATGCGGCTGATGCATGGTTTTGCGCGTTTCCGGAAGCTCGCGGGAATGCTACGCGCGACGTTGCTATCAGTGGGCAACCA
Source organism: Raddia distichophylla (assembly GCA_005191435.1). Classification (NCBI taxonomy): domain Eukaryota; kingdom Viridiplantae; phylum Streptophyta; class Magnoliopsida; order Poales; family Poaceae; genus Raddia; species Raddia distichophylla. Next base: position 32,554 of record SPJY01003939.1, read on the forward strand.
TGTCAACGTTCCGGATTTTACTTTTGTCTCTGCTTACCAACCGGAAATCCAGAAGAGTCCTGCCGCTTACCATCTTTGCATCGTTTGTCATGTTTAAAATCAAGCATCGATCAGTAGCAATGGGCTAATGGCTTGCCAACAGATTAAGCAAAGCGAATATCTTCGTGAACGTGTCCAACCACACGCGCACACTCCAGAATGCTTGGCTGGCCATCCCTTTTGAACATCAGAGTTGATGCTAACCACTGTCCACTGAAATGAACGTCACATAGATCAAGGGTACAAAACACAGACACACGATACACGGACCAGGGCACATGGTGGTATTTTTGGTTCCTGGCCCCTGGGAGTTTGGAGCTGCTCATTTACTACGCTCCCCTGGAGAAACGTCACGAGACGGGAGTCCATATATCAGTCCAACCTGGGGACGCATTTGATTCCGGTACGAAAAAAACGCAATGACACGCGCCACTGACAGCAAACAGAGAAGCTTCATCAAAGTCTACGAAAACATCCATGAGATGAGCTTGTGCAAAGAGAGAAGACGGGGGTGGGCAGGAGTGGGCGGCGGCAGAGACAGAGGAGCAGAGCAGGCTGGGGCCTGGGGCTGGAGCAAGAGCTGCAGCTGCAGCTGCAGCTCCACTCGATGGGCGGCTGCGACTCTGCGAGGGATGGGAATTGACGAGTGCAACAGCGCGGCGCAGCTGCAGAGAGACGAGGCGGCTGCACAGCTGCAGAGGCAGAGAGAGCTGGAGCTGCACAGCTGCAGGATAAAGCACTTGATGAGTCCAAGTCCATGGGGCATAGCGCGAAAGCCTTTCTTTTTACAGCCTTTCTCGCCTGCGGGCCGCGGTCTTCCCTTCCCTCCTCGACCGCCTGGCGGTCTGGTCCAACCTATCTACAGTGGTCTCGGGTCAGACACCGCAATTATTCGGCTTGACCGAGCCGAGCCGGTCGTGCATACGGCCAGCTCTGCCCATCCCAGCCCAGGCTACGCCTACAATGAACTGCTGTGTGAAAAATTGTCTACTTGTAGTCTTGTACCAATGTTTAACCCTACGTTGCCTCCCAAAAGAAGTTTAAAGTGTTTAACCCCTACCTGGCTACGATTGATGCCAATGACATGCTACATTTCCGGTTGATGTGACGCGATGGATCATGGACGATGACCTTCAGTGCTTGGTTTCGGCATCCTGCGGTCATGCGTCGTCCAAGATGACCCCATCCGTGCAAGCGCCTCCGACCACACCGCTTATGGGGAAAAAAAACTACTACAAAATCCAAACCGGATTCAGCGAATCGGTGGCGTACAGTACATGTGTTTTGCTAAAATATATGGTAGTATAATCACCGGAGCATAAAGCATTTTTTTTTTCATTTCTTGGCTTTGGATAGGTGTGGTTATTTTTAAAAAAAAATAAATACTATTTTATTCTTTGAAAAACACTCGTGCTTTCTTTAAAAAATCAACTATTTTATTGCAAATTCCAAAATGGTGGTTTTCCAATCTTCCAAAGACACTCGTAATTTCTTGATCTTCTAAGAGCACCCACATTTGTTTCTCTTTCCCTTCACTCTATTTTACTCCCTCTGTTCTAATTTGTATTTCACTGTTAACTTTTAGATATTCTATTTGACCATTTGTCTTATTCAAAAAATATATGTAAATGTTATTCATTTTGTTGTGATTTGCACTATTTTTTTTTTCAAAAAATACATGTTTGCACTATTTTTTTGAAAAAGACAAATGGTCAAAAGGCGTCTTCAAAAGTCAACAGTGAACTACAATTTGGAACGGAGGGAGTATTAGCTACTACTTCTATCCTTTTCTTTAAATTTATTTCACATTTTACACTACACTTTAAAAGAATTCTTTACTCAATCAGATGCTCTATCCAAAGCTACATCGTTTTGGAATCGCTGCTACTGTGGACTTTGAAAGATGAAGGGTGATCTTGATCAAAATATATATCATATGAACCTTTATTAAATCATTTTTTCCCATATTTAACTGTGTTATATCATTTTTACAATTTTTTAGCATTGTCAATAGTCTTATAAATAGGACAAAATGCTGAAGCAAATGTGCAAAGTACATAAAATTACATGAAAATTTGTATAAGTTTAGATAACAATCTACTGTTAAAAGTTTATTACGGTGAATAATGAGTGGTGTCATAATTCGTCAAAATTACTTGCCATGCTATTTGCCGAAAGAAATCCATTTATTTCAAAAAAAGAAATCCTTTGATTTTGCAGGATGTTTGGAGGGATTCATCACGATCGAATCACAATTATACAACAACAGAAATGATTGATTGATCGATTCATCTCTCATTTGAACTTAAGATCAAGGGAAGTAGGTACCAAAAAATTAATTAACAAAAGATGAAAATATCTGAAAATAAGAGGCCGAAAAAAAGGAAAAGTGGATGGGGACGGGGAATTGTCCAATAAACCGATCAATATCTACAACATCAGAAAAAAAAAACTATTGAAACTGATCTAATATATTAAAAATAAACTCTAAGGACTTTTTTTAGCGTTACGTACTGTTAGGTATTACTGTAGCAAATTTTGTTATTTTTATATAACCTACATATTGTGATAATTTGTAGCGATTTTTTCGTGACTGTTAGTAGTTCTTCCAAAGATCCTAAAACTATTTTTAATTATCTTTTTATAATCTTTAGACCACTTTCCGAGGGCTCCCAAATTTGCTACAGTAATACGCCAACGCAACGATACGCTGAAAAGAACAAGGTCTAAATCTGATTTGATCCACCAAATTAGATAACCATTCAATTGTCGTCCACCAAATCAGATAAAAAGATAAATAAATAATCTCTACAGCAAACTAATAAAAATTAACTAATAAATTAGAGGTAAATTATAAATATGTTCTGATATATTAGAGATAAATTATAAGTTGGGGATTGTCATAAATAAGATATGAGTTAGAGATGAACTCTATATGTTGACACAAATCTAGCCACGCAAACACGCGGGCCACCTTGCTCGTTGTTGTTGTTGTTATATTAAAACAGAGTTAAACAAAACTACCACATTAATCCTAAAATATTAAAAAACACACATTGATCATTGGAAAAACAAAAAGAACTACACCGTTGATTATTGTGGGTTCGGATTTTAACGGCTTAGATTAAAATAATAGTCCATATCCATTACAATAATAAAAAGAAAAGTAAATTACAAAGAGGTCATATCAAATACGATGTAGAAAAGAAGTTTATATATCAAATACAAGATCTAGCCACACAAATGCACGAGACACCTCGTTAAGGTGGTTTTAGAGTTGGGAGAACAAAATAAGATAGGCGTTGTAGTTTATGACTAGAATAATACCTTTTTTCTTTTAATTCTTTCACCGTTCTGCATCTTCTCGTGAGACAACAGTAAAACATAAAAATTTGAACAGAGTTTAAAATTTTTTGTTCTTAAAACGAGGTACTGACGCACTGTGGACTACCCCAACGGGCAGACAAGTACATACGTCTGAAGCTCTGAAAGCAGAGCAATAAATAGATCCAAGGACGAACTGCATACCGTTCAGTTCACATATTGATGGCTTAAAAAGCTCGTCATCCACAGACGCGAATTTATTTTATTTTCTCTATTTTTTGGTGTCGCAGTACTAGGACTGTTGGTAGAGTCAAAGAGTAGTTTCTGTCCTCGCCAAAAAAGTGATCCCGTTCTGAATGGAGAGCAAACGTACACTGAACTGAAAAAAAAATGCCAGTGACAGCGGGTCTTCTTTTCAAACAGGGATTTTTACCCGATTTCCATTATCAGAGACAACGGAAACAACACAGCGTGATTCAAGTTATTGTTCCACAGACCAAAATTCTGCTCACTCCCAGACTCACAGCGGCCATCATTGCCCAACCGACAGACAGCGAGTCTTCTGTCCAGAGGAAGAGTTTCAACGCAAGAACTTGCATGATGCAGGCTACAAAACAGCATAAAATATACATATGGTTCTCGAATCCTGTGGAACCCTACGCGGATATCGCACGAATGATTGAATGGATGCGTTTGGAATTTAAATTGCAACATTTCATTAAAATTGGTGGTCACATTATATAATTTTCATGACATTAACTGAAATGTTTTGGAAATGAATGCGTGACATAGAAGTTAATTTGTACTTCCTTCGGCCACAAATATTTGATATTTTTTATTTTGCACAGCCTTCAAAGCATAACATTGACCACTAATTACCATGATAGTTTTGTCGGTGAAAATGTCACCAGACAAGATCCTTCCGAGGGATTACGCGATTGTTCGACTGAGGGGGTACCTGCACAGCTCACTCCGGTTCCTTACTGCGTGAGGGAGACTCCGAAGTTTTTACCCAGATTCGGACCCCCGATTCGGGACTCCGGGTAATAGTCCTACTCCTGGTTGTTCTGGATTAGCTCACGCGTAGCGAGTTCTTACAATGGTAGATCTGGGAGTCTAAAACTGAGAATGAGGAATCGACCCTGGACCCTCTCTCCGTCGCTTAGTGCCCCTTTTATACCTCAAGAGGCCAACCAAAGGTCGGAGAGAGAAAGAGGGAGGGATACATTAAATGGCCTGCCACTGTGCGTCCACTTGCTACGGGAATGATGCCAGTTGCTTTGCCCCCTCGCGCGGATTGGACGGGGGAGTCGCCTGACACCGGCGTCGGTCAGACCTGTCTTCGCACAGTGACAGCTTGACGGCAACAGTGCCCCTTGCCAGAGCTACAGCGACAACAATCATCACCCTCTGTCTTCCACGTCGAATCGTCGCAATTAATGTCTCCGATACACTGAACGGGGAGACGCCTTCCACGTGAAGCTTCTTCCTAGCTGTACGCGCGCCCGCCAAGTGGGGCCTTCGACCCAACGGCTCGGCCAAACACGTGTGGCGCTGCTCACTCGTTCAACGAATCGGAAACCCACCTACGGCGTCGAGGCCTGCTCGCCTGTCATACGCCTGGCTGCTATGCGGCCTGGTCGCTCGGCGCTGGGCCTAAATGCCCGCTTGCACGCCGAGCTTCCATGTGGCCTTGGTGACGCCACCTGGTGGTGGGGCCTGGACGCTCGCCAATCCACCATGCGCCAAGCTAAATCTTGTGGGCACTTTTTTCTGATCCACTCCCAGGTCCCACATGGAGGCAGTAGAGAGGGCACCTTGGTGTAGAATATACCGATAAGTTTGTTTATAAACCCACTAAATTTTAGTATTTCTAAAAATACTTTTGGAAACAAATCTAACTATACTATTTTTATGTAGACAAACTAAATATTTAAAAAGATATTCTTACCTCAAGTTTTAAACCTTTGACCAGCACACATCTCAAACGGTAAATATTTCTGACCGGATTAAGTGTCAGATTAGAAGACTTTGAACTACATATGTGATCCTATAACCTTACATAATGGATTACATAAAAAATACACATTTAAAGTTTAATCTTTATGTTCGGTGTTCACACATTTTTTATATATAGAAGTTAAATTTTTTTAGATGATTTGGCATAAATGGGAGTTACTTTGTGTAAATTAGTGGATCAGTATGCATTGCCAGGAGCCACAATTTTTTTGAACGAGGACATTGTACCACAGATCCTATAATTTGTTCCGCGATTTTGTTTCGGTCCATAGCTTATGAAACCGAACATTCAGGTCCACGAAGCTATGTTTTGTTTCACTTTGATCAAGGACGGTTTTGAGAGGGTGATTTTAATGATTGGACGGCCCAGTCATTGTGCATGTGGCCCTCTGATGATTATTTTGCCACGTAGATAGCCTATGTGATGAAATTTTTTCTTTTATCTATTTGTAATGTGGGTCCCACTTGTCATCTTTTCTCTCACCCCCCACATCTCTCCCCCGTCCCCCTTCCGGCCTCTTCTCCTCCCTCCTCTCGTGGTCAACGGTCAGCACCGCTGCACTGCCTCTGCAAGCCCCACCGGCTCGGTCACACAATGTCGTTCCATGTTCTCTAGTCCTGCACGCAGATAGAGTGAGAGGGAGTAGGAGGAGGAAGGTTGGCCATGGTGGTGCGATGCAACGGTACCACATCGCAATATGAAAGTGGTGGCCTCAACTTTTAAAATTATAAGCCGTTCAGAAGATGACTCATATCCTATTCTGATTAGGATTCCAAAAGGTGTGCTACAAGGAAAACTTAGGGAGTTTTAGTCGGACTATAATTTCTAATTTCCTTTGTACTATGTTTGGATAACACTATATAAAACCCACGAGGAATGTTCAAGGATACATAGAAAGTAGTAAGAACGAATTTCATCCAAAGTAAGGTGCATGAAAAAATTAGAAGACTCTTAACATAATGGTTATGTTTTTAACGCTAGATTCTTGTATAGGGTATGAAATTAAAAATCTTAAAAGGCGTGAGAAGGTTGTGAGTGAGCGATAATCTCTTATACTCTTTTGAGGTTGTGGCTAAAGAATTTGCGGTCGATTCAGTTTCGCCAAATCTTTCTCTCATGCCCAATATTTTATCACCATTATTTTAAGTATTCTACTCGAGCGTTCTTAGTACTGTGCATGCTATTACCATATATTATAACTCTGAAATCAGATCTGAGACTGTTGCGCATAACATACACTATCTTAGAGCTCCAGCTCAATCAAACAGCGCATAATTATTTTCTGCAGCCTGACGATTATAAATTTACGGCCGCACGAATGGGTTTGCCCCTTGCTTCTCCATGAAACAAGTGTACGTACTAGCACCACCAACCATGCTGCTATGCCAAACGCGTCTCAGCCAAGATTCCGAATGCTAAAATGGTTGCATGATTGCTGATCAATCAGATCACTTCCAACGTGTATGACAAGGTATATATGGGTAGATTCCACCCTGTTTTTTTGCCTCTTGTCTCCCCCGTGCCCCGTGCAACGATTGTTGCAGTGCCGTATATATGCTATATATCTCGATCTGGAGCTATCAAGCCATGTGACTTGTAACCGCCAAGTCAAGCTAGCTGAAGTTTCGGTTGTATGGATGGATGGATCGAACTGGACTAGTTCGAGCAATTCCCTGACCAACTTGCCATCTTCGTTGCACTTGCACCGCTCAAATGCTACGAACATGATGTCACCAACTACCGTTCAAGACAACACATGCATGCCTTCTCGCTCCAATGCTATCTAGCAGCTGCAATTTTGGACTTGGTTACTGCAATCCCGCCTCAAATCTTGGAAAGCCGTTGCTTGACGAGCGCTCAAACCTCGCACGATGCGCTATATAAATGGCATGCAACGAGGTCGAAATGTCAGTGTAGCAGCAGCAAGCAGTCTGGAAGAAGTGTTTCACACACATACATGGCTCACTTCCAGTTCCACGCTCTCCTCGTCCTGACTCTCCTCTGCTGCATCGCCTTGTCAGCTGCAGCGGAAGCAGCGTACAACATCGAAAGCTTCGGGGCAAAGCCTGATGGCCGGACGGACTCGTCCGGCGCTCTGGCCTCAGCTTGGTCGGCCGCCTGCCGGTCGCCGGAGCCGGCGACGGTCCACGTCCCCAGTGGGAGCTTCCTGCTGAGCCACGCAGCCTTCACTGGCCCGTGCTCCGGCAGGATGACGGTTCAGATCGACGGCACGCTGGCGGCGCCGCCCGGCTACACCAGCTCCGGCGGGGAGTGGATCGTGTTCGACCACGTCGCCGGCCTGACCGTGTCGGGCGGTACCCTCGACGGCCGCGGGCAGTCGCTGTGGGCGTGCAAGGCCGCCGGGCGAGGCGGATGCCCGGACGGAGCAAGGGTGAGAGTTGTGCACTATAGGCCTACGTGCTAAGTGCTAGTAGATTCACCACGTAATGATCATGCACACCGTTTAATTTGCTTGGTGGTGTGCGTGGCAGTCGCTGACGGTGAGGAACTCGAGGGACGTGGTGATCAGCGGCGTGGAGTCGGTGAACAGCGAGCTGTACCACGTCGTGATCGACGGGTGCGAGGGCGTGGCCGTGGTAGGCGCCAGGATTGTCGCGCCGGCGGGCAGCCCCAACACGGACGGCATCCACGTGCAGTCGTCGTCGGCGGTGACGATCACCGGCGCCAGCATCCGGACCGGCGACGACTGCATCTCCGTCGGCCCCGGCACGGCTAACCTCCGCGTCGAGCACGTCATCTGCGGCCCCGGGCACGGCATAAGGTGAGCTTGCTTCAGCGCGTGTGCGTGCATGTGTGTTGTTTTTCATGCTTGTACGTACCAAGTGGCACTGTGGCAGCAAGCAAGGTGCATGACTCTGGCTCGTGTGCTTGCGTTGCAGCATAGGCAGCCTAGGGAAGGGGAGCGAGGAGAAGGGGGTGGAGAACGTGACGGTGACCGGAGCATCGTTCCTCGGCACGGAGAACGGGCTTCGGATCAAGACGTGGGGGCGGGCGGCTAGCGAGGGCGCGTACGTGCGCGGCGTCGTGTTCCAGCACGCGCTGATGCGCGGCGTGCGCAACCCCATCATCATCGACCAGAACTACTGCCCCAACCACGGCGGCCAAGGGTGCCCCCATCAGGTGCGCGCAACGCTGCAACCCGTTGCAGCGTCTCTCTGTCTGCCCGGCCTGACTCATCTCTTTCCCTGTGTTTCCAGAGCTCAGCGGTGAAGATCAGCGACGTGAGGTACACGGACATTCAGGGGTCGTCGGCGTCGCAGGTCGCCGTGAGGTTCGACTGCAGCCCGAGCAACCCATGCAGCGGGATCGGCCTGCGGGACATCAAGCTCACCTTCGCCGGCGGCAGGCCGGCGGAGGCCGCTTGCCAGCACGCGGACGGCACGGCCTCGGGGCTTGTCATGCCTCCCAGCTGCTTGTAGATTTGCACTACGATTGCTTACCCCAGGCGACTGCCAAGCAAAGCTGTCACTTCTCATAGTTCGTTAAAACACGCACGAGGATAAGTAAGTAAAGACGTCTGACTCTGCTCTCCTACCCCGGAAATTTTAACATCAAGCCAGACGATTCACTCGTAAGTCGTAACATGAAGTTTCTAACATCAATACTTCGCATCAACACAAGCAAAAATTACTAATATTGGAGGTATATCAGTATATGCATGTAAAAGTTTTAAAGCTTTATTCATTCTTTTTTAATTGATCAAGTATTCACGCTTTGCTAAAAAAACTAAAACCGGACTGTTAGCCATGCACGTATGCATGGCCCTGTCTCCGGTCCATCATTGGACCCGCACACATTGTGCCTTGCCAGACGGGCATCAGTAGCCCGGACGGCACACCTCTGTATTAGGCCGGTCAGGTTATATTAAGCATGCTAGGATTAGATACAATCCCGTGTAATCATCTGATTGTTTCCTTGGTTGTAATCTCTCCTATATATGCCTAATCGGCCAATACAATTGTTATCGAAACTATCTCACGCGATAACAATTGTATTGGCCAATTAGCCATATATAGGAGAGATTACAACCAAGGAAACAATAAGAGGATTACACGGGGGGATTGTATCTAATCCTAGCATGCCTAATATGACCTGACCGGCCTAATACAGAGGCGTGCCGTCTGGGCTACTGCGGCCCGTCTGGCAAGGCACAACATGCGCGGGTCCAATGCTGGACCGGAGACAGGGCCATGCATACGTGCATGGATAACACGAACAACGGGAAAATTTTTGTAAAAAAAAATAAGGGCATGCAAGAAATCGACAAACTTAATGATCAAAACACTTCAAACTGAGGCATATGTTCAAAAACAAGAAATCAAGGGAGAAAATGTACGATAGAAGATGAGCCCAACGGTCATCATTTTAAGCGAATGGACAAGAGCGTTACATTTCATTGAAACAAAAAAAAAAAGCATTGTACACTCCATAAGAAAGAAAGGGAAAGGAAAGGAGGGGACAGAACTACATGGTAATAATAGGGCATATTACTTGGTTGTATGCAACGACATCGTCAATCCCCAAATGAGCATCTCCTTTCTAATCTTTTTGACGAGGTTCACGCAACCAAGACCAACATAACAAAAAAACACAGCGGTTGAGCGGTTCCTCTCATTCCAGATATTTCAAACAGCATAGACGATGAGAGTTGAGCTCACACTTGGTAGCCTTCACTGTAGGAAATGAGCTTCTGCTCGTCGATAGAAAGTTTTGTGTCATCGACACCAGATATGACAAGCAAAAGTGAATTAGCGTCCTATTCAGGCCCGCAACAATTTGAGTGCACGGCGGGGATAGAAATTTGATTCAGTTCTCGCCAAAACTCTCATTGTTATCGACCTAACGAAGGCCGACAACACAACCCCACTCCCTCGCAGCAAGATAATGGCCCGAATTAACGAAAGCACATCAATATACACCCACATGACAATGGGTGGTGCGGTCGTTGTCGTTAGTAAATTGTGGGATCCACAACACAAACCTCCTCTCATTGTCATCTAGGCCCGACAGGGAGGCTCCCGTGCTAAGGCCCCCCCCATGGCCTGGCAGGTGGGCTGGATGTGCTTTGTGTCAGTTGCTTTTGGTTGGGTTGTTGACGATAAATTCAACCATAAGTAAAACTGTTGCGCTCTTATGCTTGATCAGAACAACACATCAACTGGCTTAAAGGATAAGTACCCGTGCGTGCTCCTTTGAGAGACCAAGGTTCGAGCCCACAGGTCCTCCTTTTTGCCAAAATAATCGGTGGCGGCGGTTTCAGGAAAGGCTGCTGAAACAAACCTAGTAGTCTCTCGCGCATTCCATGCTGGCTCTGACCTGGCAAGTGGACCCAGGTGCAGTCGGTGTTGGTGGCTTGTGTTGGTCCACCGACCCAGGGCCTTCTAGGGGGCCATGTGTTGCCAGTACCACAAGGCAACTAGTGGCTGCCTTGTGTGGCCAATACCAGTCTATGTCGTCGATGAAACATTTGGCCGACAATACTGGAATTTCCATTTAAATATGTTTTTACCTATGTAAATTCATTAAAAATGTTTTTTTTGATGGAAAATCCTAAGTAAGCAAAATGATTTTAAATGGTTGTACTTCACGCCAGCTCTATTAAATGGCCACTACTAATGTACTATTGTCTTATGGAACTAATTGATCCATAAGGAGGACTCAACAAGTTGTTAGTTGTAATGTTGAAGAGTAAGGTAGTTCATAGCAATCGAGGAACACTGCTTGACGCATAACCAAGAAATAACTTGGAATAGCCATATTTCAACCCCAAAAATTTGGTAAAAGAAAACCTTTGTAGTTGTGTTGGCATCGATCGTCGAAGTTGGAGGGGTGCACTTTGTGTCCTCGGGGTTTGTTGTGCTGACAACACCAGCAAACCTATGTCACAACTGTCACTTGGCCGCCGACACAGACCTCCTCTCACTGCCATCTAGGCCTGGCTAGGAGGCTCCCGGGTCAAGGTTGCCCGGTGAATGATTGATGGTGAATGACCGAGGAAAGTCCCCTACACAAGGGCCCTTGGACTGCTTATATGGGGCAAGTTGGAGGTGTCTCCGGTTTGCCCCCAAACCCTAGCCCTACAAGGGGCACTTAAGGTACATTTGTTTAAAATAAGGTATAGTCTCATGTTTATACCTTATGGCCCTTAGTGACCCTAAGGGCTAAGTACACCCTAGCCCGTGTTACAACACTTTTTTTTCTACTTCAATAGTTCCATTACCTTTCGCTTTGGTTTGCATCTCTTTCTTTGTGTCTTAGGTTCAACATAATATACATCTAATCAATTGTCTAAAGTTGATTAATCTTTTCTTGCCAAATTGCACAATCGAATTAGCTGTCACACATAGAACACGATTTTGGTTTTGACGAGGGCTTTGAATCCCAAGCTCCATGGGTGTTTGGTCATTACACTTTTTGACAGAAAACATGGCTCTTTTCATTATAATCAAATGATGCGTTGGCTTGATGGTATGCTATCCGACCGCATATCCGCATATTGATATGGATGTAGATACAAGGCTGAATCCTTTCCTACAAGAAGTATGTTAGCTGCTCCTTTTTTCTGGAGCCGCCTTTACCATAAAGGCTATTCCACTCCTTGATTTGATTCATCACAATGCATTCACCGGCAAAACTTGTGGCGACCTGCAGAGTGTCAAATGCGCAGCGGTTTTTAGTTAGCAACCTGTTTTCGTGCTGATGAGGTTTATTAGTGCAAAATATTGTTTTTGCAGAATGCAAATCGTGTCACTGTCACCAGCGAATTACCTCGTCCTTTGCCTGCCTCATGTCATCCATGGTTATCGGTCTGAGGGCAATGGTCTCTCCAGCTTCGGCTTCCACGTCTTTCTCAAATCTACCATTCTTTCCTTTCTTGGGTTCTGACTTGTCTTCCCTGTCTTTCTTGGTTTCAGACTCGCCTTTCTTACTTTCAAAGTTCACCTTCCCACTCTCCTGATTTTTGGGTTTCTCTCCTGGTTCCTCCACCTCCACTGGTTTTTCCTTCTTTTTCTGGGGCAGCACATATTTATTAGCCATTGTGAGATGATAATATTGTCAGTCAAGCAAACAGACGATAAAATAAAGGGATGTCAGATATGTTTCTTTTGCCTTACCTTCTTCCTTTCTTGTTCGCTCTGAAATAGTTCTCTCACAGGGCAGTAAGCAGCTGCCACGCAAAGATTCTGGAATACAATACAGTTATAATGATGAAGCAGCAGAATGGATCCTACTTTCTAATACCATAAGTTCAAAACAGTGTACAAACCTTGAGATCACTGGCACTGTATCCTTCAGTTATTCTCGCCAGCTCCTTGAAGTCAATGTTTTCGACCTTCTCTTTTGACAACAGTGTCTTCAAAATCAGCTCTCTACTCTCCAAAGTTGGGAGGCCAACCATGATTCTATTCGATACAACATGATGCATCAGTGACCATGGGAAATTGTATCATTTGAAATTTCGCTGGTCATTAGTGATTTTCAGTTATATACTTGTATGCGTAGGGTCCAGCTAAAAAATGACATTAAAAAAATTTGGTGCATTTATCTACTATCTATATAAAACATAGTTAAACGGAGCCACCACATTAATCCCTAAATCCTAGAAATTCCCATGTTAATCGAAAAATAGATCTATATAAAACAGAGTTAAACGGAGCCACCCCATTAATCCTAAAATCCTAGAAATTCCCATGTTTAATCGAAAAATAGTAGAAATTCTCACGTTAATCATAGAAAAAAGAAAAAATCTACATCGTTGAATATGGATATTATTATGTAAATCTAACGGTCAATATTAACCTCTCGAAAAATAGTAAAAATTCTCACGTTAATCATAGAAAAAAGAAAAAAATCTACATTGTTGAATATGGATATAATTATGTAAATCTAACGGTCAATATTAACCTCTAAAAAAATAGCAGAAATTCTCACGTTAATCATAGAAAAAAAGAAAAAATCTACATTGTCGAATATGGATATAATTATGTAAATCTAACGGTCAATATTAACCTCTATAACAAACTACTGAAGCTGATCTATATATTAGAGATAAACTCTAAATCTAATCTGATATATTATCTATATCTTAACATAAATCTAGCCGCGCAAATGTGCGGATCACCTTGCTTTTTTTTTTAAAAAAAAAAGGTCCAATATTTAAAGGATTTCTGCTGATGCAAATTTGTAAATTCAAATATTGATTTCAAAATTTCTTCCCAAAATTCTAGTTATTACCGGCTTTTAGTTGTATGACTACCCTCCAGTAAAATTTTAGAAACGAATTTTTTCTCCTGTCAGCGACTCATCTACAGACAGCTAACCTTTCATCGAGAAACATACACACCTGTGCTCAAACCTCCTTATAACAGCTTCGTCAAGATCAAACGGCCTGTTCGTTGCAGCAAGGACAACAATCCTTTCATTGGACATCGACAAGAGCCCATCCCAGTGAGTCATGAACTCGTTCTTGATGTTCCGCGACGCCTCATGTTCGTTGGGATGATCACGTCGCCCTAACATGCTGTCCACTTCGTCCAAGAAAATGATGGTCGGTGCAATTTTAGCAGCCAGACTGAACAATGCCCGAGTGCTCTTCTCGGCTGTGCCATACCATTTCGATGTGATGCTGGACACAGAGATGTTCAAAAAACTAGCACCGGCTTCATTCGCTATAGCCTTAGCAAGCATGGTTTTCCCGGTTCCAGGTGGCCCAAATAGCAAAATTCCCCGGCATTGCTTGAGGAGACCACCATTGAAGAGTTCAGGCCGCTGAAGTGGAATCATGACAAGCTCCTGAAGTGACTCTTTGATGTCAGCCAGTGCACCAATGTCATCAAATGTCACCCCTATTTCATTGGCAGGTACAACAGCTGGTCTGATTAGCTTTTCGTATTCGTTGTCTGAAATTTTCTGTGGGTTGAGATGATAAAAAGTAAACAATAAGTAATTACAATCGTAAAGTAATAAAGATAACTTGTTGCTAGTTGAAAATATGAGAGATCTTCATTGCCTCAAGCTTGGCTTGCACTGTATCTTTCCCATGGTTGCTCTCTTGGAAAATGCTTAATCCCTGAAATAAGCTGTGAAATATCATGTTAGCAAAATCTGGGGATAAAGCTGACTGGATAATGATAAATTAGCTAACCTCTTTGAAGAAATAATAAGCTTCCCATTTCTGTATTCAGGGTCCTTGCCATTCATCAAATGATATGAGACTGCCGGAGCCATAATTTCTTCTATGTAATTTGCAATATCTATAAAACCATTTTCTGCATCTGAGTTCAAATCATCACACTCCAGATTGTTTGTTGATAGCACCTCTGCAATGTGGTCTCTTATTTCTTTACTCTGGATTTTCTTGTTATCTTCTTCCATTTGGGTTTTCCATTTCTCAAGATGGGTCTCCTCTTTGGGAGGTTTAGTCTCAAGAATGTATGGGAATAGAGCACTGATACCATCATCAAGATCAACACTATCTTCATCAGATTTAAGGAAGTATGAACCGATTATCAATACCTGTCTAGTTAATTTCTTTAACATTTTCTGGAACATAGAATAAGCTTTCTCTGAACTAGAAAGGAATTGATCGACATCCCTTATGTAAAGGATAACTGGACTGGATTCAGAAATGAATGCAATGATCTGCAAAAAACAAGTACAATACCATCTCATAATACATATGAAGCGCATCGGATTAGAATATGCAAATGGATGTCTAAATTACCTTGTAAAGGGACCGCAAAAGAATTTTCTCATCTAAACTCGAGCTTTGTGTGTATGGTTCTGCATTACATGACAAAGTAACCAGCTCATCCAAAGTGATGACTTTTGTATCTTCACCACGAATCATGTGCAAAAGAAGAGGGCTCTTTTACGGTATTCCATTGGGATATTAAATATGTATGGTCGTCCAAATGTTTATCTACCTTTCCCTAGGAGGTAATGAATCACTAGACTGGATCAAAAAAATATAGGTAAATAGACTTGGCTTCCCAATTTCAACTAGATAAACCGATCTGGATAGGCAAGAAAACATTTTAATATCCACGGAAGGATGACATATTGTTGTCTGAAACTAACCAGATGGCAACTATACATCACACATTTGATCAATACACATGAGAAATTGTGGCAAAGGTGACCTATAATCTTTTTTAGAGAAGTCAATAGAATATCTTTATCCCAAGTCTGGTATCCTCAGATATATATTTGTTACCCCGTTTTAAAATCTAGAAGACCCATTTCACGGTTCAGTGATCCTGGATTAGTGTTTCATGGACATAAAAATCAGAACAGCATAACATGCCTGGAAATTGATAGGCAGAAGGCATGCAAAAACAACAGAGTTCAAAGAGCTGAGCATGCATGCATAAAGATGGATAAACATGGTTGATGCTTTGGTACCTCTTTGTTCATCCTTTCTACGAAACAGGTTGAAAGACCCAACTAAACTAGATACGCTATCCAAGGCTGTCGTAGTTACCGATTTTTTATATACCTGCGTCAAGAATAAATCATCATAACCTTCATAGTTGGTGCAGAGGTCAGAAGCTTTTTCCATTACCTAAACTCAGAAATTTCATATACCATAGCAATGGCAGTTCTACAAAATAGAAGACGCAGCAAATGCTCCTATGCTTTAAAAGTTGTACATTCAGGATCTCTACTTTCACAGAATCTATTATGGTAAGAAGAGTGTGTGCAACCTGTACAACTAATTGATTGCATCGGAGGATAGAATGATGCTCCATGGATAACCACACATTCTTGATGCTGGAGCTCCTTACCATAAAGCCATGAGTAGAAGGTACAATGCGATCCAACGAGGCTAACCTTGACCTGACCATGCTCCGCTGTCCGGGGATAATGAGCAACCGCACGCCTGCTGTCTCCATTTCGAGAACTTCCCGCCTTCCTTTGAAGGTTTTATACTATGGCCTTTTATATTTTAGTTTAGCACAGCATTTACTGTAGCAAAATTTAATAGTCTTTACATAAAGGTTTAAATATTGTAAAAAAATAATTAAAAAAATTGGAGGCCTCTAGTGTACTCCCTCTCAATTTTCATAGGGTGAGAATAGCATTAACTGTGCATCGTCCATCGTATAACTAATGTGGGTCACCGTAAGATGATATGACGCGCGCACACCGATGCAAACCACCGCGTGCGCCTCCCCGGCCACCACCGCCTTTGTGTGCTCGCCGACACACAGACCGCCGCGTGCGCGTCCCCGGCCACCACCGACGCCCGTGCATTCCCCCGGCAGCCGCGGCCACGCGCTCGTCGACTGGCACTGTTGCCGGTCTCCGGCCACCGCCGCCACGCGTCTCTCGGGCGGCCGTAGCGGCACGCTCGTCGCCCAGCACCACCATACGTCTCAGCCGCCACCGCCGCTGCGCTTGTCGACCGGTCCAGTTGTCGACGAAGACCTTAGGTTGGGTGTCTAATGGCGAGGGCGGCAGCCGCAGGCAGCGGTTTTCTTTTCGCAAAGCAAGCAACTAAAACGTATGATTATGCATTTACGCCCTTTCACATCAGGAATAAGTCATTGGAAACGGAAAAAGTCATCGAAAAGTTAAACGAAGTGGGGCTGAGATCTCATAAACAGTATTGGATAAGATTAGTTCAATGGTCAAAAACAATCGAGGCGCTTGTTAAAAAACTTTATTTTTTTTATCTTTAAGAGGACTACTAAAAACTTGAGAAAAATCATTACAAATTATTACATCAAATAGGCTATATAAAAAAGATAAATTTTGCTACGGTGAAACGCTACGCTATGCTAAGCTGAAAAGAACAAGGCCTAGGTCGTGCAATAAGTCTTTTACATCAAATTGCCGAGGGTGAGATGAATCCTTTTAGCATTTGGGCCAAGTCCAAGGTTGGCAACCTCAAAATCCAACTAGCGATGGTCCACTAGATGATTTGGCTCCTAGATCACGCCCAGTAGAACCGCGCCCTATCACCCCTGGAACAGGAGCTCAGGGAACTCCTCAAGATCCATCGCCTCGGCCTTGCATCCCTTGAAAAGACGCATTCCGCGGAAGGCCAGAATCCAATGGATCAGGCGATGCGACACCAAATTCTTCAACCTGGGAGCAAATTCTAAAATGCGCCTCATCCGCACCCTCCAATCCTAGGGGGGCTGTGGGGTGGGGTGGAGGTCCCACTCATTTTGTGCAATGTAGCTAGCTTAGTGCTGAAAGTTGGGCCATGCCGAGCCGGCACGGACCGTCGTGCCTTGGGCTGCCGTGTAACGGGCTGGCACGGCCCAGTCAACACTTTGGGACATGCCATGCCGGGCTGGCCTGAGCACGGCATGTTTCAAAAAAAAGAGAAAGATATATTTTTTTAATAAGTTTTGTACGTGCTCAAATGAAAAAGTTGTCTACAGAAAAAAAAAAAACGTCTCGAGCTACAACTTTGGTGTAGAACTGAAATTCATATGAGCAACAGAATACATCGAAAAATATGAATTACTGAAAAGTGAGATGTAGGTCCTAAAACAGCCAGCGCACTAAATATTTTTTATAAATTCATGCATTGCTAAAATAAAAAGGTTGTCTTCGTAAAAAAGACGCGTCTCGAAATTCTCTACAACTTTCATGTAGAACCAAAATTCATTTGAGCAACAAAAGACCACGAAAACATAAATTACTGATTCGTGTCTCAATTCGGGCCAGCACAAGCACAGCCCGTATAGTTGGGCCGGGCTGGGTGGCCCGTCATGCTTGGTTTCTAGGCCCAATCCGGCACACCATTCGGGCCGTGCCAGCGCATCCCATTAGGTTTCGTGTCATGCCGTGCCGTGCTTTGAGCTTCCATTTTCGTGCCGTGCTCGTGCCAACCCATTTAAGCCCGACCTAATTCACAGGTCTAAGCCAGCTCGAACCCCCACCCAACCCCTCCCTCTTGTACAGTGTCCAGTTCTTTAGCAGAGCCCCTGCCCGTGGGAGAATCGCGGTTTACGCTAAAAAAAAATGTTCTCTACTTTCTAAAACCCTGACCATGAAAAGGCAGTGCTAGAAGCACTCAATCTGCTATTAAAACATTCGCAGGTTCACTCAATGCACAAGTGGAGCGATGAAATATACTGAAACTCCTTAGTTTCCCCCTGCGGCCCTGCCTCTAAAAATACTAACCGAACGTACCATGCAGAACTGAAAATGCCATTTATAACACGGAGTTAGAATACCAACCAAAGCATTGTGTGGGCTTCCGTACTTGTGCTGGATCTGCAATGGCATTCAACCCAAAAAGAAGTTTAAAATGATAGCAGAACAGGGTGATGGCAAAATTACAATTGCCCGAATGGTTTGTTGCTGACCCGGCGCGAGAATTCTTCTACATCGAGCGGCAGCAGGCGAGCATTGAACTGGTGCGCCAGAGCCTCCGCGAGAGACTTCAGGTACAGCTCTGCAGAAAAAAAAAAAGCCCAAGTTGAGACCGGCTTGTGTTCGGCGGACTGAGCTCTTGTTTGATTTTCTGTACCGTGAATCAAACATCTTCGTAATATATATAAAAGATTCAATAAAAAAATATCTAGATACGTGAGAAAATTAATAAGGTTCTCTAAAAATCAGTCGCATGATAATTAGCAAAAGCGATTAAAAATATTCTTCGGGCTGACATGTACGAGAAAAGAAAATAGAGAGACTTGAGCTGCAAAGAAATCGCGCTATCATTCTATCAAGTTACTTATCGATGATTCGATCCTCGAGGCGAACCTGAGGCGCCGCACAGCAGTACGGTGCGACTGACAGTGGAGAGGACCCGGATGTGCTTGGGCAGCTCCGTCTGGATCAGGCACGAATACGCCGCGCTCGTGAGCGCCAGCTTCATCTGCTTGCTGCAAACAAATGCATAACTCGCATTGACGCAATCGCTAATCTCTTATCGCTTCTACTACTAATCAATCAATAGACGGGAGTGGGGAAAAAACGATTAAAAAAAATAGAAAAGAGATTGGATTGAGCTTCCCCGTGAACCTGAGGTAGTACGGGAAGTCGTCGAAGGAGACGCCGCTCTGACGCCCGTCGACGACCAGACGACGCAGCTCCGCCTCCACCTCCGCGGCCGTGGCAGCGGCGCCGCTACCCGGGGCCGGGCCGGCCGGCGCGGTCAGCCGCGCCGATACGAGTCCGAGGCCGACGCCCACGCCCACGCCGACGACCGTCGCGATGAGGCTCCCGTGCTCCATGCCTCGGCGGCCTGCGCAGCGGCGCAACTACGAGAAATGGAGCGCCGGAGAAGCGGAGCACGGAGTCCATTTCAGAGGACGCGTAGTCCATTTTAGAGCACAACCCCGCTGCCGCAGTCTCCGTGTGGGGTCTGTCACTTCCATCGTTGTCTGAGGACCGCGAACAACGGCCCTACGGCACGTGGTTTGTGTGGGGGGTTTGGGGTAGAGCGGACGCCCAGTGGGAGTCCGCCGAGTTCCGACCCCAAATTACCCTAGTGACATTTTTTAAAAAAATTCGCATTTAGGCCTTGTTTATTTTAGAATAAATTAAATTAAACGAAAGTTTGTTATTTTTGTTTATGTCAAATGGTGTAGTATTTTATAGTCAATTTTGTGGGGTTTTAGATAGCTCTTCTTAGAGTTCGTAAAATATTTTTTTCATAATTTTTTTAATTCTTTTAAACGCTTTTTGAGAGGGTTACAAATTTGCTACAGTAAAATCAACTCAACATTAATCTGAAACAAACAAGGCCTTAGTTTCATGACACATTGACACTCGGATCTATTTTAAGTGATTCAAATGATTCTACATTTCATACACAAATAAAAATTAGTATACAAATTAGGTATTATGGGTAGGGATGACAACGGGGAATTCCCCGTTGGGGAATGGCTCCCCATCCCCGTCCCCGTGTGGGGAAAAATTCCCTATCCCCGTCCCCACTAATGCTCGCGGGGGACATTTTCTTCCCATCCTTGTCCCAGCGGGGAATAAATTCCCGACGGGGATTCCCGTCCCGCTTAAATTGTAGCTAATATGTATGCATTTTGCTGTTAGTACAAAACATTGTCATATACATATATGTATTCTCATAGTTAATGAATTATCATATATGCATCAAAATTATCACAAATATACATTAGATGATCACTTGACAAGGTCATTATTCATTTTTATTATTAACTATTACATGAAAAACATCATCACATGTAAGATTAACGGCCCGCGGGGAATCCGCATCCCCGTCGAATTTTCTCCGTTTACATCTCCGTGGGGGAAGAAAGCTCCCCGTCCCCTTCCCCTGATAGGGGAATTCCCCACGGGGAATCGGGGACCGAGGCCATTGCCATATCTAATTATGGGACTATTTTTTTCTAAATTAGTGGAGTAGTAGGCAGATTTGTTTATGACTGCCCAAAGGAGCCCTTCGCCACATTTTGCCCTGTCCCGGACGCCCATTCCATGCCATCCACACGTGCACCACCCTGCACAAAAAAGAGCCCAAAAATCTCAAGAAAAGACCTTCCTCATTAAACTCTGTCACGAAACGAATCGATCAGACGGGGTAGATAAATAATTAATATCAGGAGTAGTGCTGTTTAGATTCTGCTTTAACACACGTATCATCAACCAACCCACCCAGCAAGGTGCTGAACCTGACGTGAAGTTTCCCTATTCTGAAAGTCTCGGTTCGATCCCATCGTCAGTTGATGTCGACGTGGTCTCCGTCGTCGCCAGCCTTGTGTTGGTCTTAACCGGACGATGCGGACAATCAGACACACCCATCTAATTCCGGGTTATAAATGACAAGTCTCGGTTGCCTTGAATTAACATCGTCCGCATCATCGCCTGACGACGCTAACCGTCATCTGGCTTTGTGCTGCTGCTGATGACGATGTTAATTCAATTCAAGACAATCAAGCTAAGCAAAAGGCTCCGTCTCCACCGTTCCCAGTTCCCCCACTGTCCTTTCAGTCCTTCTACAGTTCTATATTCAACGTTGATAAATGATAGATTGATAGCATGGTAGTAGCCAATGCTAAGTATGCATTATGCAATAGTATAAGAGCATCTTCATCTGTTCCTCTATAGTACTATATCAAATATAAAGATAAGTATGCATTATGCACTAATATAAAAGAGCATTCCCAGCATTCCTTCTATAATATTGTATCAGATATAAGGGGCTGCTACAGAAAAGAAATCTTTTATAGTTTAGTGTAAACTATGAAAAATTTTTAAAGAGATGAATAGAGTGGATTTCAATAGTGTTTTAGTCTGTCTCCAACAGTAATCCCTAAGTTCGGTCCTCTATAGCCTCATATACAGGCTTCCTTTAAAAAATCATCTCCCTATATTTCTCCAATCTCCAACAGCGTTCCCTATATGGAGAATTGTACAGGGGAAGGAGAGAGAATCCCTACATATAAGTGAATGAAGAGAAATTTTTTATTTTACGAAACGAAATATGGAACACTGTTGGAGCACATAGGGGAATAATTTATCCCTATTTTGGGGTACAGGGTGTTTTAGCGAAGCCTGTTGCAGTAATCTCTAAATTCGGTCCCCTATAGCCTCATATACAGGCTTTCTTTAAAAAGATTATCTCCCTGTATTTCTCCCATCTCCAACAGCGTTCCTTATATGAAAAATTGTATAAGGAAGGAGAGATAATCCCAACATATAAGGGAATGGAGAGAAATTCTTTATTTTAAGGAAGGGAATAGGGAACGTTGTTGTAGCACGCAGGGAAAGAACCCATCCCTATTTTGAGGTAGAGGGTGCTTTAGAGAAGCCTGTTGGAGATAGTCTGAGGGGAGATACAGAGAAGGTCGGGGATGCTTTAGGAGAGCATATAAACATGATATACCGTTTCTAGCTTTGAAACGGTACATGTGCTAAACATTTAATTTTGCCTCATCGTATCAAACAATTGCGTACGTTTCTTCTTCCCCCTCTTCTTCGTGTGGCACTAGGTCCATACACTTTGTCCTGTTTCTTCATTTGTATGCACGGCAGCACATGCGTTGTCGACTCATTGGCTATGTGATATCTATCTGATACCTATATGAAATCTACTTGATACTTGTATGATATCTGATACCTACAAAATTCTTGAATTGGAGCATAGTTGATGTCAAGGGACTCCAATACCATGTTGTTGCCATGGGTAATAGCCAAGACATTGTTGCCAAGGTTGTTGATGATCGAAGAGTTACACCAACAGTAAATTACATGTTCGCATAACCGCAACATCGTCGTCGTCGTACCCGACGACGAACTACATGCTCTCAACGTTATTGCCTCCGTCACTAGCGAAAAAATGATGCTCGCATGAACACAACGCCGTCGGTGCTCCCGATAGTGAACTACATGCTTGCATGGTGCAACGTCGTCATCAGCGGTAAACTGCATGTTCATATGACCGCAACGTCGTTGTAATTGCTGACGCCGAGCTACACCACCGACGTTGCGGAGCTAGTGACTGCAAAGACGTAGATGGCACTCACCATGTAATGATCGAGTGCGAAGGATTTCATACACGATCAATTAAATACTGAGCTATACCGTTCCAAGGCTCGGAATAGCGTCGTTTTCTTTTCTATTTTTTTCAGATAATATATTATCACCGAGCAAACACCAAATGAAATGGCATAGTATTTCACCAAACCTCCCTAGTTAAAGATATATTTTTTAAAAAAATATGTCCATGCCACTGTGAAGTTTGTTTTTCTCAGAAATACCACCACAAAATTGGTATCTGCTTAGATATCATTAAAGTTCTAACCATTGCAAATGTGCCATCACGAGAATTGTGCAACTATTTTAACAAAAATACCTTTCCCTTCTTTTTCCTCCCTCCCTCCCCATCCCTCCGGCTGCCCACTCTTCCTCCTCTCCCTTTGGCGCTCCACAACAATTGCGTGGCTTGGAGGTGAGGCGGTCAGGCGGATGATGAAACCCTGGAACTGCTTCCAGATCCCTTTGTGTTTTATAATACTAGCCAAAGATCAGAATCGGTCTTGAATAGAACCACAACGCAAACCAAACAGGCTGCTAAGATTTCAGCTCAGCCGTTTAGCTTTGAATAGAACCACAACGCAAACGAAACAGGCTGATAAGATTTCAGCTCAGCCGTTTAGCTTGCAATGCTGTAATAGAGGGACGCGCTGATCCGCAGCCTCAAGTCGGTCAACACCAAGCTGTACGGCGTCGTGATCGACGGGCGCGATGGCGTGACCGTCGCGCCGGACAGGAACCTCAACACGAACGGCATCCACGTGACGGGGTCTACGACGCGTGCCTCTCCGTCGGCCACGGCAGGGCTAACCTGCGCGTGGAGAATTTACAAGACCACAATAAAGCTCTGCTTCGCTTTCTAGATATTGAAATTTTGCTGAGCTATTTTACTCTTTTACATCTTTGGTCAGGTTTGCTTAAGGCGGACGATGGAGCCTTGGTCGTGATGGGCCTGGACATGATCTTCAGCACCGTTCGTGAGGCAAGCCAAGTGAGGGATGCGGAGGGCAACCAGTACTGACCAGCCATCTGGTGTTGGAGTGCCGCGTCTGGTGATCTGTGTGCGGGATGTCCCCCAAGACAGGGTGTTTGCGCTGCTTTATCTTTATCATACACTGTTGTGGTGGGGGTGTTTTGTTGGCTGGGATAGTCATTTTGTGTTGGTTATCATCTTTTGGTGCTGCTGAAACTTTTGTAACCGAATGCTTTCGTTTCATGGGAATGAAAGTGGGGTCCGGCCCTTGTGCAAAATTTTTTTTACTAAGCTCAGGTTAAACCATTCATTAATCGTTCCCTTCCAAACATACAGTTCAACTTTATTACTCCACATCAACACAAGGCAAAAGGTGATAATCAACTGTTCGGTGTGACGACTACTCCTAATTAAATAGCCGCCTCCAACGAGCCCACAGAACATCGGTTGCAATGTGCAAACATCCCTCTTTCTCAACTCCAAGGACCAATGCTATCAAGCCGCACATACAAGTATATACAACAAGCCTGAATCCCTTCTTCCTACGAGAAGTATGTCAGGTGCTGCTTCTTTCTAGACCCGCCTTTGCCATAGAGGTCATTCCAGTTCTTGATCTGATTCATCACAGTGCCTTCACTGCCAAAGCTCGCGGCCACCTGCATAGTTTCAAATGCACAACGGTTTAATTAGCAGCGTGTTTCTGTGATGATAAGGTAAGGTTTGTTAGTACATGAAAATATTGCCAGCGACTTGCCTGCTCCTTAGCCTGCCTCAAGTCGTCCATGGTTATCGGCCTGAGGGCAGTGCTCCTTCCAGCTTGGCTGCTGCTTGGGGTTGCGTCTGATTTATCTGCCTCTACTTTCTTGGTTTCTGGCTTGTGGTTCTCGCCTTTCTTGCTCTCCGAATTTCCCGTCCCGTTTACATGAGTTTTGGGGTTTTCTGCTGGTGCATCTTTCGATGCCGCTGCATTTTCCTTCTTGTCCTGCGGCATCAAAATTATCATGAGAAAATGTGAGATGATAATACAAACCAATCCAAATGTGGATAATGTCACTTTCAGGTCTCGTGGGATAAAAGAGTGCATGGAAAATGTCAGGGATTTTTGGTTGAGGAATGCGTTTCTCTGGGCTTACCTTCTTCCTCTGTTGCTCTTTTAGAATTAGTTCTCTGACAGGGCGGTAAGCAGCCGTCACGCAAAGATTCTGACAGAAAAAAAATACAGCTTTGGTCATTCAGAAACAGAGTTGCTCTTACTTCGTAATATAACAGTCACACATATTCAAAACAGTGTACAAACCTTGAGATCACTACCACTGTATCCGTCAGTCATTCTAGCAAGCTCCTTGAAGTCAATATTGTTGACCGTCACTTTCGACAACAACGTCTTAAAAATCAGCTCCCTGCTATCCGAAGTTGGGAGGCCGACCATGATTCTGGTTTGACACAACAGAACACATCAGGAACCCATCTACAGACAGCTAAATTTTATCAAGACAAAGTAGTTTTTTTTTTTCAAATAAAAAAAGAGCACCCATTCAAACACACCTGTGCTCAAACCTCCTTACGATTGCTTCGTCCAGATCAAACGGTCTGTTTGTTGCAGCAAGGACAAGAATCTTTTCATTGGACTTCGACAGCAGTCCATCCCAGTGGGTCATGAACTCGTTCTTGATTTTCCTCGATGCCTCATTTTCACTCGAATTATCACGGCGCCCTAACATGCTGTCCACCTCGTCCACGAAAATGATGGTTGGTGCAATTTTAGCAGCCAGGCTGAACAAAGCCCGGATGCTCTTCTCGCACTCTCCGTACCATTTCGACGTGATGCTGGACATAGAGATGTTCAAAAAGGAAGCACCGGCTTCATTTGCTATAGCCTTTGCAAGCATGGTTTTCCCGGTTCCAGGTGGTCCAAATAGTAAAATCCCCCTGCATTGCTTCAAGAGCCCATCATTGAAGAGGTCAGGTCGCTGAAGTGGAAGCATGACAAGCTCCTGAAGTGACTCTTTGATGTCAGCCAGTGCCCCAATGTCATCAAATGTCACTCCTATTTCATTGGGGGGTATAACAGATGATCTAATCCTCTTTTCAAATTCGTCATCTGGAATTTCCTGCAACTTCAAAAGGAAACAATGTAAATAATAAGTATGTGTTGCTAAACTACTAAAAAGGACTTATTTCTAGATTAAAATATGGATACCTTTTTTTGTTCAACCTTTGGTTCCAAGGAAGTATCTATCCAAAGGTTGCTCTCTTGGAAAATACTGAACCCCTGGCACAAGCTGTGATATAATCAAGTTAATAAAAGCCATAGATAATACATAACTAACAATAGATCGTCATGATAAATTAGCTAACCTCTCTGAAGAAATAATGAGCTTCCCATTTCTGTATTCAGGGTCCTTTCCATTCATCAAATGGTAAGAGACTGCCGGGGCCATAATTTCCTCAATGCAGTTTGCAATAGCTATAAAATCATCATCTGCATTAATTGAGTTCAAATCATCACACTCAAGACTGTTTGCTGAGAGCACATCTGCTATGTGATTTCTAATTTCTTTACTCTGGATTTTCTTTTTATCTTCCTCCATCTGTGATTTCCATTTCTCAAGATGGACCTCCTCTCTGGGAGGCTTAGTCTCCAGAATGTATGGGAATAGAACGCTGACACCATCATCGAGTGCAAGGATATCCTCATCAGAATCAAGTAAGTGTGAACCAATTATCAACACTCGTCCAGACAATTTGTTCAACATTTTCTGGAACAAAGAACATGCTCTCTCTGAACTAGAGAGGAATCGGTTGACATCCCTTATATAAAGGATAATTGAGTTGCTTTCAGAAATAGAAGATAAGATCTACAAAAACGATTCCAATATCAGCTCATAATACAAGTAGTGCACGCCAAATTCTATCATACAGCTAAATGAGTTACCTTGTAAAGGGACTGTATAATGACTTTCTCATCCAAACTCCAATTTGGTTCAAATAAATCTGCATCAACAGAAGAACAGTAAGTAACACGAATGCAAAATTGTGACTTTGTACCCGCACTACAAATCATGTTCACAAGAAGAAACAAGGTTGATCCATAAATAGTTAATAGACTAGGACAAGCCCTTAAGCTTTCTGAGTTCAGCTAGATTGAAGTCCTCCTTTTGATTCGCAGCTTGGTTTGGTTTGCCAAAATTTTTCTTTTATTTTTAGACCATTCAGTGCAGCATTTTGTTATAATTTTTTTGAGCTTTGTGGGGGGTTTTTCTCAAAAATCTTAAAAATATTTTAATATATTTTTAGTCTTTTCATGTCTCGTTTTAAAGACCATTAACTTGTGGCTCAACAAAATCAAACCAAATCAAACTGTGAATCAAAGAGGCCCTGAACTAATTATATTGACATGCACGATGAGGATGCTGGGTTGTCTGAAAGATTGAAACTAGTCAAAGGTCGAAACTATGGATTAAATTTGATAAATGTGCACGAGAAATCATGGAATAATTAGTCCAGAAATTTATTTCATAGTAACTCACCAAGATCATCATAAGAGTCTGAATCATAGTCCTTGGCACCATGTAATAAAGATATCTGTAGCCGAAGTGAAGGTGTACTAGTACATAAGTTGCTGCAGAAGTAAAAGAGAAATATCTTTAGACCCAATGGAGTATCTTTATCCAATTGCCAAACTCTATGTCCTAGGATGGAAGCATTTTGCTGACTTTGGGCTACTGACACGTGGGTGCCAGAAGGTATGCTTCCCTCGGAGCATCTCCGATGGAGACAACTCAGTAGGTTATAAGGAGTCCACCTCATCTTCTTGTTTATGTGGAGGAGAGAAGAGAGATGGAGACTAGCTTTTAATCAAGAGCCAGTCTATAGCGGATTAAAAGGTGCATTGCACCTATTACATATGGGCTCATATTAATTTTAAGAGCCAATGCTATAGCAAATCCATTAAAAGAGTTATCTACAAGCTATCTATATATGACAAGGAGTTTTTTTTATATGTATTAGTTGGCTTTAACATTGAAAATGCTCTCAAAGATATGTATATCTGTTACCTCGTTTTTACATCCAGAAGGCCATGTTCACGTTCCAGCGATCCTGCATTAATGTGTCATGAAAACACAATCAGAACAACATTTATATCTTAGCAAGGAAATTGTCGTGCGAAAGCTAAACAGAGCAAACAGAAAGATGGACATACAAAAAAAAACTCTCAATAGTTAATAAGAAAAACAGTTATATTCTAAAATACAAAGAGAAATTGGTTAATATTTTGACACCTCTTGGTTCATCCTTCTTGCGCAAGAAGTTTAAAGATCCAATCAAACCAGACACTTTATCCAAGGCTGTCTTGGTTAACGATCTTTTGTCGACCTGCTTCAAGAAAAAAACCATCAGAACGTCCATAGCAACGCCAGTTCTACATAATAGTATACACAACAAGTGCCCCTCTGCTGTAAAAACGGTACATTCAGGATCTCTACATTTTCTAATTGATCAATGTGGGCAGACTACTGCTGTCCTCAATCATCAATGCCCATGGTTTCATTTCATGATAACCTGTTTGTCATTCATGTCCTGTTTCCCGAAGGAAAAAATGGCTGAAACCCTGACCAGAAAGGTGGCGATACAGAAACCCTCAGCCTGCTAAAAGATTTGCAGGTCCACACAATCAACTGGTGAACTGTACTGAAACTCCTGAATTTCCCCCTACCCTTTAAAATAATGTACCATAATCGTAAAAAAACATAATGTACCATACAAAATGAAGACAACATCTATATGCAAAGGCGGGAATAAGATACCAACCAGAGAACTGCTTGGGTTGCCGTACTTCTGATGGATCTGCAATGGCGTTCAACAAGAAATAGTTCAGAATCATAGCAGAAAAGGGCGACAATAAAAATACAATTTTTCGGATGGTTTCAAACCGACCCTATGCGAGAACTCGACGAGATCGAGCGCCAGCAGGCGAGCATTGTACCGGTGCGCCAGTGCCTTCGTGAGCGATTGCAGGTACAGCTCTGCAAGCCAAAAAAGAAGAAAAAAAAAGGCGCGCATGTCAGAAGATAACGTCTGTCTCTGGGAGAACCAATCACCCACAGAATCCACACTAGTACACTCCCAAGTACTGATCAAATGATTCGAGGCCAACCTGAGCTGCCGCAGAGGAGTATGGTGCGGCTGGAATTGCAGAGGACCCGGATGTGCTTGGGCAACTCTTTGTGGCCCAGGAACGAGTACGCCGCGCTCGTGAGCGCCAGCCTCATGCGCTCGCTGCGAGCAAACCACGGAACCACTTGTTCAATTACCAGTTGTTGCTCACCAAACACATTGTAACGACGGAGCAGAAACTCGCAACATTACCAGTTTACCACCGACTGATGCGATCGCGTAATCGTTTGTCTTTTCTTTTTATCTACGAATCGAGAGATTGGAGAAAAAAAAAAAGTTTTTTAGGGGGGAATGGATGGGGGTTTTCTCACGGACCTGAGGTAGTACGGGAAGTTATCGAAAGAGACTCGGCCCTCGCGGCCGTGGATGACCAGCCGACGCAGCTCCGCCTCCACCTCCGCGGCCTCGGCGCCGCCGCCGGGAGCCGGCGCGGCCAGCCGAGCGGACACGAGGCCGAGGCCGACGCCCACGCCCACGCCTACGGCCGACGCGATGAGTTTCCCGTGCTCCATGTCCCTCCCGAGTCCCGAGTCCCGGCGTCACCTACGCGTGCGCGCTCCGGCTTCGACAGGCTCATGCAACCCCTGGGGCTCGGCGTCTGGCGAGGGAGCGGAGCCGGAGGCGATGGGACGGCGCTGAAGAGGACGAGAGAACGGAGCTCGTATTTATAGAGGAGACGGGAGGCCGCCGCGGTCCAGTCCATGGCGTGTCGGCGTAACGGCGCGCGACTGTTTGGGGCGGCGGATTCGAGCAAAAGATGGTAATATTTCCCGGGGGTGGTTCCGCCGGGCTCCAGTCGTGTGTGCCGATCGACGGCTGGGATTTTTCTTACCTATTTCGATTTTGCCATTTTTGGAGGGCTGCAGGACCAGTGGGGTATTTGAATTTTTAAAGCGTTTTGGGTGGCTTCCATGTCCGTGTGACCTGACGTGTAAGGTTAACGGAGCGTTAGTGATTCACAGTTGTAGTGACACTTGGCTGGCGCGGCGATACACAGGAGCCCATCGCAACAGACGCGCGTCCTCTGCCTTACGTCAGAGGTGATGTTCTGCTCACGTGAGGAGTCAAGGGTAGAGGAAAAGGATGACGCACCTTGAATTTGTGGCGGGCGGTCGGATCAATGGAACAGCTGGACGCACCCGACACTTGTGGCGCCAACCGAGGGCCGAGGCAAATGTGCCAACTCACTCTATTTTCTTTATGAGTAGCGGTTCTTACTTACTGGAATGACGCCAATGTATATCAGTTTCATTTATAATATGTGCATCGCACCGAAACCATTCAACCCATTAGATGGGTTGGCACAATAAATCAAAATCACTACCAACATTCATCAAACGATGATATAAATAATGGTAATAGGGATCTTTCCGAATACAATTTTAAGTTTGTAAATTTATACTTCTTTATATGAAATTTTGATGTTGCTATTTTCTTGACAAATTATAAAATTTATATGCATTGAAATTTCATAAATATGTTTTTTACCGGGTCACAACGATAGTCTTTTTCCTCTGGACTTGGTTGTTTTCTCATATCTCACAAAACCTGGTTTTCGCTGGCTTAGTCATGCATGAACAAGATTTTAGAAAAGTAAAGTATGAAAACGCATTCTCCGATTCAATGATACTTTCGGATAGAGATTAGTGTAAAGTTTACATGAAAAGTATGACACAAATAGAAAATCGCCATAAAGACGGGGCATGAAAAAAAAAACTGGCATGTCGTGTTATACTGTGTTAGGAACGTGTCATGACGTGTTATTGTGTATGTCGTGTGTGGTGGTATCTGTCATAGTGTGTATCGTGAGTGTGTCATTATGTGTGTGTGTGTGTATTTTGAAGTGTGTCGCGGTGTGTATCATGATGTTGAATACAATTTTAAGTATTTTTTATTTTATTACTTTTTATGGACCAAATTACAAACCGGGTAAAATCCTTAAAATCCATTAAGTCTATATCATCCTCTTCACTATGCGTTGTTTCAAGTCCACTTGTATACATATAGAGAGAGGGGGAAAGAGAAGTGAGGCTAGGCCGGTGCCTCAACATGGTGCCATTGTGGCAGCAGCCTGGACGGCAGCCTCGCTGTCAGGAGGCTAGGTGAGTAGGGGCGGCATGCCTGCTGTCGATCACAGAATGCCAACAACAGGGACACGACCAAGGCAGCGACCAGAGTGTGGTTGAGGTAGCAACAGGCCTTGGCATCGGTGCTACATGTTCATGGGCAGGGCAAGCGTGACATTATCGCTTTTTCCTATACCATAACTCAGACGTGAGACGTTATACCATTCTCCTAGTATTTCTGATAAAGATTGCTCGAAGGTGTGCCCAACAACAACACCATATATGTGTCTAGATTTACCCATTGCCTTGAGTATTCTTCAAGTGTTGTTGGGGCATCATTAGGGATGACCTGTTGGCGGCTTTGTGACTTTAGGATTCTCAATTCGGCCCACATCGCCCTCGTGCCAAAGCAGGATGATGCTACCTCACTGAAGGACTACCGTCCTGTCAACCTTTTCCACAGCGTGGGCAAGATCTTCTCCAAAATTATGTCAAATAGGCGCTCCCCTCACCTAACCGAGCTCATCTTGCCAAACCAAAGCTCTTTCATTAGAGGGAGAAGTATTTATGACAATTTTCTCTATGTTAGGAACATGGCTGCATAGTTGTATAAAAAGAGAGTGTCCTCCTTACTACTCAAGCTAGATATCGAGAAGGCCTTTGACTCAGTCAGTTGGGAATATATCCTAGAGCTTCTTAAGCATTTGGGCTTTGGCCAGAGATGGTGGGATTGGATATCGATTATCCTATCTTCTGCTTCCACGGGCGTCCTTCTTAATGGATTCCCTGGACCCAGGTTCTTTCATCATGAAGGCCTTCGGCAGAGTGATCCAATCTTTCAGCTGCAATTCATCGTCGCAATGGAACCACTCTCCAAGTTGTTTGCATTGGCTAGTTCCGGGGGCTTGTTGTAGCCTATCTCTTGCATTTGCGTGCACGTCACGACCTCCTTATATGAGGATGATGTGGTCTTTGTTCCCAAACCATGTGGTCAGGAATTACAAGTCATCAAAGAGTTTCTGAGCTGGTTCAAGGGGGCCATAGGCTTGGCTGTCAATTGGACCAAAAATGAGGTGTGCTCCATCAACAGGGACAACTCAATGGTTAGTTTGGCCTCCAAATTCACATCTTTACTTGAAAAACCTAGATCTTCCATTGAGGCCGACCAGGTTAAAGAGGTTGGATGTTATCCGTCTAATCGAGAAGGCACAATAGTAATTGGCTAGCTAGAAGGTTAATCTCCTTTCTCAGGCAGGGAGCCTTATCCTAGTCAATTCTATCTTGACATCCATGCTAGTCTACAACCTAGCTATTTTTAGTCTGGAATAGTGGATGATTATAAAAATTGACAAGATTCGGCACAGTTTTCTCTAGAATGGCCAACATGATTACAACAGAGGTCGTTGCCTTGTTAATCGGAAAAGGTTTGTCGTTCAAAGGAGATGGGTGAATTGGGAGCGCGCTAAGGATATCTCTAGGTTGGGTCGAGCTCTCAGGCTGTGTTGGCTCTGCCAGGAATAGGACTGTGTTGACCGTCCTTATAAAGGGTTGCCTACCCCCAACGATGCCTCTGACTTTGCTCTTTTCAACGTTGCCATGCATGTCCATCTAGGAGATGGTCGGAAAGCATCCTTTTGGATCTCTCCTTGGTTTCAGGGCACCCCATCGAAGAATATCGCCCTAAACTGCTTTCAGCTCGTGCAGGGCGCATATCCTTTGGTGTTCAATGTCATTTCTACAAGTTCATGAGTACGACCTCTCCACGACATATTCACATGGGAGCAGGTGTGGGAGTTTATCAAAATCTAGAATATTGTTCAAACCACCAACCTAGTGGAGTCAACTCTAGATTCTCTTTCTTGGACTCCGTCGGCGAACGGTTGCTACTTGGTTGAGTTTGCGTACAGTGTTCAATTGGGTTCGTTGTAGATCATCTTTATCGATGTGTCTAGAACACGCGCGCAGAGCTGAAATGCGAGATTTTTTTTGGGGTTGCCATCGAAGGCAAGATCCTCATAAAGGATAGATTAGCAGTTAGGGGTTGGCTGCATGAGCACTGTTGTGCGCTTTGCGTCAATGAAGACGAAATGACACTCCATTTATTATGGAAATATCCTTTCTCCTGTCAGGTGTTGTACAAGATGCAACCCCTCCTGCGTTGTTCATTGTTGAGTCAGATATTACATTTTTTATCTTTATTTTTGTATCTGCAAAAATAGTTGGTTATCCATAAAAATATTCAAATCACTATCCAATCGATACGGTTGATCTTGTTTTAGGGGGATACACCTACCCCTACGGCTTGGGGTAGAACCGAGCCGAGTCTGAGAGTATGTTTGACTTGGGCTCGCTAACGCTCGCAGCTTGTTGGGTCATGAGTTGCCAATAGTCCAGTGGAGCTGTCTAGTGTGTGTGGTGGCTGGGAGAACATCGAGCACGAGAGAGAGGTGCCGCCTCCCCTAAGTGGAGGAAGGTGTCACCGGTCAAGCCACCTCCCACCAACCAACTGGTTGGATCTGGAGGACGTGGAGGAAGGCGATTCTAGGTAAAGGTAGGGGAAGCGTGGCTTATATGGTAGGGAGCCAGGGAGATATCATCGGTGGCTAAGAGTACTCACCATCTTGCACCACTGCAGGACAACTACTTTACCATGTCACTAGGCATAGATCTAGAGAGGAGAGGTGCCGTCGTCATCGCCGCTTGGTGTTCCTTTCCTTTCTCCCATGTCACTACCCTTAATCCGCAGAAGGGGCATTGTTTTGTTCAAATCTGGAGGCGTCACGGACCAAGAAGGAGAGGAGGGATTGAGGGGGAGCCACCGATCATGAAGGAGATAAGGGAGGGGTTGATGCCAACTGGGAGGAAGAGAAGGAATAGGGAGACGCCACCTAGAAGAGGAGGGAGGAGACGGTCAGGTGGCATCAAAGGACCTTTTTGATTAGTAATTCGGTTTGGTTTAGTTGAGTCAAAAGTTAGATGTTCATAAAAAAAGATATGGAGAGTCTAAAAAATTAAAATATTTTTAGGCCAATGAAAAAAAGCCACAAAATTCTAAAACAAATATTAAAAAATAATGTAAATAACTATATAAAATAATAAATTTTAGCTTACCAAACTAAATCAAACTGTGAATCAATGGCCGGCAGCTGCTGGCAAGTGGCGAGGGAAGCGGCGTTGGCATTTGCTCGCTGTTGGGCGAGCACATGAGTAGCACCAATGTCCAGGACTCCTTGTTACGTGGGCCATGACCATAAAGGCCCAATACCAACACGCCCAGGTGCCTCCTCGTTATATGGGTCACATTCATCATGTGGGCCGTTGGCATGGTTTGGGTTAAACTGGATCATTGTAGGGTTACTTAAGCAGGGATAGATACAACCAGGGGCTGATGTTGTGGGCCATGGCTCGTCCTCGTGGTTCAAAAAATTGATGACCCCCTATCTTAGATGGCTTTTTATATTCATGTAAACATAACCTACGTTTCGATTGGATCCACGTGACATCAATGTCTTTTTTCACATTTCTTGATTGGTTTCTTGGTTCGGAGATATTCAAGGGTAATGACTTTTTTCAGTATTAATCATATTTACAAGTCCTTAATGCGTATAAAAAAATGATACAATAACATGTTTAATTCATAGCCCTTATTCACCTTACAAAAAATTGGTGTCCATCCGGAGAGTTTGGCGTGCCCTGGATTTACAAGGTGAGCGAATGCATGGCATGGGTCCCAGCAGCAGCCAATCAAATAATGCATGGAGACAAGGCACACGCGGGTCCGCACACAGCTTGTCGTGGAGGCAGCTAGTAGTTTTACTGCGCATTTATTTCGATTTAAATTTTAGATTTTTTTTAAAAAAATTTAAGCTGAAATTTTTTATGATTTCAATTTTTGCGAGAACTTTTTTTTTGTTTGTCAGATTTTTATAATACTAGCAAGCGTGCACGTGCAAAGCATGTTGTAGTAATAAGAAATGAATGAAAATGGTTTAAATAATAGGTGACATACAAAACGGGGAAAATAAATAACATGGATCGACATACCGTGGTCTATACATATCGAGTCAAGAGTTCGTGATCTCTACGTATCGAGTTTGTTTTATGTATCGAGTTGATAGTAAACTCGTGGAAAATTATGGCCGTTGGATGATGGCAAGAGTATGTGGTCTATACGTATCGAGTCAAGAGTCCGTGGTCTCTATGTATCGAGTTTGCTTTTACGTATGGAGTCAAGAGTACATGGTCTCTATGTTTCAATTTGATAGCAAACTTCTGAAAAATTATAGTTCGTTGGATGATGGATGAAGGAAATAGACGGATGTGATCTGTAGTTGGATCTAGGCCAACTGCTCAATTATAGAGTAGTTTAGATGTTTTCAAAAGATTGTTTTGAAATTTTACCAATGACTGACATCTTCAATTGGCAACAAACCAAACACATCATCATGCCTTAGAAAAACTTAATACACTCGATTAGCCTCAATCCAAACAACACAAATTTTGCAATAAATTGGTCATGCCTTTGATTGGTCATGACTAACTCATTGGTAGGATAACGCAGGAGTATGAACCAAACACATCCTAAATATATGTTGGAGTTGTTGTTTTTTTCTGCCAGCTACCCTAAATTTCTTCTCATCTCCCTTGTCTATAAACAAGAGTCCACCTCTTCTTTCTTCCGTCTTGCTTATTATCCGGCCACCCCGTGCCTTATAAATGCCCCTATTTTTTTTCCCTTAAAAGGGACATTGTAAAGACAATTACACTTGATTTCACGAAAACTAGAGCACACCATATTATTATCTCGCCCCTGAGTGGCCTTGCTCGTCCTCCCAAATGCAACACCTTAGCGGAATGGGCATGACATGTTGGTCCCTCGTTAAAAAAACAAAGCTCTTTAGGGAATGTATTCAAATCATCAGTAGGATTGAAATGTGGTAGAGTGAAAGAACTGGAGAAGCCACAAGGATACGGGTTGTATTTGAATGAACAAAAATTAAACATACCTAGGTGGGACAACGTCAAGTATCACTAAAATTTAGATTACTTAGTGAGTTCGGGGTGCCATTCCCTACGAAGGAAAGTGATTGCCATCACTATGTGCAGAGAAAATGGGCAAAACCAGATACCATGCCACTAAAACCAAAATCTTACAAAAATGTAATACCACGTGTGTTGCGCATACTTCTCTCTTTTTTTGTGAACAATACCCCTGAATTTCTCGTCCTCCTCCTCGGTCTAGCCTAGCTAGCTTCCTCATGTGTGGAATCAGCGACGATCACCACCCTTCCCATTGCCGACCCTCGAGGCACCCACTCAAGTTGCCACCCCATGCTTGGACAATCGGCTCAGTGTGGTTGGATGTGGCAGCACAACAACTCAAAAGGAAGCATCAGTGGACACTAGCAGTGGTATGTGGGGGGAGGGGATGCAACAATGGCAGTGGTGTGGCTCTGATCGTGGGTGTGTCGAGATAGGTCAGGCGCAGGCCGGCGCAGGCCCAGGAAGGAGGCGGCGTGCCCAGGAAGGAGGCGGCGTGCTGCCCAGCGGAGGCAGGCGGCCCAGCGCGGGCTGTTTGCCAGGCCGAGGATATTTTTTCAGTATTTACGGGACCCGAGAGGGTCGTGATTAGGAGGGTTTTTTAGGTTTCTCATTGCTAACGACGGCTACGGAAATTAGAGATTTTTCAGAAGTGATTAGAGGCAATTAGAGAGGGATGAAGAGTGATTTTGGAGGGTTTTGTGCTTACATGTAAAGGAACCACATGCCGTCAAAGGGCAATAAAGATCGGTGGTTTCGGTAGTGGTTTTCTCTCCTCTTGTGATTTTTTTCTTAATTTACTTACTGTTTTGCACTCGTTTAGTATTGTTTTATTTATTTCTTCCGCTGTTTAGTGTCATTTAGTGCTTTTAGGTTCTTAGTAGGTGTATTTAACGCCACCGATTCTACACGGAGTATGAGCTCACCCAACCAGACAATGTGTGATGTGAACAATGAATTTCTCTTCAATTCACACAGTCGAAGTGTGTGGTAGGCTGGTAGCAGTACGCATTCCTCTGTGACTCCGTTCAACATTTCAGCCGTGGGGAATTGCACACTTGCACTGCGCGCAGTGAGAATAGTGCAAACCATGTGCCACGTTTGGATGCACGGCTCCATGTGACTAAAGATCCGTGCAGCAATGCAGCCGAAATATTCTAGATTTTTTATTCTAATTTTTTTATACAACAAAAGATAAGATATTATTTACTTTTTAGCAGCAAATATCTGTAAATATAGGAACCGACTAGCTCTCAGTTGCCTGATTTTTTTCTTAACTCTTAGTCGATTATCTACGGATCCAACGGTCCACATCTCCCTCTCTTTCTTTGTATACATCTCGACTTCCTTGATGCTTTGTTCGTCTCCTCCCCTGATCCCACCCCGACGTTGATCCCCTGCTCCTCCGATGATCTCCCCGACCCCTCCGCCAGCGTCGCCTCTCCTCCCCCTTATCCCGGCTCTCCTTCTCTTGTCCCTAGTCGACGTTGCTGCTCTATGCACCTCCACCACCTCCCTCGCCACCACCAGCCCAGCTGCCCGTGGCGGCGACATCGACGCCACCCCGCACCCCCTATCCTGTCGCCACTCGATGCTCCGCCCATCCTAACTCCAATCGCATGAGCAGATCTGCCCACCGTCTTCGACCAAACCTACAGCTCCATCGCCACTATCAACATGTCGCCACCCCCACCACAACCCCATCCCTACCACTGGGCAGCCTCCTTCCCTCTTTGACCAAACCCGTGGCTTCGGTGTCGCCGTTGGCGTCTCGCCACCCCAACCATGATCCCATCCCTACCACCGGGCCACCTCCTCCCCCAACCTCTTGGTAAGCCCAACAGTCGCTGGAGAACCCCAGCCTCGAATCCTAACCAGAACCCCAATGGCACAACGGCGGTCAGTGAGGAGAGGAGAAATAAGATGACGATGCTAGTTAGGAGGAAGAACGTGGCGCCAGTGAGATCCCAGTTAAGTTAAAATCAATCGATGGTTAAAAATTTCTAGACAACTGATGTTTAGCAAAGCTGATAAATATATCCCAACTGGTTTTATTTGATCCAAGATTCAATAAAATTTTACCCTTGTTGTAAAGTTGAAGTACTAGAAGTGTTTATACTAAAGTATATCATTGTATACATAAAGAATTGTTTTCTGATTAAAAAACAATTTTTGAAGCAAAGCGAATAAAAAACCTTTTTGTTACATATTTTACAATCCAACGGGATAGCGCCCCGCGAGCGTGCACATTCGACATGCTTGGTTGTTCGGCTGCCGTGCACAAGTGTACGTAGGTGGCCCAAGCTAGTCCGTAGGTGTAGTTCAGCCGTATTTCTATTTTATTTTTTTTACAACTATAGCAAGTCTATCTTAACCCAGGTCTGCAAGTATCATCCAGTAAAAAAAGAATACTAGGCAACGCTATAGCCAGCGATGTGAAGATTTCCAATAGTGCAGCAAAAAGATAGATATATACTTACGGTTTTGCTTAAACCTAGTCGTCTGCTCTTCGCTGTGCCCTCACCGACAGTGGGCCCATGAGAGACGTGCGCGTGATCAGACGACTGGATTGCAATCACTCTATATACTTAACGATGGAATTGAAAGTCATGAAACCACGTGAAACCATATTTTAACAATGAAATCTACCTCATCAAGCTATATGATATCACATGAAACCACGCCGAATCATACTTCAATGATGGGTCTAAATAATGAAACCAAACTTTGATTGTAGTATCACCCATGTGAGCCATATAAAACCATACTAGCTTCGACTGTGGGTTCACATGATAAAACCATGATATTACATGAAACCCTATTTTGAAAATGGACCCGTTTGATGAACCACATGAAACCATACTTTGGCGATAGACCCACTTATTGGTCCTGCTTGATGAAACCACGTGATACTTGATGAAACAACATAAAACCATACTTTGATAGTGGACCCAATGGACAAAACAATATAATACAAGATGAACCAACATGAAACCATACTACGGTGGTGGGACCATAGGATAAAACATGTATCATGAAGTATGGTATCATGTGGTTTGTATCATTTCATCGGTTGGGCCCCACCATCGAGTATGGTTTCATCTGAGGCAGCTGAAGTATAATTTCATATATTTTCATGTGGGTTTCATCAGGTGGGC
Source organism: Raddia distichophylla (assembly GCA_005191435.1). NCBI lineage: Eukaryota > Viridiplantae > Streptophyta > Magnoliopsida > Poales > Poaceae > Raddia > Raddia distichophylla. The sequence goes on from SPJY01003939.1 coordinate 71,857, forward strand.
CTCCCCATTGAAGTATGGTTTCATGTTCATATGATTTCGTCATGGATGCTCCATCGTCGAAGTATGGTTCTGATGGTTTTTGTGTGGTATCATGTTGTATTCATGTTGTCACGTGATCGCTGTGACAACATCGTTGCATCAATCCTTGCCATTATCACTGTCCGCACCAGCTGATACACTGGATGCTTATCCCGTTAGGTAGTCTAGAAACACTCTCTCTGTGTGTGTGTATACTGGTTGGGGATGCAGCGTTGGGCGCTAGGGCGCGGATCGGCTCCCAGGGCAGCTGTGAATTAGGTGGCGCGGTCCCCTCCCACTGGGGACGGTGGTAGTCGGCGCCGAGGTAGGTTGAGCCGGCGGTATCCGAGGCGGCGTGAATCTGGGCAGATGGCGTTGGTGGCGGCGTGGACAATGCGAAGCCGGGGTCGGTGGCGGACGACGCCGAGGTTTAAACGGGTTTGATGATAAAAAATATCTGTTTTGTGGAACAATCTTTAAAGTGAATCGAAGGCCGATCAGGATCAGGGAGCCCGGACCTCGGGGAGTCCTTGTTATTTTTACTATATAGTGTATTCTAGTATTAGAGATAGCAATAAGAATGCTATAACGGTTTTCATGATTTCGATGGTTTCGTTTTTTCAAACTGGTAACCGGTGTGAAGCTGTGAAACCCTCCTCTTAGCAACACCGATCAAATTAGTAAGCCCAAACGATCTGCCCTGCGGCACCATGATGCCATGGCGATTCGATCGGCAGACGGCAGGGCCGTACGTGCAGTACGTTATTAGCCCATATATACTCCATCAGTCCAGCGCGGTTTCCCCACAGAAAACGCTGGACTGTTGATCCGCGCCCGTACGTACGTGCTTGGACTTGACCCGTCCGTGTTAGAACTTGAACGTAATGCGGAAGCACGTAAACAAGATCTTAGCCCAAGAATTAAACACCGAGATTAGGGATTCTCACTATTGCTTGACGACGCCATCGGGTAGGATCAAAATTAGGCCGTAGAAGCCTGCGTGGTGGAGAGCCGATGCAGAGAAGCCGTAGCGGTCGCAGGGAGACGGTAGCAGTGACGTCCCCGGCGGCGAGCCTTCCCAGTGCTTCAGCGCTCCCAGAGAATCGGATCGGGACTGAGAGAGAGAGTATCGGGGAGTCGCTTCTCGTAGTTGCGTTGGCCAGCACGAGGTGCCGGCTCCCCCTTATTAATATTGCGCTGTGCACCAGGGGGCCGCAACCATTAGTTGGTTGTGCGCCCCCGATTAGGGCGCTGGGTGGTTGGAGCTCGGGCTCCCCTAAAAACGGATCTGGCGGTTAGCCACGATCACATCCAACAGTCCGGACGCCGTCCGGACGCCGCGCTCAACGTCGGTGGCCGCTTGCCTGCAGCGGCGGTGCATGCCGTGGTGCTCTACTGGCCACGAGCTGCCACTACGCATCACCCCCCCTCTCCTACGTAGAGCTAGCTGGTCACTGCAGGCTAGCTGCGTAGTCGGCCGGCTCGCCTTGGCTTGGCTTTTGCCCTCCCTCTCTCTCATGCACCACCGAGCCGCGCACTGAAAATTAAGGGTCGAGAAATCGTACGTCCCCGCTGCTAATGAATGTGTCACGTCGATCAACAGGGGCGCGCATGCGTGTGATGCGAGCTATGAATGCCGAACTGGGGGAGCGTACGGCGGTGGGCCATGAACGTACGCATGCACTCCCGAGCCGATACGACGCGCGTACGGCGCATGGTACGCGCCGGCCAGGACTCCACCGGCGCGAGGGCCAAATCTCTGGGAGGCAAGGCAACTGTGCACCGCGCGCGGGGCGCGAGATCAATGTGGCTATTAAGGGAGAGGCCGGCTAGAACTGACCAGGCATGGTATGGCGTGAGCACGTACCAGCTGCTGCGTACGTACGTCGTGTATAGGGCCGGGCCGAACGCATATAGCTACTATACCATAAATGGTAGACATGACACATGACGCATGATCGGGATATATGCGAGGTTTGGCGCAACAATGCTGGCTTTGGAGCATGGCACGAGGGATTCTCTGAGCACATGCCTAATAAGACTCTTAAGTTGTGGTGGTCTAGCTAGTATTAGTGGTGGGAGTTGGGTCGGGCCGTGCCGACCCGGCCCGGGCCCGTCGTGCCTCGGGCCGGTGCAAAACGGGCCGGCACAGCCCGGCCAGCACTTCGGGCCATGCGGGGCTGGCACAGAGTGCCAAAATATAGGCCCGGGACAGCCCAAAAGCACGGCGGGCCGGCTTCGGGCCGGGCCGGCCCGAGCACGGCCCAAGTAACAAAACAGCAGGCAAAATATTTTTTAAAAATTCATACGTTGCTCAAATGAAAAAGTTGTTTATACAAAAAAGATACGTCTCGAAATTATCTACAACTTTTGTGTTCAACTAAAATTCATTTGAGCAACATAAGACCTCGAAAATGACGAATTACTGAGGACGGGGCCGTCGGCCCGAAAGCAGGCAGTGACAAAAATAATTTTTATAAAATCATACGTTGCTCAAATGAAAAACTTTTCTACATGAAAAAGATGCGTCTCAAAATTATCTACAACTTTTGTATTGAACAGAAATTCATCCGAGCAATAGAAAACCACGAAAAAACACAAAATACTGACTCGGGCCTCTTTTCAGGCCGGCCCGGCCCAAGCATGGCCCGTACAGTCGGGCCGGGCCGAGTGGCACGTTGTGCCTGATTTCCAGGCCTGGCCCGGCCCGGCACGCCATTTCGGACCGTGCCGGGCCGTCCCATCAAATCTCCGTGCCGTGCCAGGCCACAGGCCTGTTTTTTCGGGCTGTGCCCGGGCTGGCCAGTTTGGCATAGCCCGTTTCCCCAGCACTAGCTAGTATTGTAGCAAATAAAAACAGAATAAAAAATACTAAAGAATAGTGACCGAATAGTGAGCCTTTAGTTAGGTATATATAGTTGAAGATGGTCTAAGCCCCTTCTCTTGAGCTTATTTTAGATCATAATCCCAACATCTCATTTTGACTACATGTATGTAGGTGTGAACATATTTATTAATTAAGAAACTGACCCTTTAATCTTATTTCCTATCTTAATATTTTATCTTAGTTCATGTCTGCATGCAACACATAAATCTGTAAGTGAAAGATAAAACGATGAGATAAGATATTAGAGGGAGTACTTTCTTAGATGGAGGGCGCCTCTTTTTTAGCGGGAGTAATTTGATGTTGTACTAAATCAGCCACATACAACTTGCATCATGTATAAATCTCACATACCTAACAACCATGGTAACACGAGCACACACAAATATAGTCCAACTAAACTAAATTGTATGTGGTGCATGTGTAAACCCTTCGAGAAGTCCTGGACTAAAATACTGAATACATATGTCCGCACATAAAAATTTCTGAGATGAGTCCTGAGTTTGTGTTCTAGCTAGTTTGGCTTCTCGCACCACCACGAGCAGATCAATAGCGCAACGCCTGGCCGGTTCTCTTGGAACCTGAGATCCTGAGTAGACAGGTGCAAAATGCTTGAACGCACCTTGTAGAGCATCTCTACCGAGAACCGGAAATCACTGTTCTTTTTTTTTTGTGATAGAGAAATTAATGGAGAAACAATTTTTTTGAAAAATCGATCTAGTATAAAATGTGAAGAAAATTTAGAGAATATGTATGAGGAAATCTTTTTAGAGAGAATGTGGTAAATAGCTAGTGTAATAACACTGGATCAATCACAGAGGAGATACCGGAGATGCACGACGAAGCAAGTGGTGATGTGGATACGTACATAGCTAGGTTCCTAAGTGGACTGAAGGATGGAACGGACAGGAACTTACCAGGGTGGAAGATATCCTTATATACTGTGGTCTATGCGCTCCTCCACTGTACTAGCTCTGTTTGGGATAGCGGAGGTGTGGAAACGTACGGTTTAGCTAGGTTGTACGTTCCTTCAACATGCAGTAGCGCAACTGCCGTGTGAGCTTACTTCTCGATGAACTATACAATTACGTTACTGCAGCCAACGGAAATTTCCGTCCATGATACGGCTAGCTAGGTATTGAACTTCTTCCATCCGTTATATGTCTCCGTTGGTTTCGAAAAAATTTAGTTGCATTCATTATACGCCAGTAATAGCCGCAACATTTATTCATGGTTAACCCCTAGTTATAATTTGCTAATTTAAGAATTATAGGATTATCTAACATGCTCACATATTTGCAACATGTTAATTAAACCATCGGGCACCCTTTGAGAACTCCCGATTTAGTGTGCATGAACCCCATTCTTAGCATTTTAATTGCCTTCTCAAGGACTATGGGTGGTGTCGTTGGTCCGAGCCAGACAACCTATTTCTAAGGGCTGTCTCATGGAGGTATTATGCGAAGCTCGTGAAACAGCTTCAGAAAACAAAGCGTGAGATCAATTATTTTTTCTAGGAATTGTTGCTTGCTTTTGTATTGCCCTGACCCCTATTTATAGTGGGGGTGTATTTTTTACAACTTCCAGTATAGCCCCTCCGACCAGAGACAAAGCGAGGGCCAAAAAATCTTTTTTTGGGAATCTTGGCTCCTCCCCTGCTCCCAGGGGCAAGGCCTCTGAAGGTAAAACACCCCATGGCTCAGGGCAAAGACCCAAATGCCCCCACCGCAATAGCTAAAACAGGGTTACAAAAGAAATTACAAGGGACCCAGTTGTTGCGGCCAGCTAACGTATCCTCCTGCCACGCAATACGATTCGACACTACTGCAGACCCGTACTTGCTATCCCTAATCTTCTTAGCGCCCACGAAACCTTCCTTCCTACGCGCTTTGGCCTTAGCGCATTCAGCCCCTCCACAGGCTCCTAGGAGGCGATCCCTCTGCGCTGATCCCCTTCATTAATCCACCCTTGCCTTGCCATGAAGGGGCGAGCTTCCTCCAGGTAGGCACGTCCTCTGACCTGCCTTTGCCTCGCCTCAAATAGGTGAGGCTTCCTCCGTGCAAGCATCTCCTCTGATCCTCCATAGCCTCGCCTCGAAGGGGCGAGGCTTCCTCGGCCACAGCGCCGATTCGCCGGCCCATGGTTCGTAGGGGGTGGGTGTTGCCCTGCTACAACAGGGGTTCCCTTTTCTCTCTACGGTGACTCAGAGGCACTTTTATCTCTGGCCGGCATGGTTTTGGTTGGATCTCTCACTTTTGGTGGCCTCAACGTCACCGACAAGGAGAGGCTAGCCGGCTAGGCCATGCGGCATGTCTACAAAAATAGGCTTTTATGGTAGCTTTAGGAGGTAAGGTGGTTTGCTAATAGATTTTCCTCCTTCGGTGATGTTTTAATTGGGCCCTTGGTGGTGGTGTAGGTCAAGTGTCCTATGGGACATGAGTTCTAGAGGTGCACATCGATGGAGAGGATTCCTGCCTAGGGTTAGTGATGCCGGTAGCAAAGCTTCAACGACTAGATCTACCTTGAGGGAATTTTTCTAGGGGAAGGCTCTAGGTGAGTTCCTATCTATTTCGTCAGGCGCTTCGTCAACAATGCCGACATTAGGGTCCTTGATGGCGGTTCTGGAGACCTATGGTCGTGGTGGTCTTTTTGAGGTTGTTGCTTGGAGGAAAGGTTTCAAATAAAGGTCTTTGTTTAGGGGTAAGGGGTTAGTTTTTGGCTTGGGTTGTTTCTGCAATGTTAACTTCAATGTGTTCAAAGATGATTTCATTGGTGCATCATTGTTCTTCTCTCTCTATGTGTGGTGGTACTACTCCTCCACCTCAAACCACAAAGGTGTGCTATATCTATTTATGGACAATTCTAGTTTTCTACGGATCTTATGTTGTTATCCTATAGTTATTACACCACGACACAATATTACAATCTAACTTTCAATCGGCAATAGCCTCATATAGTGTCTAATTGTGCGTCAGTAAAAAGTTTTGCTGATAAAAGAGTGGAGTCGGTAAAAGTCCCATTGGGAAAAACTATTACTGACTAACAATGTTTTATCGACTGACAGTTAGACGAGATGTTAGAAAACTTTTCGATGGAGAGTTTTTTGCCGATAGATATAGTTGCGTCGACAGACAATGTTTTCTAGATATATGGTCTATCAGGAATGGTAGTTTGTCGACGCACGGTCTGCCACTATAAAATTAGAGCAAAAAAATGTAAAAATAATTTGCAAAAATATTTATACAACTAAAGACACATTTTTTGGTAATTCCATACACGTGGTGTTACATTTTGGTAAATGTCACAGAAATATCATCCTTCTTTTACAAATTGAAAGAAGACAATAAATATTCATCCAAAATATGTCACAACAATATCTCCGGTGATCATCCAACAGAAGATAATGACGATATCCAATTAGTCAACTCGACATGCGCAACTTGTAGTCCTCGTCACCTTGAAAAGGATCCTCCTGATCCCAAACTAAACTTGAACCTTCGCCTGAATCAAATTATTCGTGGCCGATATAATGGATCCACGGCTACCCACCAACCAGTCCTTAACATGAATACACCGAGCAAATGATGGGGATGGTTGTTTAGCTAAACGGCACATGTATACTCAATTTGTTGTAAAAGCATCATTATGAGTTGAACATAAAGTGCTCCCTCTAATGACACGAGCTTAGCCGAAGAAGTCTAAATGACTCAACAGACACTTCTTGACACTAACAGCACGAACTTAAGCAAAGGACGGTTAAACAGCTTAGCAGACACTCCCTATCTACAGTAATTCAACAAAATTATTTATTAACTACGATGAGACTATTGTGTGAAAACTTTCTTCCCATCCATAACCGTGTCCATATCGTGAGACTACATAGTGTCCTTGCGATCGATTGATAAAACACGGATTTAGTTAACCATATGCAAATTTGCAATTGATATAGATCTGTCCACAGCTAGATGAATTAAACTATGGAGTTAATCTGTCTTTCCGGTCATGTGAGAACGATGCGCGCTATCGTACTAGTCTTGTCCTTTCGTGGAAGTACACAATTCGCCAGCCTTCTCAGATTACCCGGGTGATTAAGGTAAAAAGATGATGGTGCTAGCAGTGAAAGTTGCTCCGTATCTCTCCGCAAAGCGTAGACGCGCTCGTGCCACACGGGAGACTGGAATATATATTCTGCCGAACCGTGTGGTGACCGCGTCGATCGCGTGGTCTTGGCACCCTGAGAAAGATGGATAGATCATAGATCCAGACATCCAGCAGTCTCCGTACAGGTCAGGGCATGATCGAGCTGCGGCGCAGCAGAAGAAAGACGCCATGTTGCGCAGGCCACACACCTCCGGAGACCGTGTTGAGCAGGTACATGTAACAAGTGGAACCAAAAGATGCCATAAATAATGTATGCAACTGCGAGCAATTGTGCTCCATTCTCTCTTTATTTTTCTATTTATTTATTTATTCCTCTGAGAAAGTGCTTCGCCATTATTAAAGTTGTATAACACGTACGGGGTAGAACTTCTCCGTTTCCTATAAACCCATCACCCATGCTCTTTTTTTATGTTTCATGTTTCATCTATTTAATTTCAATTTAAGTTGCAAGTGCTTTACTTTGTTTGTTACTAGCTATGTGTTCTCTAAGTTCAAATTAATGTCATCATTAATATATAAAATAAGTCTATTTTACACCCGTCCATCAATTAAAAAGTTTATTTAGCATGCTTAAACTATAAAATAACCCATTTAATTCCCAAACCGGAGCAAGTAACGTCCCAATGTGATATTTACTTTTTTTTGTACATTCTAATACAAATATTTAAAAAAAATCTAATAACAATAAACAAGCAATATTTTAAGAAATTATTTTATTATTACATACAAAATTACACGAAATATATGTACGGTGAGGATATTGAAAAACACTAATTTGTTAGAAAAGCATTTAGAAAAAAATAAATGTTTAAATAGATTCAATTTCTTTTAAAAGTCACACAAAACTTGGTCATTCAAATAAATAAATGGAAAATTTAATGTGTCATAAATCCTCAAACAACGAAATTTTGAAATGCATTTATTTTTTCATGCATGTATTCTTTTAAAAAGATATTTTTGGCCTAGGCTTTATTGCATTTTTCGATAATTTGACAGGGGTATGCTTATTCCAATTAGAAACAACAAAGCATTGTTAAACCACAATGGAGTTACTTGCTCTAGGTTTCACAAGGCGGGTTGGATAAATGGAATGTTTTAAAGTTTACGATTTAAATAGGCTTTCTTGACAGCTCACTGTGTAAAAAAGACTTATTTCTTAATATATTAGACTTTTAGCTTATTAATATTTAAAATAATAAATAAGTTAAATAAGAAATGTTAACTTAATGTAATGCGAATAAGTTCACTAAACATAGACATTTATTTTAATTGCTTTCTCTTGCCCCATGCTTTCTATTTACAACGTATGTGGAAAAACCAATTGTGTTGTTTAAAAAATGAACTAAACCATGATCGGGTTCGTCCGGATCAATCTATCTATTAAATTAAGGCGAATGCTGTTAGAATAATTATGGGGTTGGCCCATCTAATTATTTTAATAGAAATTCCAAGAGGCCCATTTAATACTAAACCGTTCGGGAAATTGGGAGGAGAATATCTCAACTTAAATAGTTGGATTGTGGTTCTCCTAATTAAGAAAAGTGAGAAAAGAGAAAAGCACGGGCGACCTCTCCTTGAGTCGGGCGAGCTCTCCCCGAGCCGGGCGACCTCTCCCTGAGTCGGGCGAGCTCTCCCCGAGCCGGGCGAGCTCTCCTCGAGCACGGGCGAGCTCTCCCCGAGACGGGCGACCTCACTCTGAGCACGGGCGACCTCTCCCAGTAACCGACGACTTAATGACGTCCGTTACTAGTGGCCAGATTAATGACGTCCGTTACTAGTGCTTGATGGTGCTTGATGGCGTCCAGGTTCGACGAACCTTCTCTTCCTGGCGCCTATAAAAGCATGAGCACCTCGCCCTGTGTAGCTGGCTCTCGCTCTCAAGAGTTCTCTCTCTCCCGCACATTCCATTCTTCCATCTGTAGTGCTGCCGTTTTGCATTCCCGCCTCTGTTTCCTTGCGCGCACAAGGAGCGGAGGGAGCAGGCCTCCGGAACCTCGTCCTTCTCGAGATCCTGCTCGGGATAGAAGGCCGATAAGGTTTTTGGGGAGCGTTCTCACGCGACTGCTCGAGTTCTTCGTCCCTGGATCGTTGCAAGGAGGCACCTGTACATCTACACTGCATCGACGTTCGACTGCATCGACCTCTACACTGCGTCAATACTTCACTGCAACAACTTGTGATCGTCTACACCGACCGTCATGGCGAACAACAATGAACAAGTCATTGTTCCGCCTGCGCCTGTGCCCGTGGTGGCACCGGCTCAAGGGTATATTTATTTATACCGTGCTTTTGTCTTTTTGTTTTCCTGTTCATTAGCCCTTGCGTATGAGATAGATATTTTTATATCTAGTACCTTTGGTCTTGAACTGGAAACTGGCAATTGTTTAATTATGATTTACATAATTTTGTGGATTAAAATATTGAGAAAATTCCTAATATTTCCAACAAATGCTTCGGTGTGGACATCCGACGCATCGGACGCCCGCGGCCCGGCAGCGCGGTTCCAGCACGCGTCCTCGCTGATGCACTGCACTGCTAGCAAAAAACGAGTGTTTCATTTTTTATTTAATTTTTTTTATTTTTGTCTCTATTTCATATGGAGTCAAAAATGCATAGAAGAAATTTCATAATTCATCTAAAATCCTAATAAACTCATTGTAAATACTTTTAAATTTTTTTTAATTTTTTTTCATTAGCCAAATTGTTTCAAAAGCCTATACAGATTGTTTCCAATAGGTTAAACTAGTTATTTCAACAGGCTAGACATATTGTTTCAATAGAAAAACTTTGTTGCACTTGGTTAGACATATCGTTCCAATAGGCTAAACTAATTGTTCCAACATGCTAAAAATATTGTTCCAATAGGCTAAACCAATTGTTTCAACAGACTATATAGATTTTTTTCGACAGGCTAAACTAATTGTTTCAACATGTCAAACATATTGTTTCAATAGGCTGTACAAATTATTTCATCAGGCCAGACAAATTGTTTCAATAGGGTAAACTAGTTGTTTTAGCAGGCTATATATATTGTTCCAATAGACTAAACCAATTGTTTTAGCAAGCTATATATATTGTTCCAATAGGCTAAACCAACTCTTTCACTTTGTTATACGTCCACTAGGCAAAAATAAATGTTTCAGCAGACTAGCCATATTGTTTCAACAGGCTAAACTAATTGTTGCATTAGGATAACAAATTGTTTCAGTAACTTTTTATATAGCAACATTGGTCTTGTTTTGTTCGTAAAAATGCGAGGAACGCAGCGGTGCAAACGGTTCGTGCATTGGAGAACCAGTCAAAATCTATGGCCGTCGAAAGAGATATCTAAAGGAATCTTTTCGCTTATGTCATCGCTGACGTCATTGCATGCAAACAGGGAGATATTCATGAGCACGCTGCGGCAGCCTTCGAAACAATGGTGGGAGAAGTTTATTCCGGTCGGGGTGCAGAGTTGTTTCAACAGGGTGGACGCGTCATTGGTGGGCTGACTGGGCCGCGCGAGCATCCGACGGACGCACGCAAGGTCAGACATCTGTCCCCAAGTCGCGCCCTTAAATTAATAACTAAAACACGATCCAACATGCCATCACGATAATCGGATAAATACCATGTAAATTTTTAAAAAAGAAAATATTTGCACCATTGATTAAAGTGGGACTAGGTTATAACCATTTAGATTAAAAAGAAAGAGTAAACAGTATATATACTGAAAAATAGTAGTATTAATAAAATAGAAACAACTTAAATTTGGAAGAAAAATATAGAAAATGAGCATGTATCAACCACGAGACTAGAAAAAGTCCATACCCAATACAATGAAAGAAATAAACAAATAAAACATAAAATATAAATAATAGAAAAGGAGTATGTACCTATTGGTGTTTCGGAAGTATGCCTCCACACCGAGCTTATTTCTTGGTTTGATGAAGTCAAGAAACCCTTTCGTAGACAAAGAAATGACATCCTAATCATGTGACCCTAGGCATATCGATGATTTTTTATCTTGTTTTAGGTCTCATGAAATAGGGGTAATAACCCTACATCCAATGTATATGATGATAGGGAGAAGATATAGAGTGTTAATTACAAGATATTAAAGCGAAAAATGTATTGATAAAACTAAAACAAGAGCTAAGTGCTTGCGGGTATAAGAGGGATTGATGAATAGATTTCCAACGATTACTTGGATGATGTAGGAGGGATGTGTGAGTGTGAGAAGCAAGGCATGAATATTATTGGTGATGCTCTGTCCGAAGTGTGTCATGGTGTTTATATAGCACACTGGGTCCACCTCGGACAAAATACACTTCATTCTCGGGTAGATTTGAGTTTTGTCCATCTTCTCAAGTCACCACGGTCAAAATCAAAAGTTATGATCCTTTTTCTGCTTGCCATGGGTCCTTGAGAAGCTTTTGACGTAAGGAAGTAGGAAGATGTTTCATCATTTTGCTAAGTATGTTAAAGGGTATCGGTCGCCTATGTGGCACATAGTAAGACTGCTTAGGGAAGGCATACTGAGTATTGAAGATGGAAGGAAATTTGATGGCACTCGATGACACACAAGGTTTGTGACACCCAATTATGTGCCTCTCTCTCTCTCTATCTCCTTTCCTCTCTCCCTATCTCTCTCCGAGTGCCACTGTGGCACCCGGTATCATATAATTACTATCCCTAATCGATAGTGTGGTTTTATTCTAGGAATGGTTGCATTACATCAGCGGTGGGTGGTGATGGGTCGCTGGTAGAGATGTGACCCATTGTTGGTTGCTAGTGTCACTTGTAGGATGAAAATGGATCAGCATCTTCATGGTCTGGACCGATCGGATCCAATTTTAGAATTTATCGGATCAGATATTTTTAGATCCATATTTGAAAACGGTTCAGGCTATATCCCACGGATATTCAGAACTGTATAAATTTGGATCCTTTCTCGGATTTCAATCCGCCATTCCTATATAAATACCCAACAAGCAAATATGAAGAGTATATGAGAGATTTAACTATTTAAACGCATAACCAACTAGCTCATGCATGGCCCACCGGCCTATTCATGTAGTCCGATATACTAGTCAAAAGTGTAAATTATAATAACATTTTACTTAATTAAGTTGTTTGTGTGCTATAATTGATTTTGAGACATATGTTCCGATCAATATCTACACATATATATTCGAAGTGATCCATATTCGATTCATATTCGTATGTAACGATATCTTTTTCGTGTTCGTATCCAGGCTATCCTTATCCATATCCAAGTCAAAAATTAATATAAATACAGATATGGTTCAACCATTATCTGATCTGACATGACCTGTTTTCATGCACCCATGCTCACTTGTTGTTGGCCAATCACTAATATATATAAATAGTACAAAGACGAACATTGGGCTGCCCCTCACTGCCACGCGTCATCGCTGATGCACCACGTTGCCCCGTTCGTTCGCAGCCATCCGATCGCGCGCACCTGGCAGATCCGGCCGTCCGTTTAATTCTTACATATAAAACGATTTTTTCATGCAGATATTAGGCACGCGGGTGGTTTGGTGGGTTGGCTAGCTGAGCCAACTCTCAGGTGGGAGGGCGCGGTTCGAATCCCGCCGACGCCCTCTTCCACCAATTTTTTGCTCGCGCTGGACGCTGCCGAGCTAGCTAGCTTTCTCGCGCCCACGTTTTTTCCCTCACGCTTGCACGCTGCAGAACCAACTTTCCCGCGCACCGTGCCATCTCCCCCATCGGCGCGCCACAGGTGCGCGTGCGCGTCTAGTATTCGCTATATGTGGTGATTGGTCGTTGAAGCGCCACGTGGATGGGTGCATGACCCGTTATTGACAACCAATTAAGGTGTATTTCTTCATGGTTTGTGCTTGGTTCTCTTGTGTTCTTTGTAGAAATGGAAATTATGAAAAATAGTCGATCAGGTGAGGGCAACAAGGGCAGGTTTGGAAAATATGAGTAATTTTGTTGCCACATGGAGGTGAAATTTTTCACTGATTCACCCAAAAAAAGGCCTGGCTAAAGAAGAGATTCTTTGGTGGTATATGTGAAGTCATTCACATGGTTACACCAGGGTTGTCTCTCTTTATATAGTGGAGGCCTGGATTGAGTTCGACTTTAATTCTAAACCAACCCTACCTATTACAACACAGAGTCCATGTAACCTACTTGTACACATATTCGACACAATATCTAACAACTCCATCTTGAAGAATATGGTCTTCTCCAACTTGAAGTCGCTCCAGCGTCTTGCGCGAACCCTGTACCCAGCCTCTGGTTGCTTTCTTCTTTTGCAGCCTACAGTGTGCCGCCCAACGAGTACTCCTTAAGCTCGCCGCCATTTGGAGCAGATCTGAGTTCTTCTCATCTTGAAGAACAATCTTCTGCTCCTCCTTTAGATATTTATTTGACTCCCCTTGGATCTACACCTCTAGATCTAATTTTTGAGTCCTCGAACAAGCTTCCCAACCCGCCTCCACGCACCACGACATCCGTGCACAGCAAAACATGCCGTACCCTGGCTATCCGCATCCACGTCACAGCTTCGCCCTCAGTGACGTGATGCAGCGTCTCCTGTGCAACATCCGGTCGCATCACTGCTCCCGCTGTTCCGATCTATACGACATCCTTCCGCACCTATCGGTTTGATCGCGAATGCCGAGGTTGTCGCCGTTGCTTGCCGACCTTGCCGGCTACTTTGTCAGCCCGATCGCCACGTTTGGTCAATCCCTGCCAACGGTAGCCCATCGAACGGTTCGAGCCTCCTGCCCGAAGTGTCCGACACCATTGATCGAATCACCGATCGCCGCCATGCTCTACCTTGCGCCGATAGGATGTTTTTCGCGGCGCCCGTGTATACATAAACATCGTGTCTCCTACTAGATCTTTCGCATGGCCAACCTCGGCAACCAAGGTCTGATACCACTTGCCGTCATGTAACCTACTCGTACACATATTTGACACAATACCTAACAGTATCAACTAGGAAAAAATTGGATCTAAGTGATCCATATTCGATTCATATTCGTATCTGACAATATCCTTTTTCGTGTTCGTATCCGGGCTATTCTTATCCATATCCGGGTCAAAAATTAATATAAATACAGATATGGTTCAACCATTATCTGATCTGACATGACTTGTTTTCATGCACCCATGCTCACTTGTTGTTGGCTGATCACTAATATATTCGTTATATGTGGTGATTGGTCGTTGAAGCGCCACATGGATGGGTGACCCATTATTGACAGCCAATTAGTCGATTAGGTGAGGGCAACAAGGGCAGGTTTGAAAGATACGAGTAATTTTGTTGCCACGTGGAGGTGAAAATTTTTCACTGATTTACCCAAAAAAAGGCCTGGCTAAAGAAGAGATTCTTTGGCGGTATATGTGAAGTCGTTCACATGGTTACACCAGGTTGCCTCCCTTTATATAGTGGAGGCCTGGATTGAGTTCGCATCTAACTCTAAGCCAACCATATCTATTACAACATAGAGTTCATGTAACCTACTCGTACACATATTCGATACAATACCTAACAAACTTCACCTTGTAAAATATGGTCTTCTTCACCTTGAAGTCACTCTAGCGTCTTGCACGAACCCTGTACCCAGCCTTTGGTTGCTTTTTTATTTTGCAGCCTACAGCGGGCCGTCCGGCGAGTCCTCCTTAAGCTCGCCGCCATTTGGAACAGATCTGAGTTTTTCTCGTCTTGAAGAACAATCTTCTACTCCTCCTTTAGATATTTGTTTGACTCCCCTTGGATCTGCACCTCTAGATCCAATCTTTGAGTCATTGAGAAAGCTTCTCAGCCCGCCTCTGCGCACCACGTCATCTGTGCACGGCAAAACATGCCGCACTCTGGCTATCCGCATCCACGTCACAGCTTCACCCTCACTGACGTGATGCAGCGCCTTCTGTGCAATATCCGGTCGCAAATTACTGCTCCCGCTGTTCCGATCTATCCAACATCCTTCCGCGCCTGTCGGTCTGATCACAAATGCCGAGGTCGTCGCCGTCGCCTGCCGACCTCGCCGGCCACTTTGTCAGTCCGATCGCCACGTCTGGTCAATCCCTACCAACGGTACCCATCGAACGGTTTGAGCCTCCTGCTCGAAGTGTCCGACACCAACGATTGAATCGCCGATCGCCGCCATACTCCACCTTGCGCCGATAGGGCATTTTCCGCGGTGCCCATGTATGCATAAACCTCGTGTCTCCTACTAGATATTTCTCATGGCCAACCAAGCTCTAATACCACTTGCCGGCATGTAACCTACTCGTACACATATTATACACAATACCTAACAATATCAACTAGAAAAAAATTGCATATCAACTATAATAATATAATAAAATCTAAAATAAAATAATAGAAAAGGTATATATCAACTATATTTTTTCAAAATAAATTTTTTAAAATATGTAAATTTATAATGAGATCGAGATCGGCTTATTAAAACATGTCATGATCAATACAGTATGAATGTTTATATGTATAAGTTTCCCTTAAGGTCTGGTTAAAATCCAGCCACAAAAGTATGCCACACACACCCTACTTGTTATCTATTACTGGATAATTGTGATTTGACCCATCGGCCCATCCCATGTATAGATCGTATCCGTGTTTCCTTATCGCGCAAACATATCTATGCCTTAAATCCTACTCCACAGCCTACACAAAGTTGAGAACATTAATTAGGTCATGAGATATCGCTGCTACAGACGTGGGACACTGCTCTCAAAAGTTTAGAACGCAACATGAAAAATAAAGAAAGAAGAAATATCTTAAACGCAATAGGGCAAAAGCAAAACCGAAATATATTGTTCTAGCTGCCTTTTTCACTTTCGGTATTCAAATTTAAGTTGATCTTCGTCTTCGCTTATCTTTATCGGTAGGAGGCAGTCTTCAACAAAGAAAGAAAACAAGAAAGAAAGAAGCACAAGAGTTTACGTCGAGCGCTGTGCATGCGCAAGAACAAAAAGGAAATGCTCAAATTTCTGCAGATCAGATCAGATGCTCTAACTGCAATAAGCAGCTGAGCACATACAAATTTGGTGATATCAACTTGGGGTCGATCGATTGGAAAACTTTCTCCACGGTGTAGTTGAGTCGTCATGCACGGATTTGTAACACTAGTTTGGTAGATTCTTGTAATAGATGGCATATACGCTTATAGTATGATTAATATCTAATTAAGCGTGTAAAAGATCGTCTTCAGGGTCGCCTGACCCGAGATAAGGCAGCACTGAACAGCATCAGGCTGCTGAGCCGACTGCTTTGTCTTCTTGTTGCCCTCCGTTGGACTATCCACTACATAGTACAGCACGTACCGGATCGAACGCTTAACGCATCAGTAAAGCGCCGATAGAGAAGCACGCGGAAGATCGATCGACTTGCTCTCGGAAAATCCCGACACTAAACTTTCTCGACGAAGAAAAGTCCGGCTGGCAGGCGGCCGCGGAGGCGCCGATGTTGCTGGGCGGCGGCGGCATTCTCCTCTCTATCCGTTGCTTAGCTTCTTACCTGTGATACCATCTTTAACTTTTTTTCTTTGTTTCATTTTTTATTATTTTTCTATATTTTTTCCATTTAATTTTTAACGTCTGCAACCGTATCCTTTCTAAAGAAATTTATAAAGAGAATGGAAAAAAATCTTTTAAAAAAGATGCACGAAAAAAATTCTTATGAAGCGTCTCACGAAGAGAATCTTTGAAATCGTATGAACGAAATCATATTTTTCTTAATCCTTAAAGAAACCCTGTCGGAGATGGTAGCACTAGGCTTGTATCGTCGTCGGGCCCAATTGTGAAAAAAGAAAAAAAACGCGGAAGGAAAAGGGGGACAAGAAAGAATGAGGTGGCCGGCGTCGATCCCACGCACGCCGATCGAGGTCGTCGGCGACGACGACAGGCTTAGGCATTCGTACAAAGACACCGTACCGGCGGCTGTCCCATCCTGGCGAATCGGGTCGCCGTGGAAATTGTTCCCGTCATCGGTACGCAAGGAAACGCATGCGCAGGGAGAAGAGGGTATACATACGCTGATACTCTAGTGCATGCAGCACTCCACTTGTGTCATGTCGGGTAGTACGCATGCACTAGATGCGCTCCACGATCACGCCGATACGTGCACTCTTGTGTGCGGAAGTACGCCGTTCGTGCACGCACGTGCATGCATAGTTATATGCTGTAACTGGACCCAGCAAGAATTTAATCGGCTGTAAAAAAACCGAGCTAGCACCACTACTGCTATAGCAAAACTAATTGTGACACTACACCAGTATGCATGAATTCGCAGCATTTGCCCTAGAGTGACCGGTATGTTGCATTGGGAAAAAGCTCTCGCATGAGTACATGCAGTTCCACGCATGTATGCGGTCATCGGATCCGTCTCCGAGCGTCCGAGGTTCGTGCTTAACACCCTCTCATATGTTTATTTTGAAAAAAAAATAACACTTTTCAAAAACATACACTTGGATCCTTGTTTTTTACCCCTTTTCTTTCTATTCACGAGGGCTGAGCCAGATAACCCCCTGACACACTTCTTGCTGATGACCAATGCAGTCCCTATACTACTATAGAACACCTCTTCTATGTCATTTTATTAATATTGTTTCATTAAGAAACATCGGTGATAATCTGGTTTGTCTCAAGAAATGGTTAATTTAAAAAGAACCGGTTGTGAAATATCATTATAAATGTCAATTCATGCTAGAACTGGCAGTTATATAAAACACGAACCGGTAGTGATAATGGATTGCAGCTTGTTTTTTGGATATCCATGACTTTTTATACGAAGTCAAATGAAGACAAAATTTATATGAACATCGTATAGTGCTCAATGAGATCTACAACTTTTGCGCCTAAAAACTTTTCCATTTCAAGTTATTTAAATGCCCAAATAATTGTCAAAATATTGGGATGATAAAGGTTAGAAGGAAAATATATCCCATTGCTCTCAGCAATTATTCATAGGTGAGATAGCAATGAAGCTTCTGGTGACCTATGAGGTCACATGTTCAACATCCACAAACTGCACTAACGTATTTTGGGACGAATCTGATATCCTTCTCACGCTACCAGTTACCTAGGGTTGGTAATATCTAGGACGGAAGTGATATCCTTCTCATTGCCGGTTACCTAGGGTTATAATTGCCACTTATGCATTGTCGGTTATGAGCTAACAAAAAGTAATATTCTTCTCACCACCATTTACATAGGGTTATGATTGACACTTATGCATTGGTACCATCGGTTATCTAGGGTTATTATTGCCGCTTACAAATAGCTAGTTCTAAACTGATAGTAAAGTTGTCTTTTCTAGTAGTGTTGGTCGCATCCATGTATGCTGATGCTCGCTCGAGAAACCACATCATCCATAGATACGTGGCTCGGCTTAGCCATTAGCCGCAGGTAGACACACAGCATGACAACACGAGTGTCCAACGACGTGGTTGTAGTTTAGGTGGACGGTGCTGAGTGCACCCCAAGCCTATTTGGCTGGGCAAAATGGAAGAGGAAGAAAGGAAGAGGGGAGAAAAACTTAAATCTTTGTTTCCAAAACAGTTTTTTTAAAAAATAAAAATATGCGAGATTGAAAGTGCATCTAAGCTCCTAAGTTGATTTTAGAGTATAACATAAACGATTAGTGGACTAACAAAGAAAACTGGCAGCCAACCAAATAAAAGTAGTAGAAAATAGAAAATGCATATGTTTGTCAAAGATAATAGAAAATCAAATATGACAAAGTTATTATGGTCTAATTAAAAGGCTAGGTAGATCGTCATATTAATGGGCGAAAATTTGAAACCATTAATATAGTAAATCTTTAATTACAACAGAATAAATCTTAATATTTTCTAGTTGAATCTAATGAAAAATTAACGCAATCAATTACAATGGTGTAGATTTATTTGTTGAATCTAATAAATTATATCCAACATATATTATTACAACTTAACAAATCTAGTCGCGCAAAATACACGGGTCACAATGCTAGTGTTTAAGTAAAAGTGATCCGTGCGAAACCGACAAAATACCAACACGCGGGTAGTGTATATAGTACTGACGCGATCCGGTACTACTTACACGCGCATGCACGTATGCCGCGCGCATTACCCTTTTTTGACTAGCCAGCCTTTTTTTTTTGTGTGTGCTTTTGCACTGTACCGCATTACACAGGGTCGATCAAGATCAGGGAGCTGGGAGTTCGATCCTGCGAGCGTGCGAGTCAGGAATGCGCGCGGCGTCGGCCAACTGCGATGTGATCGAGCGGTCGGTTAGCTCCTCTAGCTCTCTTCTTGAGTCTTGGGCGCGCCGCCGCCGAGCGCGGCTAAGAGTGGCAAGTGGCAACGGGGATATTCTCCGGAGTGCCTCTCCATCCCATCTTCTCGATCTAAAATTTTTCTCGTCCCTATCCTCGTTCTTCGTCTCAGGGATAAGATTCCCCGTCCTTATCCCTATTTGGGTAACGGGGCCGTCGGAAACCCATCCCCACAAAAATTCCACACAAAAAGGAAAACTAATATCACCATTTTTTTTTTACCAAAAATCATGCTAAGTGGAAAGAAAAAGAGGATAAGTTTTTTTTAGCAAAGGGCAGGAGAGTTGACATCTATTGATCAAAAGAGTAGTTTACAAAGTTGGGGGTTTTAAAGCCCTGCCTCCAGAAGGCGCACAAAGAATTAATAGATTACAAAATGTGATCCTGTGGTTGCACATAGCCGCAAGTCATCTATAAGTTGTCGAAGGACAACGTCCGGTGGCCGTTCGGACCAATGAAAAACACGGTTATTTAGCTCAAGCCAAAGATGCCAAATAGTGCCAATGACAATGAAAAGGGTTGCTTTTGGGTTGGCACCCTGTGCGACATCGATTTCCCACCAAAGTGCCAACTCGAATTACATTGCCAGTGTGACAGGTCTAACGATGAAAGTTGAAGCGAAGCAGAAAGGCGTTTCCAGATGAAGAAGCTGAAGTTGGTGATCTAGAGTTTCCAGGTTCCACAGGCATAGGGGGGCAGAAGTAAGCATTGGGCAATTGTTGTCGTAAGAGTGAATCGGCTGTCCATATTCTCCTGGCCAGAAGTAATAGGACAAAAAACTTGCACTTGGATGAGGCCAGACCTGCCAGACGCTGCGCTGCGAGGAGATTGCGCAACGGCCAATGAATTGCATGTTGTAAGCAGTTTTCATGAAAAAGCATCGTCTGTGGAAAAACGTCAAGTGATCAGGTCATCTTCGACTGGCGTTAACGACACCTGAGCGAGGCGGAGGAGAAGCTGGATGAGTTCAGTCACGAGAGAGAGATCCATATTGCGCATAAGGTCGACTAGCCAGCTGTCGTTCTCAAGCGCCTACATAATGCTTCGCCCTTTTTTGGTGGATGCCAGGAAGAGCCGCGGCGCCAGTTCCTTTGGCGACGAGCCAGCAAGCCAACTGTCCTCCCAAAAGGATAGCGAGGCCCCATTCCAAAGCATAACTGAGCATCCGGCGCTAAGGAGAACTGCATCAGCCTTTGTGGGAGGGTTAGCAAGCCCACCCAAGGCCAAGAGGGCGACGTCAGCTTGTTGAGCCACATCCAGCGCAGCCGAAGATCCCAACTGAAGTGGGATAAGTCCAATACCCTAAGGCCCTCGAACTTGGTAGGCGAGCAGACCAAGTCCTAGTTGACCCTGGATGGGCCCCCAGGGTAGCGAATCCGCTCTAAAGTCATACTTTTCTTATCCGGTCAATTTTCTTAATGACAGAGGTTGGGGGTAATGACGGAGACAACATAGGTCGACAGGACTGATCAGAGAACCACTTTGAGCAAGGTAAGCCTCCTTCCCTTAGACATGAGAGGACCCCGTAATAACTTCGTATAGCTTACATTATGAAAGTGAACGTGTCGTAGTCTTCTAATGGAAAGTGTGATGCCCATATATTTACTGAGGAAGGACGCCATTTCGACTGAAAAGTCATGTAGGATTGTGTCGAGATACATATTGTTGCATCTAATGGGGACAACCTGGGACTTAGAAAAGTTTGTTCGAAGGTCGGAGATGTTGCCGAACGCCTGAAGGATGCACGCCAAGGTGGAGACATCATTGGCTTTAAGAAGAAGGCGGCATCGTCAGCGAATAGTGAGACTCGACAGTTGTCTTGTAGTACGTACAATTTCGAGTCTCCAACCGGGTCCCTACAGAAAAAAATAGGATAAGTGAATACATTGAAAGTCCGGTCGCTACATATGTCAGAAAATATGGATACAATGGGCTAGATGACATGTTTGTGACCTAACAATTTTAATAGACAAAAGTAATTTCGGATCTCCAACCGGATCCCTGCAGGCAAAAAATTCCCTGTCCCCATCCCCAACGGAGGATGGTTTTTCTCCGTTTTTACATCCTCATTCTCCCCACCCCTGTCCCCTGATTAATTTTGCGCGGGGATGGATGAATGAGTCCGATTGTTTAGGGTTTAGGGTCCTGTTCGTTGGTGCCGGCCATCTGTCTCCAACTCCTATCTAGTTCATCGCGTAATTTGATCTACTGATCGATCTGCATGTACGTACTACCGGCTGCAATATCCCTGTGTTAATTATCTCGCCACCACACGGTGGCGGCAGTATACAAGTAGGTTTTGTGCGGTAACATGCTGCATTATATTTTGGGGCGATCGGTCACATGCTGCATTATATGTATAGAACTTTGCATGCGTGAATTAATGAACGGCTTCCACGTACGTAAAGCATGCATGCCCGCTACGTCATGGTAAGCACATTGAGCTAGGTGCATATCCAGTCGTGATTCCTCCGTAGCTACGTGCATGCTGCATGCACACGAACGAATACGGGAGGCGGGAGCCGGCGATCAGATACGGTATCATCACAGCTCATAGGCCCACCGAAACCATAGATATGCATATGCATGCGACGCATTACAAAGCTCCCGGCACCCGGACCCGGATAGCGAGACATGCATTTGTGCCAATAGCGATACACCCACGGCAAGATATGTGCACTTAATTAGGTCACGGTATATAATCTCTTTTCTTACTTGATCGATCACCACATGCACATGATGCATGCGTGCATATATATAAGCACCGATCGGCCCACCTGGCGTGCGCAATGGATCTGAACCACCCAGACTAAAGCCTAACGTACGTGTGATTTCCATTACGCATCGATCGATCCATATATGATAACCCCCTACTGTTTAATTAATTAATCTAGTTCAAAGCATGTAAAAGGCAGGGCAGAAACCTAATAACCTAACTCGCCGAGGTGAGCATCCACATGAACACCATAAGCACACTAGAAGATAGAAAAAAAAGTAGTGAAGTAAAGCAAGCGCGCAAGCGGTCTAGGCCGCAAGCTTTGATCCATGCCGGGTCAGTTTCGGTGCGTGTCTGGGTTAATTGGCTCGCCCACTTTGGGTGGGTTATTGCGGGAGAGCCTGGCTCTCGCATTCGGGTCGGGTTCACGCCGCCGCCGCGTGACCCGTGACCGGTCAGGCACAGCCGCACAGCATGCGATCTACCGGACCGTGCATGGTGCCTCGGCCCTCGGTCCAACGAGAGTGACTCCTTTCGGCGCCTGCGACGGGTGGTCTTTTCGCTATATACAGTATACATGCTGAAATGAAAAAAAGGTTTTGCCATAGCAGTCATCTTTCGTAACTTTTGGACAGACAGCTATTTTTAAATTAGTCTTTTTTTTTTTTGCTTTGGTGGTAGTTTTTCCGTTTGTATGCTCTATTTTTTACGCAATTTTACGGTGGAAACTTAGTTATCTTGTATTGGAAAAACTTTAATATGTATGCTTACATTAGTTTTTCAACTTTTTGTTGATGTGTTGTTTTTAGATAGAAATTTGATTTGTAAGTTTTAGGTTAACTACATTTGAATATTTTGTTATTTTTATTTGTTTTACTGATCATTAGCATGTTGGTGCCATAAATCTCAAAAGCAATTGTCTGCCACTAAATCGGCCCCGAAAAAAACCATGATTTATTTCCATTATCTACGGTGGCGGGTCGGATCCGACGTTAGCCTAAACGGGTAATGAGTGGGGATTGCACGTAAACCAGTGAGCTCATAATCTCGGTGGCTGAGTGGCGCCTTTTTGTGCATGCTGGCTTCCTCTCGTCCTGGGAAATCCAGGCCGGACCCGCCATGACTACTCACACCGAACCCCTTTTCTCCCTTCCCATTCCTCGCCGTCGCACCTCACGCAGAATTTTACTGATCGATCGATCGACCGACGCAAATCTTTCCGTGCATGCGCCACTAGCTCTTCCCTTTGTACCCCTGGAAATTCCCCCTCAGCTCCCTGCCACCCACGACCGGCCGACCTGCCTGCCTGGCTCGCCACAGCCCACTTGCGGCGGCTCGCTCCCGAGCCCGATCGCCCATTGGCGTCCAACGAAGTATCGTGCATCGTGCTCCGCCACTCGCCGCCACTAGCGCTGACATGTGATCACCCAATACCCACCCGTACGTCCATCTCTGGCATAGCTTTGGGTCTCTCCGTTGCGTCTCCCCATGTCCCACAAGAGCTAGCACTGCATAGGGATGAAAATGGGCCGACCCTAGGATCTTTGATCCTCTTTAGTTTATTTATTTGTACTAAAAACTTGATATCTAATCTATTTAAATAAACTAGTGAACCAAAGATGACCCTAGGACCAACCCATTTTCATCCCTGGCACTGCACTGCAGACTGCACAGCCGAGGCCATCATGCGCGACCTAAAAACACTCGCTAGTTTTTAGCTCGGCCGATCTCGATGGCTAGCTTTAATTACTGTTGTTTAATTTTCGAGATCTCACGCGCCTCCATCCCTATAAAAACCACCGGGCCTCGCCTCCCCAGGGCTCAGAGGCACACGGAGTGCAAGCAGCACTAGCTATCGGCCACTACCACTGCTCCACTAGCTAGTTGCTACCGTACGTGCGTGCCTGCCTTCTTCGCTTCCCTCTTCGATCAGCTCGATCCCATTGCTTGATCGTGAGTGAGATCAATTCGCATCGATCGCTTCGTTTCGGCGCCGTGGACGGGTTGCGCGTGCTTGGAAGACGCACGCCCGCCGCCCGCCGCCGCCGTGACACGTACGCCGGCCGGCAATCTTGGATTGTAGCGGCCGGGCAAGCACTGGGCAGGTATGTATCGTAGCAACAATATACTACTTCACAAGTTCAGGTCGAGCCGTCACTCGCATGATATATCATAGCTATAGATACGTGCCAATCGGTGGCTTTTAATTTGTTTATATATGCGGGCGTAAGCGCCGCGACGCGACATGGACGTGAACGTCCCAGAGGCGCGGTACGTACGAGACAGGATCGGGGTGATTGCTTGCTTGTCGCGGACAGGTCCGGCTAAATCCTTTTTATTACTCTTCTCCTAGAAAAGAACAAGGTTTGGTCGATCGCGCTAGCTGTAGCTAGAGCTAGCAGTACCAGCGTGTTGTCTGATCTGTTTGTCTGCATGCTTGCTCCAGCTGAGCTCACTCAAATGCTGCCTGGCCGGCCCGGGACCGCGCGAGCTCTAAGTTAAGTGTGTCGTATGGCAAGTACTCTTTAAGATAATCACGGGTCGTGGCTGTCCACAACTGAGTGATGTGATGTACATATATATATAGGCTGTATATATGCTTATGTAGCTGGCGCATACGTCGGAAATTTCTTCAATTTTCTTAAAACAATGTCGATCGGGCTAGCTGTGAATGCATTATATTACAACTAGGTCGCCGGTCAGGTTTTCAGATGATGCAAGGAGGTCGGTCGATCCGGATTTTTCTTGGTCGGGCTCGCCTGCAGGTCAGGTTGTTTCTACGTACGGTTGCAGGGTTTGATTAGTGATAGTGTTTGCTTTCACCAGCCAGAACTCTGAACTTCCTATGTGGAGTTAGAATAACTACTTGGTCGATCGTCGTCAGTATAGTACTCTCCATTCTACACTTTGGAGTCGGTCGATTTAGCTAATTATATACTCCGAGTACAATTCGATATGGAAGAATTAATCGAATAGTTAGTAAACTAATTTGTCCATGCTGGAAGCGCAAAAGATAAAGAAACACAAGAGCAAATGAAAGTTGGAAAGCTGATGATTGGTCCAATTCGTCCAAGTGTTTGTGGCTTAAAGCATGCTAGGCAACAATGTTTCTTTTCCTTTTTTTAAAAAAAAAGTCGTATTAAATTCTGCTTCATACATTGAATAGAGAATCCATGTGCTCGCCACTTGATCGACGACTCATTATTTAAAGCTTCTTGGAGTCTGACTGTGGTACGGTAGTAGTATCCTTATGTATATATTGTTCGTCTGTTCTTACAAAACACCAAGTATATAAATACTAGAATCACGTTGTGGTCAAACAATCTGTCTGCGTGTGGTTGGTCAGGGGGCGCTCTAGCAGCTCATTATTTTTTCAAAAAAAAAACATCTGATTCAAAGATAGATCAACTGATCTCATGGAGTCAGATGGGTCCTCCTTTCATATTTAAAAGTAATCAAAACTGGACCTGTCTCTTTCGAAATGGGGATCAGTTTGAAGTTAAATCTCAGTTTTTCTTGGCGGATTTCCACCATTGCTGCATTCCGAACAAGTACTAGTAGCTTTCAAGCTCCTATAACTTAACCAAATTTTTCATACTAGCTAGCAAGTACAAGCTACTGTTTCCTTCTTACGCCGGGCAGGGGACTAGGACAGGTTCAGAATATATTCTGTAATTGCTCGTCCACTGTTACATTCTTTCGCTTGCTCGGCCACATATGCTTTCGCCTGATTTGTTTCTCGCGTTAGTCGTAGAATCTCTATGGAGACAAGGGACACAAGGCATAGCATCTCTCTTATTGATTTCAGAGACATGCTCACCTGTTTTTCAAGCCGTGAGGTGATTTCCACACGCCGGCATATTTCAAGGGTGGCTCTTCCTAGTATGACTTATATATATGTGGAGATTCCCTTGATCGAACCTTAACATACCAGAATGCATAAAACGGTAATAAATGTCAATTTCTATGGTTTTAATCATATAGCCGTGGATCAGGTCTTAGGTTGTATTTGATTCTGGTTTAATAAGTGCATTAGGGATTTAACCTACCAAAACACTACTTAGTTAAGCATGGTTAAATTAATTTAGACCCTATTTGATTCACCTTAATTTAAAATTGAAAGTGATAACTAAAAATTTGTTATATTTTATGAGTCATAAGAGCAAAAAAATTGTAGTCATTTTTTCTAGGACTCTAAGTAGCGCTTTTAAAAAATCTATAGAATATTTGTATATATATTTATTTAACCTTTTCAAGACTTTTTTATATATTTAGCATTACCTAATTGTCTGACCTCATGCATCTCAAATTAATGCAGAGCATGAAAATTATTTCCATTATGTTAAAAAATGCCTGGCCAGAAAAAGCCATAATAAGTTCTCTCTACTAATTCTCACTCGTGCATGTCATACTCATGTAAAAATTGGCATACGGATTCAGTGCCATGGGCTAATTTTCTCCAAATTAACCTATCAGGTTAAACACATTATATCTGGATTAGTCCATACACACAAACTTATATTGAGGAGAAGCCTCCGAGCTTTCCGGCCGGCATCAGCAATTCAGCTATGGATCCTAATGTAGAGGCAAAACCACACTGTACTTTGCTTTTAGCCAGCGCGTAGCCCTAGCGCGCTATAGTAGCTCGTCCCGTTGGTTTGTTGAAACGGAGCGAAAGGAGGCGTGGTAGGCAGCTCGCCTGCCGACCGGCTGGGAGAGATCGAGCCATGCATGACGATGGCTACACGAGCCGTCCTGGCGCTGGTATTGATGGCCAGTTTGACATTGTTTCCGCGGGTACGCATGCAGGCGCGCTTTTTTCCTCCTCGACACCCCGTGATCACTCTGAAAAAAAATTGGGAGAGCAAATACAAATTAACTCGTTGGTAGGGATGGCAATCGGACGGGTATCTTCGCATACACCTCTATCATACCCGAACCCAAAACCCGAAAAATAACCCATATCCGAACCTGAAAACACCCACAGGTACGAACCCATGCCCATACCCGAACCCGACGGGAACCCGATACCCGATGGGTACCCATACCTGAGAGGAAAGGGAGGAGAGAGAGGTGATGGCACAATGGCGACAGGGGAGCAGCTTGGCAGCGGTGGCGGAGGGGTCCGAGGAGAGAGGATGCGACCGCGCCGACGACCGACGTGGAGGGTTCGAGGGAGGGGGAGGAGAGAGGGAAGGGGAGGAGAAAGAAGCTCTCCTGTGAGTGCCTGAGTGGACGGTTGTGGCGGCGGCAGAGGGGCAGCTCGGTGGCGGCAGCAGAGGGGTCAGAGAGAGAGAGAGAGGTGGGGGAAGGGCAGAGAGAGAGGGAGAAGCTCACCTCCGGCTCTGGTGGCGGAGGGATCCAAGGGGAAGGGAATGCGGCAGCTACAGCGGCTGGTGCGGAGTGGGAGTCCGGGAGAGAAGGGGAGGGTAAGAGAGGAGCGCTCTGGGGAGAGGGAGGGGCGGCTGGCAGCGTGGAGGGCTAGCGGAGTGGCAGCCGGTTAGGGTTACCGGGAGAATTTATATGATACCATATATGAGCCCATATGTTAGGGTTTTTTATTTTTATTATCTATCCGGGTATTCATGTGTACCTATGAGTGTGAATAAAAATCCAAACCCAAATTTTGAAACTCATGGATTTAGAATAAAACCTATACCCGAATCCATCAGGTCGGATCCCTATGAGTACCTGAATCCATGGGTAAAATTGACATCCTTACTCGTTGGGGCAAAAAAAAAAGAGAAGAAAAAGATGATAAAGATCTGTACTTCCATGGTGTAGCACGGCGAGTTCAGACGGCCGTACCGGGCGGTACAGAGAAGTCAGCAAAGCATCGGGGCCCTCGTGGTCTCGGAAGCAAAGCTACGGCCTACAGCACGAGAGAAGATGGGAGCGACTAGCGAGCGAGCACGCACGCACGTGTATGCGATGCGCGTTGCATCGCTCACATCGCATGTCGAAACTTCCGTTCTGCCATTGGTCAATGCGAGCCTGGGCCTGGGGCCCCCGGGGACTGGGAGAAGCTTTTTTTGACTCTCCAAATTTTCTGTTGATCTCCACTGCATTGCTCTGTCTCTTGCAAGTATTCTGCAGTTCCTCTTTTTGGTTAAGAAGGGTAGTAGAATCACTCACCAGTCACCAGTTGCCGGGCTCCGCCTCTGGTCTATATATACTCCCTCGACAGCCCTTGTGGCTACTACCTCCATCAGCTCATTGACAGCTAGCTGAGTTCCAGTGCTACGTTGCTTCTACTTGCTAGCTAGCCGAGAGTGCTATCTTCTCCTTTCTGCAGCTCCCAGCTATCTGTCTCTGCTCATCGTCTAGAGCTGAAAGCTTGGGGAGTGGATACTGAAGAGTAGTCGTCTCCTAGCTAACGCGGCAAAGGTAAATGCTTGGGACTGAAGAGCATGCATGCGTGCACCCATGCTGCCAGCGCATGCGCGATTCTGAATGGTGGCGCCCGTGTTAAGGTGTCGTTTTCATTAGTTTTTTGTGGTTGCAATCTACATGCCAGAGGAACTGAAGGGCTTCGGTGTTTTCTCTCTTTTATCTTTCCTTTTTCAGTTTCAGTTTTCAGGAGCCAGTTTTTTTTTTTGTGTGTGTGTGTGGCTGCAACCTGCATGCTCAGTCACTCCGCTGGTCGATGCATGGCGTGGCGCCTCAGTCCAGTCCAGAGCTGCACGTTGTGAGCTACAATCCTAGCATCCAGGCAAGACGAAGATGTTGCGAGCTAGCTGTTCGGCAAGGTCACATCTTGCTAGTGCACAGAAACGAAGATGTGGCATGCATGTGCCTGCAGTCTACCTGATTCTACGGCCACTTAACGCGATTGCCGCTAGACTGCGACACGCCCGATCTGCAGTTTAGTTTCTATCGTAGTTTGGCCTACTGCCTAGGTTGCAAGATCCCAAGCGATGATTCTGGTCATGAAAACGCAGCAAAAGTCAAAGCGTCTGACGCATCAAACTACATGTTGCTGGCCTCTCCGTGGACCAGCTTCTTCGCGCAGACTTCACCCGCCAAAAAAAATCGGTTTTGCTCAAACTCAGCCGACTAGGCCAGGCCGCGCGCTCGCCAACGGCTGGACTGAAGCAAGGCATGCGCGCAACCCAGGCGACCGGAGTAGAGCCGCTCCCAAAAAAAAAAAAGAGCGTATGGGTTAATTCCATTCCACTCCGTCGGTACGGCACTGTACCGGCCATGACCTTAAATATCTTTCTTTTTCTTGTGCGTCGCCGGAGGAGGAGGAGGGAGTGTCAAATTTTGACAAGTTCTTTAGTCTTTTCCACGGGCCGATGGCGACGGTGACGCCGACGGCGTACGCTGAACCTTCGCGATGTATGTCAGTATGGCGACCGCGCGCACGCGGCCAGCGTCGCCCCGTCGCCGTCGCCGGCCGGCGGCGTGCTCTGCGGCTCCACTGGCGCGCACCACCCGCGCATGCATGCAGGAATTTTAACCTTTCGGGTTCCCACTTGCAGTCTATAAATCCAGCACCGGCCGCGCAAGGAGAGCCTAGACCTTCTGCAATTTGTGTGGGAGAGCAGAAAAAAATTTCAGAGACTGCCGTTTGATGGTACACGAACACGTAGTAATCGAGGTAAGAACTCGCGGTTAGTAGCTAGCTCTAAGTAGGATCGATATGGCAAGGATCATCGCCATATACACGGGAATGCCCATGCCCAGCCGTGCCTCGGCCGAATTGGTGTGCCTGGTATTGCGATATTCTTGATGATGTTCTTGCTATTTTGTTTTGTTTTCTCACGCTATGCAGATCTGGTCGTATGTTGAGGGGCTTTGTGAGTTGCTTAGTGGGTGCCTTGTGTTGTTTCTGCAGGTTTGTTGGTCGGTATGGAGTTCGGCAAAGATGTTCGGATCGAAATGGCCAGCGTCCAGGACGAGCAACCGTCGGGGGAGTCGGCGCTGCCGGCGCTCCTCATCCAGGTCCCGTCGCGCACCATCGCCGGCTTCGACTGCGTCGGCGGCGGCGACGTCGCCGGTGCCGCGCTGAGCGAGCAGGGCAAGGAGGTGCCGGGCTCGGAGACGAGCGTGAAGGACATTGTCATTAGCGTGCCGGTTCCGGCGGCGTACGACGACAACGAGATACCATACTCCGTCTCGTTCAGCATGCCGGCGTCACCGTCGGGGTTCCACTTGGCGCAGTTCAGGGCGGCGCCGGCCGACCACCGCGGCGAGGCACGCGTGGCGGCGGCGCCCGCCGGCGCCGAGACCAAGGTCGACGCCGTTCGGCCGATGGGGCAGGCAGAGGCGCACTCCTCTCCGCAGCTGTTGAAGCAGACGCGGTTCCACTCGCAGCCCATCCTGCCGCTGCACGCGTCCGGCCGGGAGCACCCGCGGCGGTGTGACAGGCGGTTCGACCCCTTCAAGACCTTCTCCGGCCGCCTCGAGCGGCAGCTCTCCAACCTGCGCGGCTGGCCGCAGGAGCCCGCCGGCGGCGAGGGCGCCGACGAGTCCAGGATCTCCGAGGAGACCGACCAGGTCCCCGCCGCCGACCGCTACTTCGACGCCCTGGAAGGCCCCGAGCTCGACACTCTCAGGGTAAAAAAAAGTGGCCGACTCCCTGTGGTTTTCTCTGTAGATGATTTAGCCTAAAAATCTTTTTTTTTTATGGTCAGGCGACGGAGGTGACGGTGGTGCCGAAGGATGAGAAGTGGCCGTTCCTGCTGCGGTTCCCGATCAGCGCGTTCGGGATGTGCCTCGGGGTGAGCAGCCAGGCGATTCTGTGGAAGACGCTGGCGGCGGCGGCGCCGACGGCGTTCCTGCACGTGAGCCCGGTGGTGAACCACGTGCTGTGGTACATCTCGCTGGCGCTGATGGGGCTCGTGTCCGCCATCTACCTGCTCAAGGTGGTGTTCTACTTCGAGGCGGTGCGGCGCGAGTTCTACCACCCGGTGCGCGCCAACTTCTTCTTCGCGCCGTGGATCGCGTGCCTGTTCCTGGCGCAGGGCGTGCCGCGGCCGGTGTCGGAGCTGCACCACGGGGTGTGGTACGCGCTCATGGCGCCCATCTTCTGCCTGGAGCTCAAGATCTACGGGCAGTGGATGTCCGGCGGGCAGCGGCGGCTCTCCAAGGTGGCCAACCCCACCAACCACCTCTCCGTCGTCGGCAACTTCGTCGGCGCGCTGCTCGGCGCCAAGATGGGCCTCCGCGAGGGCCCCATCTTCTTCTTCGCTGTCGGTCTCGCCCACTATATGGTCCTCTTCGTCACCCTCTACCAGCGTCTCCCCACCAACGTCACCCTCCCCAAGGAGCTCCACCCCGTCTTCTTCCTCTTCGTCGCTGCCCCCAGCGTCGCCTCCATGGCCTGGGCCAAGATCCTTGGCCACTTCGACTACGGCTCCCGCATCGCCTTCTTCATCTCTCTCTTCCTCTACATGTCACTGGTATGTAAGAGCATGTCCGCGTATGATCTAGCATAGTCTCTATATTGGTCTTTAAATCTAGAGACTCTGTCTTCGAGCCTCTTTATTATATTTTCAGACAATCTCTAAATATGCTGACACTGACACTGGCAATGCCCGCAATCTCTGCTGTGACACAGGCCGTGCGGATCAACTTCTTCAGGGGGTTCCGCTTCTCGCTGGCGTGGTGGGCGTACACGTTCCCGATGACCGGTGCGTCGATCGCGACGATCACCTACGCGACGGAGGTGACCAACGTGCTGACGCGGGCGCTCTCCATCGGGCTCTCCGGCATCGCCACCGTCACGGTGGCCGGGCTGCTGGCCACCACCGTGTTCCACGCCTTCGTGCTCAGGGACCTCTTCCCCAACGACGTCTCCATCGCCATCACCCGGAAGAAGCCCAAGTTCAGCAAGATCCTCGCGCACTTCCGCTCCTCCAGCTCCGACATGAAGGAGCTCGTGCTCTCCATCCCCAAGCCCAGCCAAGTCTACTCCATGTCCACCACCTCCATTGATTCCGACTCCTCCGAGACCAAAGGCGTAGCTGCAGAGCCTTAGATGATGATGACACGTCCTACTCACGTATAGCTAGCTAATTAGCTGTACATAATTCTTTTCTGCGTAAAGAGCAAGATGGAAGCAAGCATGCATGTAGCTCGTCGATCCGTGTAACGACGAACATGGTGACACTGAGATCCTTGGAGCAGCTTTGTGATGATGAGGATGTAGTGTGAGGCACGTAGGTCGTTCGATCAGCGTGTAAAATCTACGTAAGGATATATATTTATGTAAGCTAGCTGTGTCTATTTCAAGCAAGAATAAATCGTGGATGTCTAAAAAATAAACCGTGGACATTTCTTTTTGACTTTGCGAAAACGTAGGCGACTGTGTCTCGCCGACGGCTGGGCCCGAGGGATCAGGGATTTAAATTTCGGTAGAAGAAAAATTTCGATCCCCAGCAAAATATCCAAAATATCCGAAATTTCGGTGGAATAAAAATATATAATTTAAATTTTTCAAAAAAAATGCTGAATCTGGGATTTGAACTATATGGATCTCAAGCTTGTTTAAGGAAGAACTACCCACTAGGCTATAAGCCTAGTTGTTAAAAGTTAAGTTATGCCTTCTTTTTATGTATAAGGATCAAATTTGATCAAATATTTTGAATTCAAAATTTTCGTTTTCATTTCGGTCGCCGTCGAAATATCCGAAATTTTGCCGAAATTTTGTCCGAAAAAATCCCTACGAGGGATGCCCTGCAGGCGCTCTCTTTACTTTTTGCATCTTTGTTTGAATCAATTTATATATGATTACTCTTACTTCATGTTTTTTTGTTTAAAAATAATGAGAAAGGCATGAGGATCGGTCTCTATCCCCAAAACTGTCCATCGGGACTTCACTAGAGTAGTCATCGATCTATAGATCACCTATGCAGTGCCATGTGGTGTGGATCACCTATACAATGCCACTAGAGCAGCCATCTATAGATCCGGTGATCACCTATCCCCAAACTATGCATGCGAGCGGCGGTAGAGAGGCCGAGCCGTGGCACTGAGCTGTGGTGTGGTTGACCTTACATCGAAGCAACACATGCATACAAGTGGCCATATGGGTCGATGAAGGTGTGGGAGAAACAGCCGCATATCGATGGGTGGACAGCGGAGAAGAGAGGGATGGGTGAGTATGGGTCAAGATCAGATTCAAGGTACTTTGATGTGCTAGGAGGAAAGAGGTGTCATGTATTTTTATAAAAGAAAAAACTCTTGATGCATACGGGAGCTCTTGTTCTATGTTTGTTAACAAATGCCACATGTTGTAGCAAGGGAACACCTCTTGGAGTACATAAACTGGAGCAGATACAACAGACCCAAGGGACGGCGTCCCGAAAGGTGCTTCGCCACTCAAAGGTGAGGCAATGTCGAATCAGAAGGACTGCGGTCTGGAGGAAGGCTTGCTCGCCATAGGCGAGGCAGCGGTAGACCTAGAGGATGGTGCCCCGGAGGAGGTGCTCGGAGCGGATCAAGAAGAGAAGGGTGATATAGTCTTACAGTTCATTGAGAATGACCGTCAGTTGGCTGATATCTTCACCAAACCACTGGACAAGGCTAGGTTTGAGGCTCTCAGGGGAGAGCTCGGGGTTGTGAACTTGGCAAGCTTATAGTCATAGGGAGTTTGGGCTACTTGTAGTACATGTAATATATTTTTTTCGCTTTACCTGCATTGCATTTGGGTTGCATTCGGGCTTGATTATATTGTGTAGGCTATTAGCATTGTTCACTTAGACTTCTGGCATGCTATGGCACAGACCTCTCATCTTATGCTTAGGTTGCTATCATGCGTAACAGGCTTTCTTCTCTCCTCTGGTTAGTTTGACCCCACACAGTCTTATAGGTCTCCGGGTAGATAGGGTCTGTGTCATATCTCAGATAACCAAGGTGTGGAGTTGTCTTTCCTTGTAAATCGCAGGCGGCAGATGAGAGCGAGTCTGAGCTTAAGTGGTTTCTGTTCTTACCTAATTCTTTGTAATTTGCCCAATTGTATTTCCTTGGTTTTCTGACTCTATTTTCTTATTGATTGTCTTGCACATC
This sequence comes from Raddia distichophylla, assembly GCA_005191435.1. Classification (NCBI taxonomy): domain Eukaryota; kingdom Viridiplantae; phylum Streptophyta; class Magnoliopsida; order Poales; family Poaceae; genus Raddia; species Raddia distichophylla. The sequence goes on from SPJY01003939.1 coordinate 105,973, forward strand.
ATTTTTGGGCAAAATGTTGACTCAATTGTTGAGGAGGGGTTTAGGAAATTTTTGATTTAGCATATTGACTTATTTTGCTTTATACCTTTGTCTATTATGCTTTTGAATTTAGGCTTTGCAAGAATCCAAAAATATTCACATTTCAGCTTGTGCTATCTCGTTCAATTGGTGTCTAATCCAAAATGACATTGCCTTTTATTTTTCCAAAAACTTTGATGTGGCTTGAGATTTTCACTTTCTGAATGTTGTTACTCGATGAGGTATTTGCAGTCTTCTTTCAGTCATCATTGCAACTTGGTGAAATCTTTTGTTGGTCAAATCTTGCTCCTGTAAATTGAAAACAAAAAATATGCAATTTCAAATTTTGAAGTGTTTTCACTGATTATCCTTTACGAGATGGCTTGCCATTGCACACAAGAGGCATGAACTTGGAAAGAAATCGGATAGCCAATACATGTGATTCCTTTAGGGTTAATGCTGGGCACCGTCGGTCATTTGTATAAGGTTAGAGGCTCTCATGCCTAAATTCAATCAAAAATACAAAAACAAGCACAGGAGGAGAGTGACCTAGGTGGCCATTGCCAGTGATCGTTGGAATGTGCCTTACAAGCAATTGCTCTATAAGAACCTGCGGATGCATCAAAATATTTTAAAAAAAAATAAAAAATGCTAGTTTGTTTAGCTGTCGATTTGAAGCTACTTGGATGTCAAAAGGTTGCATGTAGTCTTCTATTGAAGCCGTCTTAATGTCTTGTCATGCCGTGATATTTGATTGTGATTTTCTAAGCCACATTTTTTAATATGAAAAATCAATTTACTAACATCTTTTGAACTAGTGAGCACCGAAGTAATAACTAATTTGTATTACTTCGAGCATCCTTGCGATGTGCTTCACGTTCAAATGGATAATTTTCAAAACTTCCAAGGACTTGCGCGCATTTGCATCATGCCTTGTGCTTGTTCCCTCACTTTCTTAATATCTATATTGCCAAAAGGGAAAAAAAATTGAAAAAGATATCAACTTGCATTTCTTGAAAAAGGTGAAGAGTTTATTGGGAAGTTTTGACTTTCACAACTTGGAGTTTTTGAATACATGTGTTCCTATCATTTGCTCCAAGCGTGATTCGGGATTTCCAACATGCCTTGTTCGATAAATCCAAAAACTTTAAAATATTATTTGAGGGTTTGTCAATATATTCATAAAGGGGGAGTGTTGAGACCCATATGAAGGGTACCCCGGTTTGATGATGAATATATATTGATAAGATGGAATTTGAAGTATTTTAAAGAATTTTAAATTGTGCATTTGTGTAAATTGTCGTGAAATTGGAACCGGACAATTGTGCTGATCTTGGGCAAGGTAATAGTTTTGATCGGACGTGGTCCGGTGGAATTTATTAAGCTGACACGTGGTGTGTTATGGCTTGCTAATTGTGATGTCACAAATGAATTATGATGTTGGTAATTTTGTGATGTTTTAACCTTGCAGGTGAGGTAAGATGTGTTGGTTTCGTGTGTGTTCACCTCAATGATGCAGGTATCGGTGGGTGCGTAGCTGACCCTTCGCAGGGACAGCTGGAGGCTGTGTGCGTTCGGAGGCGTGTAGGTGACCGGGTTATGAGGTGGTGTACTCTAGAAGCTTGGCCATGACAAAGAATCGGAGGCAGCTGGAGGCTGCGACGTCGGTAACCTGGTGGTGAAGTTGATCTGACCGGTGGGCCCAGGTTTGGGCTGGTGACCGAGGAATCTGCGAAGATATTTCTCGAAGAAATATATGAAGAATATTCTCTCTCAGGAGTATGTCTTGTAGTGTGTGAATTGTAAACCACTTATTCTCAAATGAAGGGTGGAGATAGGCTCTAGGGTTTAGGGCATCTCACCCTTGGACTATAAATAGAGGGGGAGGGGAGCACCTCCTCCTCATCCCCTTAAAGTTGAAAATTTCAGAAATAGAAAAGGTGAGTTGGGTGTATTTTGGATGGCACTTAGAGTGTTTGTGACCATATGGAGTGTGGTTTGTAATCCCCAACTTTTTTGCAATGAAATATTTCTTCTCCATGAGTATCTTGCATTGATTTGCTAATAGTTTTTCTTATTATCGCTTTCCCTTTTGGAGCTGTTGTTTTGATATGAACTTGGATGATTTCTTACTGTTTATTTGTGGTCTATGATGTCTTGAGGTTGCTAATATGATTTGATACACACTTTGCAACTATATGAGAGGTAAGAGATCAAGTTCTTGACTTTTTGCTAATATGTACATAAACTTTCATCCGCGTAACAGTCAGTAAAAGATTTTTAGAAAAATCTAGACAAATCAAAGATTTTTAGAAAACTCTAGAAAAATTATTTTATGATGATTCCAGTTGGAAAAGATGCGTGACTCATGTACCCATCTGTGGTACAAATTTGGAATCCACTGGTTTCCCCGTTTGGGAGCTATGTGGTGAAAACCGAGGCCCAAAATTTCTTCTCGAAGTTCTTGGCTGTTCTTGGTATATGATTTTTCATGATTTTTATGTAAGGCGTTTTGAGGCTATTTTTGGTGGAGTGCTTCACGACACATTTACACATAGGTATAAAAATTCCCACGATTTTTAGAGCACCAGAAAGCCACTAACCTCCTGCTCCATTAGTGGACAAGTTTTGAAAGAATCTGTTTTTGCTTTTCTGAAAGTCACTTTGGTCATTTGGCTTGATCCCCTTTCCTAAAGCAAGATTTGAATTGATTCCTCTCTTTTAAACACTTGACAACTAGGATTGTATTTTCAATATCCCAAATATTTCGTGGCTCTCATGCACCCAAGTGAAGGGTACACATAGTTGTCAAGTTGTTCGGGTTTTTTTGGTGGAAACGTCAAAAAATGTTGTGGCGTCTATTCACCCCCCCTCTAGCCGCCTAGCTCGGGTCTTCATTTTATTAATAATAAAGGATATTATTTTATTAATGTTTAATGTTGATTTCGCATTGGAAAAACATCTTTAACTAAAACTTGCCAAAAATTACGCTAAGACGATAAATGTTCGCATTTTCTCGCCAAACCGCCGAATCCATTTAATAACATAAGTCCATGAAATTACATGATTACACTTAGCGTCGGCGACCCCTTGTCGTGTATGCACTTGGGGTGTAATGGTCTGGTGGAAGCGTCATACGTTGTCCTGCAGCCTGAGAAGGTCCAAACCGAAGGTCAGTTTGCTCCGTGGTTGGGATATACCCAGGCTGTGAACTTATGGCGTATGCAGACCTACCATAGTGTGGAAAACCGCCATCATGCTTTGTTCATAAGGGGTTTCGTCTCCGTGCACAACCTGTGAAGGGACGCCATGGGGGGTTTGCTCCCCGTGTTGCAAATGTGAAGGGAAGGCGTAGGGGGTTTGTGCCGGATGTGGCATAGGAATGTTGCATGCACCCATGAGTTCTTGGATGCTAAGGATAGATGCATATGTACTATCCAGCATAGATGCTCCTATGTTTACCCAATTGATATCAAATTGGGTATCCTGTGTGCTGAGATAGTCGTCGTACTCTTCTGAAGATGGCGCTAAGTTAATATGAAACCCCTCCTGATGACCTGCCCCAGCTAGAGGTGAAGAATGTTGGCCGGTGTATTCAAAGTGTGTCGATGTAGAAGCTCGGGAAGGTTGAGATTGTCGGCGTGGATCTGAACGGGGTGGTGTACGCCTGTCCGTGGACTGAGATCTCGTAGGAGCAGCAGATACTGGAGGAGGTGGTGACTCAGAAATGCGATGCACAGATTCTTCTCGCCTTGGGCTATCTCTTTCACGGTTTGTGCGCAATCTATGCCCGCCGACCCCCCTAATCGCTCCCATAATCCGAGATCCGGCCCTTGTAATGAGGGCCCTCAATGAATTTGTAAAAGATTGGCCAGTCCGCTGTGTTTGCGATACAAGCTCCATTACATGATCATGCAACGAATCCCCTCCTGTGTCTGCAACAACCATATCATCTGGTATTCAAAAGGAGTTATGTAGGCAATATAGTGAAACTATCGAAGAGTGCGCATCATATCAGAACATAGACTCGTTGGGCATATCTCTCTGGTTGTTGGAGCGGTGTTGCTGCTGCCTGTGGTACTGCAAGATGACATCTCGTCCTTGGGCGATACCATCCCATGTACCCCAAATATTAGTCTGGTGCGTGGGTACAGCAGGATGCCACACTTGGTCAGTAGCCAGTTCAGTCCATCGCTCGATGTGCATGCTGTGGATGTGGGCCCAATCACGGTTGTGGCCGGATAAACTTTGGCTGAAAAAATACTTGTACGTTACATTATGAGTGGTACAAATATATGAAATGTATGACATATGATGCATATCCATGGGAGTTGCCCGGATGCCGAGGAGGTGGGAGTGGAAATGTTTGCTGGTAGCTAAATTGCCGTTGAACGCGTTCCGACGAGTATCCTTCCATGGCATTCATGCAGACTAGATAACAGGTCGTCATCCAATAGTCTGCACTCTCAGTACATGTGCTTGCTAGCCCCCATGGCAATATTATATGTTGCTAGATGGCAGAATGGATCCCACATAACTTGGTCATTTACCAGAAGGTCTAGGTCTGATACAAGCCGCGTGTGAGATGCCCTGTCAACTTCTTTCAACCATCGCAACCTCGCATGCAACTATCTATATTCCATTGTTGGTCTACATGCCCGGGGGTGAGGAATGTCCTATCCACACAAATGATAGGACGACAGTGCCGGAAGGCCTCAATGCACTGGCCAAAATACCAAAATAGGCGCATCAAGAAGAAGTGGTTTGGGGCGACACTTTCATCGGGGAGGTATACTGACTCAAGTGCAGAAACATAGCATGTCCTAGGATTTCTCTCCTGTATCTTGCGCAGGAGACGGGGAGCCAGTTGTACGACTCCTTTAATCCCCGAACAATATTTTAAGTGCCTTTTGCTTGGGTCGCCATGCTTCGTGATATGTAATTGACATGCCAGTGCGGTTCTGCACCTCGGCCATTATGAAGTGTGGTTTCATGAAGATATCGGCCCGAATAGCAGTTAGCAATATCTGCGCTATGAATTTCGAATCCACATTGCTGCTAATGTTGCATACCAACTCCTCTGTACAAGTGTGCGGCTCGTACCTACTGATTATGAAGTGGTGCTCATGTTTTGGGCGATGCGCCCGAACATGGAATGAGCACTGTGTCTTCTTTACGAACTTCACCTCGTACACGGCTGGCCCGGATCGTGCCACAGAGTGTTCGCGCCGTGTGATGACACCAAAGTTGCTGAGAAAGTGTATTACCTCATCTTTCGTACTAAACTCCTTACCCACTGTTATGTCACTATGCATATACCCCCATTTGAAGATATTGGAGTGATCACCGATCACCCCATTCGAAGCATCCAGAGCGCGATAATACGCTATAGCAGGCATCGGGTCGTCCTCTTCTTCGACATCGTTTTCACCCCCTTCATAGAAATCATCCCCTATAGTCTATGCATCTATCTCTCCCTCCATTGAGATATCCGGCTGCGTGTCCATAGCTAATGCCTCGACACCGGTCATGATACTACCAATTGGGTCCTTCTCATACCCTTTCAGCACAGTCTCATGTGCATTCTCTTCTACGGTGTTGCTAGGCCCGGCCTCCGATTGTCTTGCCTCAGGTAGCACGTACACGCTTAATTGGTACCCCTCTTCTACTGTCTTATTAACATAGCACGTCCAAGCAGCCTTACTTCTCAGTGGTCACAGGTTGTATACGTACATCGAACTATATGGAACCTGACATGGCCTAACATCGTTTAGAACAAGTTTGTGTTCCTGACTGTTTATATGGAGCTTTTGAGCTATAACCCACGCCAACATTGGCAGCTCTATTGTTAATGTTACTGTGGTCTGCAAATGGCTGCATGTGTGCATGCTTACAAAATTCCCTTGCATTGGCGCGGGTGCATCTCCTAAAAAATATTCAGTGGTGTCTCCATTTACGTTTGTAACACGCACGAGCTCATTCATATTAATATTAAATATATGTTTCTTTATATTTAACTATTATTTCAAACATTACATAAAATGTTAGCTTAAGTGTTTAATACATAATATGTCCGTAAATAAGTGCTGAACATAGAATATGGCAACTCGACTAATACTCTGAACACCCTAATTATTAACTATAATGTCACTAAAATACGTACAATTATATTACTAATTTGCATGCTAATTATTGATTAATTTCCCTATTATATTTAATTAAGCTAACAAAATAATTACTATATAAAAAATATAGTCACTCTTTTTAGCTACGCACACTACCGTTAATTTGTCGCTAATTATATATAAATTTGCGCAGTACGTGCAATTGAAATTTAAACCTTTATATATAAATTTCCATTATATTTGTAGATCATTTTCTCTCCTTACCTAACTAATTAATCACTAATCCTAATTTAAGTTAACCTAACACAACTTATTTATGTTCACTATAAAAGTAATGCATACTTGACGGTTACAAGATCGATCGGTTCAAACTTTCTGAAAGAATTAAAACATGCGTAAATTAGACAGAATATACGAAATTAAGTGGTCAAGTACTAAAGTTCCACTGTATGGGCTTCTTTGCTTGGTAAATCTGGTGCATGCACTGCTCCTCTACAGTGCTGGTGCGTGGTACGGTGCGGTGCAAAATTAAGAAAAAATGAGAAGCAAGAGCTAGGTGCTGGTACTTAGTTTAATTAGCATTAACAACATACTATGCCAACATCAGTATAGTCAGATAGCCCTCACATCAAGATTAGCATACAGTGTATAATATATACATACAATTTTAACTGCTAATATGCCAAGATTAGCATACAATAATACTAGCAAGATTAGCATATAATACTATTATGCCAAGATTAACTGTCGCATATACGTACCGCAATAACACTAATTATTAGCAAGTAGATCAAATTTAAAATCAAAAATATTCTCTCACGCTGAAGGCGAAAAATATCAGCGAAGTGACACTCTTGGTGAATCCTGAACTGAAGTATCAGCGAATAATATAGTACCTGAACTGAAAGAACTGAAAGTGAACTGAATGAGTGTGAACGCTGCTACGTGTGAAGCTTGCGTGAAGAATGAGTGTGTGAAGGTGAACGGCGGGCACGACGCGATATATATATATACACTCAATTTTGTGATCACTGTGACTTCTAAACGGTATTAATTCGCGTAAATCGTGTAATTACTGTTTGATTAATTCAAAAGCTAGCACTGTTTTGTCGGTTGGGTAATATTTTATTCAAAAGTTCGCACTGTTTTGTCGGTAGGGAATATTTTATATATTTTATTTGCACTGTTTTGTCGGTCGGGAGGTTTAATTAGGCGCTGGTGGGGCCGTAGCCACGCCAGGTGGCGGCAGCAGCGCGCCAGCCACACCGGGTGGCGGCAGCTCTGCGCCAGCCACACCGGGTGGCGGCAGCTCTGCTGCTGTCACGCCTGGTGGCGGCAGCGCTGTGCGCGCCATGCCGGGTGGCGGTAGCCGTGGGCAGTGGCGGGACCCGGTGCCATTCCGGGTATTTTTTTAACTAGTGGATTATTTTATTAATTTTCAATTTAACTGTTGATTATTTCGGTAATTTTTCCCTACATCTCACCTTTTTCCTCCTTGAACTGCGTGCGTAGCAGATGGAAAAGATGCCCTCTTGTTCTTGGAAAAATTATCGAAATAATCAACACTTAAATAGGAAATTAAAAAAATAATCTACAGCGAAAAAAATTACCTAAATAACACTGGGGCCGCCACTGGGCATGGCGGCCGCCACCCGGCATGGCTGCAGCAGAGCTGCCGCCACCCGATGTGGTTGCGCCCCTGCTGCCGCCACCCGGTGTGGCCGCGGCTCTGCGCACCCGGCCAGGACTCTCTCTGCATGTTGATTAGTGCTAATTGATCGCCCGACCGACAAAACAGTACAAATAAAATATTCCCCACCGACAAAACTGTGCCAACTTTGGAATAAAATATTACCCAACCGACAAAACAGTGCAAACTTTTGAATTAATCAAATAGTAATTACACGATTTACGCTAATTAATACCGTTTAGAAGTCACAGTGAGCACAAAATTGAGTGTATATATATCGCGTCCTGCCCGCCGTTCGCCTTCACAGACTCATTCTTCACTTCACACTCATTCCTCACGCAGCAGCCTTCACACTCATTCAGTTTGCTTTCAGTTTTTTCCTTTCAGTTCTTTCAGTGTAGGTATATTTTTCGCTGAGATTTCAGTTAAGGATTCACCAAGAGTGTGACTTCGCTGATATTTTTTCGATTTCAGCGTGAGGGAATATTTTGGATTTTAAATTTATCTACTTGCTAATAATTAGTGTTATTGCGGTATGTATATGCAACAATAAATCTTGGCATAGTAGTATTGTATGCTAATCTTGCTAGTAGTATTGTATGCTAATATTGGCATATTAGCAGTTAAAATTGTATGTATATATTATACGCAGTATGCTAATCTTCCAAGGATTATACTGATGTTGGCATAGTATATTAATGTTCACACTAATTAATTAAACTAAAATTGTATATTAATGTTCACACTAATTAATTAAACTAAGCACCAGCACCAGCTAGCTAGCTCTTGCTTCACATTTTTTCTTAATTTTGCAGTACACCCTACCACGTACCAGCACTGTAGAGCAGCGGCGCATGCACCAGATTTACAAAGGTAAGAAGCACATACACTACAACTTCAGTAGTTGACCACTTAATTTCGTATATTTTTTAAATTTACGCATGTATTAAATTTTTCAGAAAGTTTGAACCGACCTTCTAACTGTCAGGTATGCATTACTTTTATAGTGAACATAAATATGTTGTGTTAGGTTAACTTAAATTCGGATTAGTGATTAATTAGTTAGGTAAGGAGAGAAAATGGTCTACAAATATAATGGAACTTAGTGACTTTTTTATAGCATGTAATATATAAATGTTTAAATTTTAATTGCATGTACTGCACAAATTAATATATAATTAGTGACATATTAACGGTAGTGTGCATAGTTAAAAAGACTGACTATATTTTTTCATATAGTAATAATTTTTTTGCTTAGTTACACATAATAAGGAAATTATTCTATAATTAGCATGCAAATTTGTAATTTAATTGTACGTATTTTAGTGACATTATAGTTAATAATGAGTGTGTTTAGAATATTAGTCGAGTTGCTATATTCTATGTTCAGTCCTTATTTACACATATTATGTATTACTGTTGACACGAAAATCGATATTTTGCAAACACACCACGGAAGCGTCAAATCTGTGTTTGTGTCGCAACCACGATTACCAAACGTGCCAGTCAATTTGACATATGAATTGACAAGGAATAAACTGTTAGTGATATAGACCTAATCGGCTTTGAGAAACAGCCAGATGAGGATTTTGATAATCGGCTTTAAAGAATCCGATCATAATTCTATCGGCTTAGTATCCGATAGAGCGATAAACTTGAATGAACATCTAAAGATGAATTTCTTTCATCTCTTTTTGTTATTTTATAGATAAAATCAGCCATAAATTTTTAAATCAATTTATTAGATTGAACCAAGGAACAAATTAAATAGATTGGTCAAGCCAAGACAGTATTTAGATTTAAATCCAGGTATAAACTTATAAATCGATTAAAGGTTAACACAGCTAATACGGGTAAATACAATGCTAATCGGCAAATAATCTAAACATGCGAAACCCCTAAACAAATATACGCAAGATCGATCAAACGAGGCAGTTGCATATATCGGATTCAGGAAGAGCATATAAGATAATTGATAATTGGCATTGCAGGATAAATAAATATTACAGATCGGTTGAACGAGGCAGTGTAACATGCGAGGACATGTTAAGCAAAACCGAGACAGTCTAACATGCTTTGTATACATGAGGTCAAAGCGATACAGCCATGCATACAGGTTACAAGAAGAGAATCAATTATTTCATCGAGATAGCTCTACCTACGAGTTGAAGCCTTTCGACGAAGTCGATCGGATTCGAAAAGAGTTCTAGTATTTTGTGTATGTCGTATATTGTTTAAACGAGACATGGGACCCTATTTATACTAAAGTTATAAAACCGATACTGACACAACCTGATTTATCGCAACCTAAACGTCGAACACACCATCCGATTGAATCTTCGTAATTCTTCCGGAGTCTTGATATTATCAAATTATTTCCTATACACTTCTTTCTTTTGATAATGAAGCCCATATTCTCATACGGCCCAATAATCCTAATGACATTAGTTTGTTCACGATGTCCGATTTTCCTACCAAATTTGGGTGTCAACAATTACTCACTTAAGTTAATGTTTTATGTAATGTTCGAAACAATAGTTAAATATAAAGAAACATATATTTAATATTAATATGAATGAACACGTGCATGTTACAGACGTAAATGGAGACACCACTGAATATTTTTTACGGAGATGCACCCGCACCAATGCAAGGGAATTTTGTAAGCATGCACACATGCAGCCATTTGCAGACCACAGTAACATTACCAATAGAGCTGCCAAATGTTGGCAAGGGTTATAGCTCGAAAGCTCCGTATAAACCGTCAGGAATACAAACTTGTTCTAGACGGTGTTAGGCCATGTCAGGTTCCAAATAGTTCGATGTACGTATACAACCTGTGGCCACTGAGAAGTAAGGCTGCTTGGACGTACTATGTTAATAAGGTAGTAAAAGAGGGGTATCAATTAGGCGTGTACGTGCAGCTTGAGGCAAGACAATCGGAGGCCGGGCCTAGCAACACCATAGAAGAGAGTGCACATGAGACTGTGCTGGAAGGGTTTGCGGAGGACCCAATTGATAGTATCATGACCGGTGTCGAGGCATTAGCCATGGACACGGAGCCGGAAATCTCAATGGAGGAGGGAGAGATAGATGCACATACTATAGGGGAAGATTTCAATGAAGGGGTGAAAACGATGTGGAAGAAGAGGAGGACCCATGCCTGCCATAGCGAATTATCGCGCTCTGGATGCTTCCAATTGGGTGATCGGGGATCACTCTAATATTTCTAAATGGGGGTATATGCACAGTGACATAACAGTGGGTCAAGAGTTTAGTACGAAGGATGAGGTAATGCACTTTGTTAGCAACATTGGTGTCACGACACAGCGCTAGCACTGTGTGGCACGATCCGGGCCCGCTGTGTACGAGGTGAAGTGCGTAAAGAAGCCGCAGTGCTCATTCCATGTTCGGGTGCATCGCCCAAAACATGAGCAGCACTTCATAATCAGTATGTACGAGCCGCACACTTGTACGGAGGAGTTGGTACGCAACATTAGCAGTAATGTGGATTCAAAATTCATAGCGCCGATGTTGCTAACTGCTATTGAGGCAGATATCACCATGAAACCACACTCCACAATGGCCGAGGTGCAGAACCGCACTGGCATATCAATTACATATCACCAAGCATGGTGAGTCAAGCAAAAGGCACTTAAAATGTTGTTGGGGATTATAAGGAGTCATACAACTGGGCTCCCATCTCCTCCGCAACATACAGGAGAGCAATCCTGGGACATGCTATGTTTTGCACATGAGCCAGTATACCTCCCCGATGGAAGTGTTGCCCCGAACCACTTCTTCTTGATGCGCCAGTTTTGTTCTTTTGGCCAGTGCATAGAGGCCTTCTGGCACTGTCGTCCTGTCATATGTGTGGATGGGACATTTCTTACCGGTAGGTACTATGGTACTCTACTAACTGCACTTGAGTTGACGGGAATAACCAGATATTGCCTCTCGCATTTGCTTTTGTGGAGAGCGAAAACAACGATAGCTGGTTGTGATTCCTATCTCTACTGAAGATTCACGTTGTCATGGATCAGCCTAGAGTGTGCGTCATTTCTGACCGCCACTTGGGGATCCTATATGCTGTAGATGTATTGTCCAACGGTGATGCACCAATGTGCCCAGACGTTCGTTCTCGATGGTGCATGCGTCACCTGGGGCGAACCTATACACTGCATTCAAGAACAAGCTCCTAGTGAACAAGTCAATGTCTACAGGGCATCTTACACGCGGCTTGTGTCATACATATACCTTCTGGTAGATGACCAAGTTACGTGGGATCCATTGTGCCATCTAGCAACATATGATATTGCCACGGAGGGCTTGCTAGTAAGCACATGTATTGAGAGTACAGACTATTGGATGACGACCTGTTATCTAGTCTGCATGAATGTCGTGGAAGGATACTCGCCGAAACGCGTTCAACGGCAATTTGGCTACCGGCAAACATTTCCACTCCCACCTCCTTGGCATCCGGGCAATTCCCATGGGCATACATCATATGTTATACATTTCATATATTTGTATCACTCATAATGTAACATACAAGTATTTTTTTAGGCTTAGTTCTTCCGGCCACAACTGTGATTGGGCACACATCCACAGTACCCACATTGAGCGGTGGAATCAATTGTCTACTGACCAAGTGTGGTATCCTACTGGTCCCGCGCACCAGAATGATATTTGAGGGTACATGGAATGGTACCGCCCAAGGAAGAGATGTCATCTTGCAGTACTACAGGCAGCAGCAGCACCGCTCCGACAACCAGAGCGTTATGCCCAACGAGTCCATGTTCTGGTATGATGCGCACTCTCCAATAGTTTCAGCTATATTGCCTACTTTATAACTCCTTCTGAATACCAGATGACATGGTTGTTACAGACACAGGAGGCCGATTCGTTGCATGGCTATGCAATGGAGTTTGTATCGCAAACACAGCGGACCGGCCAATCTTCTACAAATTCATTGAGGGCCCTCATTAGAAGGGCCGGATCTCGGATTACGGGAGCGATTACGGGGGTCGGCGGGCATAGATCGCGCACAAACCGCGAAAGAGATAGCCCAAGACGAGAAGAATCTGTGCATCGCATTTCTGAGTCACCACCTCCTCTAGTATCTGCTGCTCCTGCGAGATCTCAGTCCATGGACAGGTGTACACCACCCCGTTCAGCTCCACGCCGACAATCTCAACCTCCCCGAGCTTCTACATATCGACACACATCGAATACACCGGCCAACATTCTTCACCTCCAGCTGGGGCCATCAGGAGGGGTTTCATATTAACTTAGCGCCATCTTCCGAAGAGTACGACGACTATCTCAGCACTTACTATTTACTTCGCACTTACCACTTGTCATTAACGCGTCTATGCACAACATGTCTATGTGATACTGTCTGCCACCATCGTAGTAGGATGGCCGAACAAAGGTCCACCAACGCATAGATTAGGCTAAGTTGGTGGGAATCGTCCGGCCCAGAAGGCCACACCTATTACCCATCGGAGGAACTTCCCATCAAAATGAAACAGAACTACCGCACGGAGTCAATCATGCTGCGGCCCGGCCATCACTATCTTTGGGACTGGCCCAAGAGTGCTTGTGGAATTGATGTAGTGGTGTAGACCTTCGATAGGCCTGTCTCTGGTTGGACCGGACGGAGATTCTACCGATGTCCTCTATACGCAGTGAGTTTACTTACCTTCATATAGAACAAATTTATTTTAGGATGTAACCTAACTTTCTATCCTGTGCAAAACAGATAAATGATTGTCGTATGGCATCGTGGATGGATGATCCTTTTTCAATGGCAGCAGATGCATATATGATGATTCTCCACGCAAGGATCGCAGATATCAAAAATCGTCTCGAAATGACAAGGCGTACAGTAGAGTTGCACGTCCGTACGGAACGTTTGTGCGGTGCATGCCGGAGGCATCGCGGCTAGCTAGGTGGCACCCACATGTTACGTACTTTTCAATTCCCCTAAGGCACACGATAATAAGAAACGACTATAAGGTCTTCATGCTTGTATTGTAGGGTTTGAACTCTGCTACTTTCGTTTGATGTTTGTGTTGTGTGAGGGGTGAAGAACATCTTCATTGTTGAGATTATTTACAGCTATGACCCTCTGATAAGACGACATCGAGATTTCTTCTCCTTTCCTAAATATGAGCATGGAGTGACATGGCATGGTTCTATAAATTCATTTTACATGTCATCAGTTGATATGGATTCCATACGTTTTCAAGATAAGTTTGTATTTTTGTTTGGGTTGTTAAGATAGATCTTATAAGTGTAGCTTCAAATCAATCTCTAATTCACTTTACATGCCAAGATTCACTTTACATGTATTTTATGTTTTTATTTATCTCATAGTTTCTAACTTTAGAAACTTTAGTTTGCCCTACAAACGACTATAAGAGTTAAAACTTGAAAAATTTTCAATTTGCAATTTTATAAAATTTGATACAATTTTGAATTTTAAAATGTATATATTCACATGCATATATATTATACATGTATATATTCACATGCACGCGTAGCTCCGGCAGCACATGCAATACCACGCACCTCCGGCCACGCGGGGTGGCGGCAGCCTGCCGCGGCCACGCCGTGTGGCGGCCGCAGCTGGCGCCATGCGGCGTGTCGGCCGCCATGCCCGATGGCTGGTCCCGCTGTTATTTTTATAATTTATTTTCCAAGTGGATTTTTATATTAATTACCTTTTTACTGTTGATTATTTGTGCAATTTTCCCTTGTTCTTTGCCTTTGCTGCCTGTTCGTGTTGTTAGCTGTTACGAAAATTGTCGATTGCTCCCGATTGCCAGATGTCTATCCCTTTTTTTTGTTGCTAGTAGTTTGCTTTTATAGGGTGGTAGAGATACATATAGGTACGCGAAAAGAAAAAACCCAAGTTTGTTACGAAGACTTATCTTCTGATTAATTATCCGCAAAATTATTTAATCAATTAATTACGGAATTAATTAACAGGCTTAATAAAGTTTTTTTTGTGTCCAACACCAACACTTGCTTCAAAGCAAATCAGCTCGCCAAATTCGTTGATCAAATCGGGTGCTCTAGAACTTCAAATGAAAATACATGGTCTCTCTACAATCCCATTTATATGATAGGCCCGACCCCTTTCCTCCTATCCCCCTTTAGGAGAGGGATCTGCCTAAGAACGATATGTGGTGGTACGGAACGCACCGGCTCCGCAAGCGTCCTGCACCCTTCACATTCACTTAAACCTCGTCATCACCTATCTTTCTAGGGAGGCATCACAACTTCTATGCCTATGTTTATTGGCTATGTTGCCGGCTCGATCACCACCTCTGGTCAATCCTTCCCAACAGAAGACCATCAATGGTTCAAACCATTTACTCGAAATGTTCGATACCACCAGTTGAATCATTGATTGTCGTCATGCTCCAGCTTGCGTCGATTGGGCATTCTCCGTGACGCCGTGTGTATGCATGAAATTCGTGTCTCCCCCTTGATTTTCCACATTTCAACCTTGGCACTGATACCACTTGTTAGAAATCGCCGCAAATGTAATATCATGAATGACATCAGGAGACATGATGTCTTGTTACACATTTCGGCTTACGTCAACATCTGTGGGGCTCTGATTATGGGTGCTTCCCCAAATCCATAGTGTCGCGGCATACCGGCTCCCTAGATCATGGTCATAGACCAGCCATGACCCCTTCAGATCTACTCGCTCTGTCCCCAAAAGAATGTCATTCTAGCATTTAAATGGAGAGACTAATATCTAAGTTAAATGACATATGTGCCCTTGGTCATTTGGGAAAAGAAACATAATTAATGCACATGCAAGACTAGCAATTGAGCATTAAGGGTGGTGGGTGCTTGTGTTGGAGTGGAGTAATAAAAAGAGTGGGACCCATAACATAGGATGACATTCTTTGTGAGACAAATTTTAAATGCTAAAATGATTTTTTTTTTAGGGGACGGAGGGAATATACTACTAGTGCGCCGTTATTGTCGTAGGTTACATTAGGTGATTATGGTCACCTGCCTTTATACAGTGGAGGCCAAACTAAGAATCTGACAACTACTCTAACATACTCTGCCTATTAGAACATAGAGTCTAATTGTAACTCTCTTTATGCACACATAGTAGTAGTAGTAGTTGTAGTAGTAGTAGTAAAACAAGAATCTACCACGAGATAATTTCATGTTATAATTAATTGCAGGTCATGTTTAAATTATACTGTATTCAACTTTCCTAGCAAAAAAATTATATTTGACTTTGAGGTACCTCTTATCTTTAAGGAATCCCCTGAGTTCCTTGATGAGTCGTTGCTCATCCCATGAGTTGATGTCGTCACACTCTTTCTCCTTGATCTTGAAGAGATCCTTCAATATTTCCGTCCTGTCATGGACGCTGGACTCTGGAAGAGCGCATCCATAGAATTTCCGGAGCTCCTCGACGAGTCGTGGTTCATCCCATGACTTCATGCCATCCAACTCTTGCTTCCTCATCTCAAGGGATATGTCCTTGAAGATTTTCGACAGATCAGGAGTCCTGGACACCGATATGAAAGCCCGATATACGAAATCGCCCTGAAGCCTCCGGTACACCTGATTTGCAAGGGTGGTCTTCCCAGATCCCCCAAGCCCAACAATGGACACAACCATGAACGGCAGATCTCCCTCCCTCTCCCCGCCGTGAGCCATAATCAGCTTGGCGAGCTCCTCCGTCGGGCCATCGATCCCGACGAGGCTCGCCGCCTCTTGGTAGAGGACATGCACCCGGGGGTCGACCGGCTTCGCTGACGCTGACGCTGATGCTGACGCTGCGTCAATGGCGTACCGCCGCCGCCGTTCGTCCGCGTCGGCGATGCGGAGTTTCAGCTGCGAAATCTGGTCGGAGAACCCCATGGGCAGCTCCGAGCCCTCTGAGTTTCCCGACCATCTTTCGGAAGAAGCCACTGATGCCCTGGCAGCCCTGCTCGTGGCGGCGCCTGTACATGTAGCCGTCGATGAAGTCCTCGACGTCGTAGGCGAGCTCCCTCACCTCGTCCCTCCACACCTTGGACTGCGGGTCAAGCGCCTCCTCCTTCTGGGCCAGCTGCTCCAGCAAGGCGTCCGTGCTCCTCAGCTCCAGCTCCAGGGAGGCGACGCCGCGCTTCACCTTCCCCTTCAGCTTGTACTCCTCGCCCAGCAGCGTCAGGAGCTTGCCGGCGACGGAGCCCATCGCCCCTGTGCCGGCGCTTACCGCCGCATCCATCTCAGTTCCTGGATCGATCTCAGCTCAGAAATCTCAGGGTGACCTGGATATATCAAAATTTAACTAATCATCTACCTTCATAGAAATGAGAATTAACCGAGAACAAAATCTATGAGACTGACACAATTGAATCGACGTACCTCCTGTTATTGCTCCGTGGAGATGGCCTCACGCTGCTAGTGTTGCTGCGAGAGAGTAATCTTTTCAGGAAGCTGGAGCAGATAGCAGCAGGGTAAAGCAGTGCTCTGAGGCTGCTTTTGCTTGGGTCTTGGTTGTGAGTTGTGAGCATGTGAGGAGGAAGAATGATTGACGGGGGAGGGCACACGTTCATCTCAACTTTATTCCCGACCTCTATGTCCAGGTCTACACAAAATCTTGTTACTGTATTAACTTTCCGCTTGTCACAGCTTTTTTTTTTAAGGAAAAAACAGGAAAACTGTCTTGTATTAATTTAATAGAAAAATTACACGGTAAAAATTTTAGGGGGAGATTTAGACGCATACCCCTGGACACGCGGTACATGAAAGCCAACTTATTACAAAACAGACGTCTTCCGCCCTTCAAAGACGCAAGACCTCCAAGAGCAAATCGAAGAATGCCACCAGCAACAGCTCCTTCGAGTTGAAAATGTCGTTGCTCCTTTTGAGTCAGAGATGACATAAGGTTGACAGCACGACGGATCCTATACCTGAGGTAAGGTTGGGTTTCATGATGTCATCCGTCCACCAGGCACTGCGATCATCAGTGTGGGTACAACAGAGTAGGCATGGGGCACTGAGCCTGAAACCAGGAGATCCCAAATGTGAGAGGAGAAGGGACACTCGATGAAGAGGTGTTCCGTGGTCTCCAGGCATCTGAGACAAAGGGCGCACAAGTAGTTATTCGGTAGGACCCTACGTAGAAGGGCGTCAACAGTCATGGCCCTCCATAGAAACAACGTCCAAGCAAAGAACTTGCACTTGGAAGACGCCCACTGCTTACAGATCAGTGCTAGTGCCATCGAAGATATCATTCCAGAGAACTGCATGCGGTACGCTCAGCGGACAAAGAAATTTTCATATGCGGAGAAACGCCAAACTGCTCGATCCTGGTGGCTCGGACGGAGCGTAGCATGACTGATCTTTTTTCCACAGAGAGACTAGCTCTACGGCAAGGTTAGGGACAAAATTCCGCCTTAAGTCCAACAACCAGTTGTTATTGTATAGGGCCTTGGCAACTATGTTGTTTTTTTCGTGCGGATGCTCGCCACAGCTAATATAACCAGCATGTAGTACCATTTGTTCCTTTGTAATCGCCGCACTAAATGCATGCATAGCTCCAAATTTTCATATTGTCAATAGTGAATTTAGGTACATACATATTGAATTTTGGGTTAGGGCCATGAATAGGGCCACCGTTAGATATCGTTATGACGAAAATTTGTATAAAGAGGGTTATAATTGGACTATGTAATATAGTAGACATGGTTGATTGAAGTTGTAGTTTGACTCTTAACTTAGCCCCTACTATAAAAAGGGCGCAATCCTGTTATAAGTCAGGACCACAACAATACAGTAGTAGCGTGGGTCTAAGGGGTAGTGTAAGCCCCAAGGGTCCCTTGGCTGGGTTTCGGCATTTGAAGACACGTGTCCAACCACACAAGTCTAAGGACCTTGTTTCCTAGCTTTCTTTTAATGGTTTTGGTTGCGTGTGTGTTGGGGCACCTGAACGTCAAGTACAGGACTGTCTCTGGCAAGCAGGTCCCACTGAGCACTCGAGTCTAGTCTTTATCTCTTCTGAGTCGTGTCGAGAGGATTCGAGAGTGCCGGACTACCAGGTGGTTCTGGGGTAGGTTGCTTTGGGTAGAAGGCATCGGAAGTGCTCGGAAGGATCCGAGACAACTTTCTACGTGTCCCGGAGGGTTTCATAGCTCCCAAGTCCAAAGACAAAAGTTTTCAGCGCGAAACTTCTCGGCTAAACTGAATTGATCCTTATCGAGTCCATAAAGATCCAAAAGTACCAATGAACCAAGCCGGGTAGCCGAGAGAGGGGGGGTTCATGTCCTTTGGCCTGAAAATTCCAAAGCCATTGCACGCGTTCGACCAGGCATCGGACGCGTCCGATGCCCCGGTCACAGGGGTGCCAAGCCATCGCATGCGCGCAGCGGCTAAGTCCCAGGAGCACACCTCCTGTCGGACGCGCGTTGGACGCGTCCGATGTGCACTGGCGTGCCTCCCCAGTGGCTAAGTCCCCTCGCGTCCGTTCGACAGGGCTCCTGGCGGACGCATAGTAATTGGGAGGTGTATTACTTTACAACGAGAATAATATTAAAAACAAGAAATGTATCTTGTACTAATCCTAAAGATTAATCGTGCAGAGAAATGCTGTGGGAAAAGTCGGTTGACAGGTCGACAAGATGAAAAATAATTGTTAAACCGGTGTGGGCATCAATAATTGATATGTCCTACTCACTCTCCAGTAGAAAAAATGTTTGCTTTTGGGCCCTAAGATTCTCCACTAGAAAACGTACAACGATTGCAAAATAAAGCTAAGACTGCCAGACTGGACTAAGCACAATTTCGAAAAGAAGAAAGGGACTCCGCAAAATGGAAGCAGGTAAAGACCATTGTAAAAGCTCAATGGTACTTGAATATATACTGACATGCTCCCTGTTTGAACTAATTCTGGTTCCGCAGAAGTCTAATTATGTTTCTGCAAGTGATGTGAGGAGGGATTTGAGCAACCCCCATGTACCGACTGGACTCATCAAACTCTGCTCAACATTGCAACTAAGTCCATTTGATGTTTTTGCAAGATGTAGCTGCATGATGATATGTTTCTGTCAAGAAGCCAATACTATCAAGTGTAAGTCAGATGCTCCTTAAACGTTGAATAAAGACAATATCATAAGGATACACAAAGGTTGACGAGAAATTCTTTCTTTTCTTTACTAATTCTTTTTTTCTTTACTGATTCTCTCTTCAGGGTATAAGATAATGAGCTGGCCTCCTCTATATATTTTCTCTCACCATGACTGAGGCTTGCTTTTGGTGAGTTAGAAGTTAAGGGTTCCTTTGGTTGATGTTCTAAATCTGCCATAAATAATTTGCTAAAATTGGCTGGGCTTAGTTCATGATATCATTTGTCACACTTTGGCTAGCTTTGACAAGTCTGCGAATCTTTTTTAAATGCAAATTTTAGCATTGACTAGTTTCTCATCACCTAAAGCCATTGGCGATGGCGTTACCGTCGTTTCGTATTTACAACCATTGGCAACGTCGCCTACAACTATCGTTGTTGCCGTAGCCATCACCACGCACTGTCGAGCGCTGCCGTCGTCATCGCATGGAACACGACGGTCGCTGGCGACGCTACACATGGCAGCACATACAAACGAGCCTTGTGTGTTTTTTTCTACTATATCAAAACATTTCTTCCAGTAAATGGAACCATGGGAAAATAGTACAAATATACTAGAACTTTTCGCATCCGCATGATTTCGCATTTTTCAAGCGCCTGCGAAATAGCAGTTGCGTTTTTGTATTTTGTTGAGAAAAAAATCAAATAATTAGAATTTGTAATGGCATGTAGGGGTCTATCTGACTTTGCAATAGCATAGAAAAAAATGACACAACGAAAAAGTACTGAGATTACAAACTTATTAAGTCATACAGATGAAGACTAAACAAGAAGTACCAACCTATTACTCTCATGGGAAATTTTACCATACTTGGAGAGGTACAAGGCACCGAGAGGTACTGAGTTTTTATTGCCGCTAGATTTAGTCAATGGATGGATCTGATTCAAGGTACCATGTGGCACCTCGACATACCACAAGGTACTGAGAGGTACCAATTATAGACAACCGTTAGATCGAGTCTATTGAACAGCTTGGATGTAAGGTACTGAGAGGTACCAAGAGTTACTAAGCATGGTAAAAAGACTCTTATCTCATACAGATGAAGACTAAACAACTAGTATCACATTCACATCGCACAAATAGATGATTGGGTTAGTCACTACGACTGACAAGTTTGATTGCACTCTCGAGGTTGGCCACAACATCTGATATGGTCGGCTGGTCCTCCCGCTTCATCCGCATGCAACACACTGCTGTTTGCGCAACCATCTCCACTGCCTCGCGCTGCCCAAGCGTTGGCTCCGGTACTTCAGGGCGCTTATCCAGCATGTCCTCTAGCTCTCCAGCCTCAATCAGTTCCACCGCCTAGATCGATAACGGGTTGTATGGCTTGCCCTTGTAATCCCCCAATGCACGCTTCCCCGACAACACCTCCAGCATCAGCACGCCGAAGCCATAGACATCGCTCGACGGCTTGACATGGCCTGTTCGTACATACCACTACTAGACAACGGACCTTCTATACCGACACATCAGTCTCGGTTTACTACAAACCCGGATTGGTAGTGGTATCAGTCCCGGTTCATAGCTACTAGGACAAAAGCACGATTTTTCGTCCATATTAGTCCCGGTTTTATGTCACAAACCTGGATAGAAGAGCGCTTTAGCAGATGGGTACATGCCAGCTTTAGCAGATGGTGCACCAAGCCCACGCGTTGAGAGTGCTGGTTTGCTCCCTCGACGGCGCGAGGCAGTGCTCCTCGACGCCCTGGAGCGCGCAGGCGAAGCCAACGATGGTGCGTGCCACCTACTCGTTCCACATGAAGAGTGGGACGTTGTCAAGGTAGAAGCGGACATGGAAGCGCATCGGCGAGGGGTCTTCGCAGAGGCACGGATGCCATGGGCGAAAGCTCAGGGAGAGCACCCCGTGGTCGAACCGGCCCATGCGGATGGCACTGCTAGGGAAAAGGACTTTCCAAGCGATTGGTAAGCCCCCTACAAGGGGTTTTAGAACCGCTTGTAAGCAACCGCGACTGATGCCTCACGGAGCATTAGAAGCAGTTCTAGGAACCGCTTGTAGAGGTGTCAAAAAAGCCAAATAAAATAGGTGGGATTCGAACCCAGGACCTCACCCCTCCACGCGACTCACACCTCACTCGGCTAGCCAACCCACCCGCGCGTGATCTCTGTTTAGATAGGGGGAGCTTTCCTTTTATCCATTTGAAAAATGGTCCTTTAGAAGCGGTTCGAGGCACGAACCGCTGCTAAAGCCCAAGCATTACAAGCGGTTCGTGTCCCCAACCGCTTGTAGTGTTTTAGAAGCGGTTGGGGGCATAAACCGCTGCTATTCCTTGACTTTTAGAAGGGGTTCGTGTCCTGAACCGCTTCTAAAGATGCTCTTCTAGCTTTGTGGCTAATAAACCGCTTCTAAAGGCTGACTTCGGGTTTTTTGAACCGCTTGAGAAAGCTTGTTCCCTAGTAGTGTGGTGCGCTCGCGCTGCTCGGGGAGGGGGAACTGTACCATGAAAGGCTGCAGGTAGTGGCGGGCGATGACCATCTCGTCGTGGTTGTGCGTGATGCGACCGGTGAAGAAGGCGACCATGCGCACAGCATCGCGGCTGCTAGAAATAACTCATCAGGCGCTGGAAAAAAGAAGCAGGCTATTATACTTCCTGAAGAGGATGTGGCTATCGAGAGGATAACTCAGTTGATTCCTAGTTCGGTGAGGGACCATGAGTACGATAGGATTTGGAGAGCAAGGGTACAACCAAAGTGTCGTTTTTTCTTCTTGACCGCCATCCATGGGAAGTTGTGGACGGCGGATCGGCTGACCGCGCACGGGTGGCCTTCCCAGGACTTTTGCTCGCTTTGCGGACTAGCCCAGGAGATGCACCTCCACCTCTTTTGGGAGTGTCCATACGCAAGGCAGGTGTGGCATCTGCTCCAACCGAGAATCCCCCTGACGATCGTCACCACACCAATCATCCCCTCCTTAGGAGACTGGTGGGACGGAATCAAGGGAGGGAATAGTGCAAGAAGGTTAGAAGACGAATACCTAATCTCCGCCTACTGGAACATTTGGAAGGAGAGAAATGCGAGGACTTTTAACCAAATTCCCAGTTGGCCGGTAGATGTGGTAGATAAAATTGTAGAGGACATGTCGATCCAATAACCAAGTAGTGTGTGTGCCCTTCGTCTGGGTACGCCTTGTTCGATTGCCGTGCGTGCTATCTCTCTGTGCGTAAATGGCGACTGTTGTATACTTTGAACTTATTCTCTCTCTTGAATGAAATGGCATCTCGCCAATTGTTCAAAAAAAAAAAAGAATTGTGATGGAAATTAAGCATAGGATGAGAGGAGAGTTTAACAAGATGTTAAGAATTGTGAAGAGCTGTTGTAATATTAGCTAAACATTTTCTGGATTGTAAGGTTTACTTGGTGTACAGTAAAAGCTCTGAAATTATGCAATGAAATCTTATTCTTGAATTTATTATGAGCTGTATGGTTAACCACGCAATGAAATCTTATTCTTGAATTTATTATGAGCTGTATGGTTAACCACCAGAACACACTTGAATTTAAAAGTTCCATTGTTGGTCCATGTTTTTGTTCCATTTAATAAAGGTGGAACATGGATCCATGTTTTTGCATATCATATGATCTACAAAAACAATGAATCCAATAAAGCATCTCATACATGTATTCTCCTCAGGCACCAATTACATCCATGAAGAATGTTTCTAATCTCTAATTTTGAATCCCCATGAAGAAAGTTTTTCAGCTTGAAAAGCATAGGTATAAGATCTCAACAACTTCTAAGATTCACCTGATCTGTACTGCAATCTGAAGGAGAAAGGATCAAAGGAAGGGTGAAAGAAAAAAAATCATGTTTATTTACTCACATCAAGAATACTGCATGGATTTCAACAATTTTCAGCATACCTGTAGATATTTCATATGGTTTTAGCAGATCAGATTTCAATAAAATGTGCTCCTCTTTAACAATGACATTTCACTTATTACTTATTTTTTTTTTCACGCCTGAACTTTTTATAATTAAGCTGGGGGTTACAAAATCGTTTAGCTCACAATGTTTGTGGGAAGAGAGGGGGAGGAGAGGGAAGGGACAAAACTAACGGATTACAAGGGTGCGCGGGAGCCCAGTTTGTCCGCCCACCCTGTTATAACACAACAGTGGGCAGCATTCTTCGCACCTTCCGTGCACCCTTGTAATGCAGCGCCGCCAAGAGTGATTCGAGTGGTATGGGGGCGGCTGTTGAAAACTTCCGAGTTCCTGGGCTTCCAAATCCCCCAAAGCAGGCAGGTGATAACCGTGGAGCGAGGGGTGGATGCGAGGCAGGAGAAGGGGCCCATTCCCACGGCCCACAGATGGTCGCGGGTTGCGGAACAGCCGCCTCTACGGCTCTCCAAGGTTTCCTCCTCACCGCAGGTAGCGCAACATGGGTTGTCGACGATGTTCCGATGGTGGAGATGAACATGAGGTTATTAATGCATTTATTAAGGAAATTGGCAAAAAGGATTGCAATACTGAAGTCTAAGAAACTTGGATAAGGCATATTATGGAGGTCGGCGTATGATATTGGTATTTGATCAAAACTTTTCAAGAATTTAATAGACTGCCAGGAGCTTCCTGCATACATCTTGTGGTGCCGATAGAGAATTCGAAGATTAGAGAGGATTGCATGCGACTGCTGGCTTGAAGATAGTACTAGTGCCCATTTATATACAGTTTCAGAAGACATATCATCTGATAGTTGCAATGCAATACCTGTGCGAGCAGAAAGTTATTATGACTTATGAGATAGCCACATCATGTGGTGCATACTTATCACACAGGAAGTTAAATTACGGAAAGTGCTGCAGTTGATTAAAATTTAAAATGATATGGGTTTCAATTTCTTTATTTAGAGGAATAATTTGGGGGCATGTCTGAATATATTAGGTGACTTGTTGAAATAAGAAGAATGCACAATTCCAAGTCTCGGGATGCATTCACAACAGAAGAAACCATTTTCTTCACACATTCTCAGTATTGCTGTACAAAATTTTGGAAATATAATTGAATACACAACATACATCAGAAATTCTCAACGATACAGATTCTTCATAGCTCAATTCAAACTGAAATCCCAAACTGCATCCCAAATTGGCCTACAAGACAACAGCTCTTTAGCTCTACACACTTGGCCTCCGTCATTGGTGCCGGCGGCACGCGTGCACCCGCACTGTGGGAAGCTCTTGGCTAGCCGGTGCAACGGTGGGAGCTTGACGTGGCGGCGGCGCCGGCCTCGCCGGGATGGCCAACGCTCACTGTGCACCATGGCAGCATCCCGCGCAGGAGGAGAGGGTCGACAAAGGCGCCGCAGTGGGCGTCGACCTCGGCGGCGGCGACGCAGCACGGGACGGGGCACCCCTAAGGACAGGACACGAGCAGGTCGTGCTTGCACTGCCCTAGCGTCAGCAGCGACTCCCAGCACTCGCCTGAGTCCGAGCTCGGCTCGCCGGAGTAGGATGGGATGGAGGAGATCGCGATAGCCTGGGGATGGAGGAGGCGGCGGCGGGGGGATCACTTTCGAAAATCCTTCGTCTTATTTCTATAAATTGCTATAATGTTTTAAAGATAAAACTAGCTGAGTGGCCCGCGCAATTGCTCGACAAGCTTTTTATTTAGATGGTTGAAAATACATATATGTTAATATTTCTTTGATTATAAAATAAGGTGTTCTTCAAAGTAAAAGTTTGACCATAAATTACTACTGCAATTAATTTATAAAATCAAATAAACTTATATTTGGAAGTATCTTTTGAGACGTGTGTGTGGCTTTAATAGATAAAGTCTGTGCAAATGCACAGAGCAAATTGATCCGCACATTTGTGTGGTTAGACTTTTTTTTTTCCTAGAGCGAAACGCCCCACCTC
>SPJY01003940.1:0-32678 GCA_005191435.1 Raddia distichophylla
CGCGGTTTCCCCAAGGCTCCATATACCCTGTTATTTATTACACCGACACCTCTCATTTAAGGCCGCGGGCCCACTGGTTTCAAGATGTGATGGCTGATGTGATTTGAACAGTGTTATCCTTGATCAGTGCGCCCAGGTACAACGATCATGGACTCCATGTGTAAGCCCTAGGGTACGCGCCTGTTGAAATCCTTTTTAGCAGGAATATGAAAATTTTCACCACGAACGGTTCGTATTCTAGCCGTGGATGATGACACGTGTCGCTCATCCATCCAGTGATTCTTTCTATATATACCCCCTAGACAGGGGCCTTTACTTTTTACGCGTTTCTCACTTTCGCCCAAGGGTTCTTCCTCCCCGAAAAAGCCCGGCCCGGCCCGACCGATGCATCGGGCCGGGCTCGGGCCTCATTTTCGAAGCCCATCGGTAGGGCCAGGCTGGGCCCGAGCCTGGGATTTTGCCAATTTAAGCCGCGGTCAGGCCGGGCTCAGGCCCGGTTTTCGAGCCCGACGCCCCGAGCCGGGCTGGGCTCGGGCCTGGTTTTTTGGGACCGGGCTTTTCCAGGCCCGGCCCGAAGCCGGGCTCGGCCCGGCATTTGATTAGGTCTAGCCCATAGCACCTTCTGCAGCTTGTCTGGCCATCTTTCTTTTGCTTCCTCGACCAGTCTTCGTTTCAGAGCATGCATGATGTTTTGGTTGGCCCTTTCCACTGCTCCATTCGCCTGGAGATAGCCCACGGATGCATAGCATATTTTAATGTCTAAGTCTACGCAAAAAGACCGAAACTTAGATGATAAGAATTGAGATACGTTATCGGCAACAATTTCTCGAGGTATGCCGAATCTGCACACAACATTCTTCCACAAGAAATGTTGAGCCTTCGCAGCGGTGATCGCTGTCAGTGGCTCTGCTTCTACCCATTTCGAGAAGTAATCGATTGCGACGATGACCCATCGGTATCCTCCTTGAGAAGTGGATAGATCTCCTACTATATCTATGCCCCATCGAGCGAAGGGCCATATTGGTGCTGATGGCTGTAAAGTACTGGCTGGAGCCTTCGGAGGATTGGTCATCCACTGACACCCTTGGCATCTCTTGACTAGCTCTTCTGCATCAATGTTCGCTGTTGTCCAATAGATTCCATCCTTAACACCTTCGCCGCCAAGCCCCTTGGTGCTTGGTGGGCTCCACAAAGTCCCGGATGGACCTCGGTGAGCAATCTTTTTTCCTTCTTCGCGGGACACGCACTTCAGCCATGGTGCACAGACCCCAGTATACAATAATCCATCAAGCAAAATGTATGACCGAGATCTTTGTTGAATCGTCATCGCCTCCTTCTTATCTTCGGGCAATATTTTATCGCGAAGATATTGCACTATCTGTGTCCTCCAGTCGTCTTCGGCTGATTTTTCGATAAGCTGTGAAAGGATCGTTATGCCGCCTAGAGGGGGTGAATAGGCGAATAAGACGAAATTGCAGAATTAAAACAACTCAAACAGTGACCAGCCCGTCGGATGTTCCGATGCAGGTCGGATGTTCCGATCTGGTCCTGAGAGCCCTACGTCGGATGTTTTGATCTGGGTCGGATGTTCCGACGGCGTCGGATGTTCCGATCCTGGGTATTCTGGATTCGTCGAAAACCTGCAGTAAAAACTGATTTCTCGCAAAACCAAGGTTAGATCTATTCAAGAATACTCAGAACAGACCAACACCAATAGTAAAAACACCAAATCAAGACCAAGAAGAAAGACAGCGATTTTTGTTTACCGATGTTCGGATCTTTAAAGGGAGATCCTACTCACCGTTAAGGAAGGCACAAAGCCCGGATCACCAAAATCCTAATCCCCTTCCCGGCGAAGCACAAAGCACTCACCGGCGATCACTAGTTGAATCCTTTTCCTTGCGGAGGTAGATTCGCACCTTTACAAACTCCCGAGGCACGCCACACAAAGATCGACGACTCACCGGCAACACCTAACTGTCTAGGAGCCCTTCAAGCCTCCAAGAGTAACAAATGCGATGAAGAAAATAGAAATCACTAAGTGCTCAAGAATTGGACAACTCTAATTTGTGGAGCACTTGGGTGCCTTGATCTCTCTAGATCTAGATCTCACAAGATGAACAAGAGAGACAAAGGCTAGGGTTCTTAAGAGAGATGATCAACAGGAAGTATTAGGTTCAAATCAGGGTGTAATTAGAGTGAGTAACCTTTTGGCAGGTATTAGAGAAGATTTTAAATAGGGATTCTCTAAAAATAGCCGTTGCAGCGGTTAATCACGCGTCAGATGTTCAGACCCCGTCGGATGTTCCGATGGCATCGGATGTTCCGACCGAAGTTCCGATGGACCCCTTACTGGATTGCATGAAAAACTAGCAGACTGGATCATCATCGGATGTTCCGACCCTCGTCGGATGTTCTGATGATGTAGGTTCTGTATAAGGTGTATTTTGAGTGGAAAACTCACACGAAATTCGAGATACCTATTTTTGAGCACTTAGAAAACTTGATAAGCTTCTCCATTGCATCCCTCTTTATAGTACGGCATCCCTATGACTCAATAGATAAAGATTTACAAGTAAATACTAATCTTGATGCCTTCTTGCAACATATCCACTTTTGAGGGGTACACCATCACATGTAAACATGTATCTCAAGAATTTAACCTGTATAATATCTGTGCACAATTCTCCAATAGAAATATTAGCTCTGTAATTGTTACTCATTAAACACCAAAATCACTTAAGGGACTAGATGCACTTTCAAGCTGCACTTCGGGGCATATGGATGGCCTGTTTGTTTCTTCATAAAATACTCCCTCCGAAATCTTCTCCTTATATGCCGCCATCTTGGCTAGCTCATCCGCCATTGAATTCTCCCCCCTAGGTATCGCCTTAACCGTTATGCCCATGAAATGTTTCTCCATTGCTCGCACCGCCTCCAGGTACATGGACATGTCCGCATCTTTTGCTTGAAACTCCTTCGATATATGGCCTTGCACCAACTTTGAATCGGTGCATATCAGCACCTGTTTTGCTCCCATTGCTCTTGCCTTGCGAAGTCCCATCATTAGACCCTCGTATTCTGCAGCATTATTAGTCGTCGGGAAGTTTAACCTTAAGGCATACTCGGTTGTACCTCCTTCGGGATCTACCAGTACTGCGGCAACCCCTGCTCCTTGGGCTGTCCATGATCCATCTGATTTTATCGTCCATAACGGCGGCATCTTCGGGTCCTCCGAAGGTTCTGACGTCCATTCTGTTAGGAAATCCGCCATTGCTTGTGCTTTGATCGCTGTCCTTGATATGAATGTTATCTCGAAGGGCGCCAGTTCGGCAGCCCACTTTGATATTCTTGAAGTTGCCTCTTTGTTCTCGAGGGTAGATTTTAAGGAAAAAGCCGTTGGTACTTCGATCTTGAATTCTTGAAAGTAATGCCTTAGCTTTCTTAAAGCCATTAACAGAGCATATGCCATCTTCTCCAACTCCACATAATTCCTCTTTGCTCCTTGGAGCGCCTCAGATACATAGTATACTGGCATCTGTCCATCCTCGTGCTCTCTTACCAACATCGCGCTCACTGCATAATGGCTCGCAGAGAGGTATAACAGCAGTTTCTCAGCCCCTTTTGGACTAGTGAGCTTGGGTAATTGTTGCAAATACTGCTTCAATTTCTCGAAGTTTTCAACACACTTTGGGTCCCATGTAAAGGAGTTGGTTCCTCTTAGGGTGGCGAAAAAGTGTTTATGTTTCTCTGCAGCCTTCGGTAGGAATCTTCCTAAAGCAGCCAGTCTTCCTAAAAGGCTTTGAACTTCCCTCTTGTTTTTTAGAGGATTCATCAGGCATATAGCGTCGATCTTCTCTTTGTTGGCTTCGATACCTCTCTGGGATACTAAGAAACCCAACAATTTTCCTGTTTCAACACCAAATACACACTTCGATGGATTTAGCTTTATACCTTCTGCTCGAAGACTAGCGAAGGTCTCCCCGAGGTCTGCAGCGTGGTCATGGCACCCTTTGCTTTTGACAACGTTGTCGTCCACATATGTTTCAACGTTTCGTCCCATCTGCTTTGCCAAGACCTTCGCGATGAGCCTCGCGAAGGTTGCTCCCGCATTCTTCAGGCCGAAAGGCATTCTTCGATAGCAATATGTTCCAAACGGCGTGACAAAAGCCGTTTTTCCTTCATCCTCTTCGCGCATGTACACCTGATGATATCCTGAGTAAGCATCTAAGAAACTTATTAGTGCACACCCAGCCATGGAATCCACGAGCTCGTCAATCCTCGGTAATGGGAAGTCATCCTTCGGGCATGCCTTGTTTAAGTTCGTGAAATCTACACACATCCGCCAGGTACCGTTAGACTTTTGGACCATGACGACATTCGCCAGCCACTCCGGGTAAGCGATCTCTCGGATCACACCTGCTCGGAGAAGCTTCTGTACTTCGCTTTTTGCAGCTTCGATCCTTTCTCCAGACATTTTTCAAAGTTTTTGCTTTTGAGGCCTCGCGTCGGGTTTGACAGCGAGCGCATGCTCGATGGTGCTGCGTGGTACACCCGTTGCCTCCTCAGGAACCCACGCGAAGATGTCTTCGTTTTGCCTCAGTAAGTTCAGCAAGTCTTCTTCTTCTTGGGTTGGCAATTAAGCTCCCAGGGTCATCGTTTTACTAGGATTCTCTGGGCTCAATGAGTGTAGCTTCGTATTACCTTCCGGTT
The DNA here is from genome assembly GCA_005191435.1 of Raddia distichophylla. Lineage (NCBI taxonomy): Eukaryota > Viridiplantae > Streptophyta > Magnoliopsida > Poales > Poaceae > Raddia > Raddia distichophylla. The sequence continues at coordinate 4,714 of SPJY01003940.1, forward strand.
TTGGTTTAGGTTCCACCCCTTATCCCCGAGTGAAGGGTCCCCCCTTTGCATATTTTGGACAGGTTTAAACTTCGGGGTGGATTGGAGCTCCATTCTCCTTGCTGCTTGCTGGTCTCCTCGCACCGTGATGACTTCTCCCTCAGCCGATATTTTCATACACATATATTTGTGATGTATGATAGCGTCAAAAGCATTTATGACTCCTCTTCCGAAGATAGCGTTGTACCTATATTCCATGTCCACTATGTCAAAGCATATGGACTTCGTCACCCTTCTCCGCCCTTGTTGAAATGATACTTGTAAAGTAACTTGACCAATGGCTACTACCGGTTCTTCCCCAAAGCCTACTAGAGGCAGGTGCGAAGGTTTTATCCTATCTTCGGGAATGTTTAGCTGCTTGAATGCTGATAGAAAAATGATATCAACAGAACTACCTCCATCTACCAGCGTCCTCTCCACATGATATCCTGCAATCTCTGCTGTGACAATGAGGGGGTCTTGGTAGGGAAACCGAACTCCTTTTCCATCTGTGCTATCGAAGGTTATGGCCACAGCTTGTGGGCGCGAGGATGAGACATTCGCTACCACCCTGAGGTACTGTTTCCTTTGTCTATTAGATGGCAAATTAACCGAGGATCCCCCGGATATGACGTGTATGACTCTTCGCTGCTCTTGGGGTTGTTCGACATGGTGGACTTTGTCGGGTGATCTTCCCTCATCACCCCTAGGCTTCTCCCTTCTCTCTCTTCCCTCTCCCTTTCCATGTCGATCTTCTCTCCAATACCTATCCTCTCTTCTGTAGTCTTGCCTTCTGTGGTCTTCTCTCCGATCCCCATCATAGCGTCTACCTGAGCCATTTTACCTCCTTCGGTTGTTTTCCCGCTGCCCTTCATGCTTCGGCTTCCTCAGATAGCTGTTTCTCTGGCTTATAATGTTTCGACAATCTTTGGTGTTGTGGGTCTGGTTATCTCCGTGTAAGGCGCAGTAATTCGCCTTTCTTTGGCCTCTTCGTGTTTCCGTTCCCTTTACTTCCTTTGGTTTATCTTCGATATTTTGCACCTTCTTGCTCTGGTGGTGGCGGCCTTGATGTTTATCTTTGCTTTTCCTCTTTTCTTGTTTCTTCTCATAATTCTCTTTCTTCGCCAATGCTTCCCTCCTCAAATTTTCCTCCTCTCCTCGGGCGTACCTCTCTACCCGATCGTACAACTCCGATGCTGTGTTTGGCGGAGTGCTGGTTAAGTCGTGGCACAAGGTCCCCGGCTGCAGGCCCACGATGATTGCATTGATGATGGTGGTATCACTGATGGTTTTAATCTAGCACCGCATGTTCGCGAATTTCTTATAGAAATCCCGAACACTCTCCCCCTTCGCTTGCCTCATCGCGAACAGATTGCTCTCTTGCATCCTCGCGAAATAGTTGCCTTGAAAGTTGTTGGCGAAGGCCTCCCTCAGCTGCTCCCAGGAATGGATCGATCCCGAGCCTAAAGATGTGAACCAAGATAGGGAAGTGCCTTTGAGCGCTAGGAGCAGGCTCTTGGCTTTAATGTCATCGTCGCCTCCCGAGGCCTCCACGGCCGTTTCATAGACTTCGAGGAATTCCATCGGATCGGTGTCGCCGGCAAACTTGTTGATGCTCGGCATTTTGAAGTTCTCCGGCCACCTTTTTGCTCGGAGGAAACCGTCAAGTGGTCCACCTCCTCCACGCTCTCTTTGGTAAGTACTCTGGGTGAGGTTTGTAGCCGGCAACTCGGCCTGGGACCCTTCGGGTTCACTTGATCTTCGCTGGTTTTACTGAGGAGGCGCCCGAGCTACTGCCAACTCCCTATTGAGCTCTTCGATCTGCTGTTCCATCGCCCTTCGGTGCTGCAGGTACTCTTCGTTGAGGTGTGGGTTTGTATATGTCGTTCCCTGTGCTCTGGGCAGACGCACTTCGGGAGGGATAGGTGGATGCTGTGGATTTTGTGGAAGGTTTAGCGGATCTTGCGTTGGATGGGTGGGATCATAGACGGCTACTGGCTCTTCGTGGTTTCTCCTTTCTCCCATTCCGCTGGACTCCGGAACTTCGGGTTGTGTTGGCCCGAGGATGGCAGGTGCCACCTCGGGTACTGCTTCAACTTCACCTCTCCCCCCTGGTAGCCTTGGCACCATATTCCATCTTGTTCCACCTCCACTCGTGACGACTCCGGTCACGGCGTCTGCTACTTCAGGCATTGGTACTTCGGTGGTTGGTTGGTTCCTACCTCGCACCATCGTCTCCGCCCCAAAGTCCCCACGGACGGCGCCAATTGTCGTCGAAGTGTCTCGGACAGTGAAGTGTGTCCCCTCGAGGTGGAGGGATCACTGAGAGTAACGGGGTTTGTGACTGGAAACAGGAATGGATGAGTAGGAATGGTAATAAATGCTCTGCCCCATTCAATGGGGTGCTCCTGTATTTATAGGGGTACTGGTGATTAGGGTTTACAATGAAAATACAAGAGGACAACTTTGCCCCTGTACCTGGGCCGTTGATCACTAGATCAATGGTCCTTTACAATACCTAACCCCCTTTTGCTTACATGAAAAACCTCAGCTACCCCTATTACAACGTGGGCCTTGTGGGCCCAATAATCCAAATCACCACAGGCCCATTCCTTAGGAGCCACGATACGGGGACATGGCCCAGCACTAGCTGGGCCCTTGTTCCGCTTGATACGGGGACATGGCCCAGCGCTAGTTGGGCCCTTGTCCCCATTGGGTTAACTCCGGGAGCCTTTGGGCCTCATCAGTATCTTCGGGTTTTTTCCGTCGCCTCTAGAAGGAGACTTCGGGAATGTTTTTTCCTTGTCCCGAGGCTTCCCCGCTTCTTCGCTCCCGAAGGTAGTGAACATACTTCGGGTTCCTCAGACTTGGCTAGCCACCATCTTCGGGATTCTCGCTACCTCGCACCATCGTCTCCGCCCCAAAGTCCTCACGGACGGCGCCAACTGTTGTCGAAGTGTCCCCCGGAGGTGGAGGGATCACTGAGAGTAACAGGGTTTGGGACTGGAGACAAGAATGGACGGTTAGGAATGGTAATAAATACCCTCCCCCATTTAATGGGGTGCTCCTGTATTTATAGGGGTACTGGTGATTTGAGTTTACAATGAAAATACAAGAGGACAACTTTACCCCTGTACCTGGACTGTTGATCACTAGATCAACGGTCCTTTACAATACCTAACCCCTTTTGCTTACATGAAAAACCTCATCTACCCCTATTACAACGTGGGCCTTGTGGGCCCAATAATCAAAATCACCATAGGCCCATTCCTTAGGAGCCACGATGCAGGGACATGGCCCAGCGCTAGCTGGGCCCTTGTTCCGCTTGATACGGGGACATGGCCCAGAGCTAGTTGGGCCCTTGTCCCCATTGGGTTAACTCTGGAAGCCTTTGGGCCCCATCAGGTATCTTTGGGTTTTTTCCGTCGCCTCTAGAAGGAAACTTCGGGAATGTTTTCCCTTGTTCCGGGGCTTCCCCGCTTCTTCGCTCCCGAAGGTTGTGAACATACTTCGGGTTCCCCAGACTTGGCTAGCCAACATCTTCGGGATTCTCGCCCTTAATTTCAGGTAAAAATTGGGGGGGGGGCTCTTTTACAACAGAGACGTCCGGACAGTGTTCAGACAACACGCCACGAGCGCGTAAACTTCACTAATAATATACTATTGAGATGAACTTGATATATACTATATAAAATTCTAACCGAACTAAATCGTTAAATGATCGTAATGATTTTAATGTGCGATAAAAATGCCCTAAATGTAATGGAGGTCGTTCATCCTCGCGCCTTGTTCGTTTGGGCATTGCATTGGGTTTACTGGCGTTGCGTTTGGGCGCAGCCACGCAGGGCGTGGGAAAAACCACCGGTTCGTCCGGTTCCGCGGAAGACGGGACGGTTCGATCAATTTTCCAGATGCAGCAAACCTTCTGGCATTGTCCTTTATTTTGGAAGCAAAATGAACAATTACGAGGATGAAGCATTGAATAGAGACAGATGTAAGGGAAGCCCCAGCATCCATGCAAATACACTAACCAAAATTGCTTTTGGTATGCAATTCAATATCTCTGTATTGGAAAACCTTCTGTATTGGAAAAATATTGAACACAAGTAACAGACTGAATATTATAAAAATTAAAGAAGCTTCTTTTGTTAAAAAAAATTAAAGAAGCTTGGTTTAAAAATGATCCCATAAATTCAGTTTAGTTCTCTTTTTCTCTATTTATGGGGTCGGTTTTAAACATGTTTTTGCCAATCTTTTATCCATCATATGATTGTATAGTTAATTTATTCAGTGTGCAATACACCCTGCAATACAGCCAGACTTATTTAAGAACATCCAGAAATATGCATTTCAGAACATCCAGAGATATGCATTTCAGAACATGCCATTTTAGAACATCCTGATAAGTTACTTGGCATTTGACCAAAAATTACATCTTATATACTTATAGCATCTGAACACAGTTAACAGATTGCATAGTGCATATTACAAGGAAAGCATCTGGACACAATCTTGTTGTGGATCTTGATCTGAAGGTTCCTCCACCACTGTCATCGGAATGCTCGATGTCACAAGCCTCTCCACCTCTTTACTTCTTTTGTGAGCTTTGCCTTGACTGCTTGAAATTTGAAAGAGAAAGGAAAAGATATCATTAAAATTATATAGCAATATGCACTGATAGAGTGAATCAGGAGCTAGACAACAAAAGGAACATTTAACATAATATACTAAAATGATACATACTAGCTCAACATGCCGCTGTTTCCATTCAAAAGTGACGATTTCCCAAAATGGCTCCTATATATGTATCCTGACAATAGAATGACTTGCATTACTTTTCTCTTGTGTAAAAGAACACATACAGTTATAACACAACAGACCACAACAATAATGTTCTTGTGGCACTCAAATTAGCAAGAAATTATATTAAAAAAACATTCATACAGATCTTTGTCTGGTTTAAAAATATTTCTAGGCCAAAGGTATTTTCCAGATTTCGAAGAAAGCATTTGTTGCATTCTAAATTTATCACCAGTGGAACATGTCATTCTTTGGTCAAGTAAAAGATCAAGAAGAAATTGCATTATCTGTAATGTTAGTCAATAACAGGCAAAATGTAGTATTTCATAAAAAGTTCCAAGAAAATGTAGTATTTCATAAAAATATATGAGTGAATTGAAGCCCCTGGTGGTACTTTCATCCAGCATATCACCCACAATTAGAGAAATGAGAACATGCACGCATCATTACCGCACATCAAACACACAAATTTATAGTTCAATCGAGATAATTACCATGTTAGAACAGGAGTGACTAATGGACATGAAAATCTGAATGGAGAGCTACCGCCATCTGATACAGATAAAAGGCCATATAGTGTGTATCCTCTGGCTCGGAAACATACTCTGCAATTGGCACTTGTTGCTCTTCTGGCCAATCGGCAGGACCACCAGCTCCGTGTGTAAATCCAGGGGGATCACCATTGTTATCAAGTATAAAATTATGCAAGGCCATGCAAGCGACCACTATTTTTCTCTGCCCAAAAAGCCGATAATTTGGAATAGAGCGTAGAATACGAAACTTGTTCCGAAGGCCCTCTCGACAACAACCCTTACTTGGGAGTGGCGATAATTGAAAACCTTCTCAACTGTGGCAGGCGCACGTCCAGTAAAGTCTTGTAGGTGATACCGCACATTCCTATATGGTGCGAGGTACCCCGTCGTGTTCGAGTATGCGGAGTCAACAACATAGAATTTACCTGCAGGAAAATAGTCAGCCTGTCAATTAATGACAAGTGCATTATATGAAAGTGAATCTAAATTTGTATGAATTTAAATGGATACCTTCGGGGGGGAGGGGGGGTGGGGGAATCTGTCTGGGTACATCTGGAGGGTTTGTCTTAGTACAGTGGCGTCGTGGTGGTGTCCCTCTGCGGCATTCGTGAAAATAAAATGGGCACTATGGTCGACAACCACAAGGAAATCGAGAGTTGGAACGCCGTGTCGACCGATATAGTTAAGGTGTGGGGGCAGGAGCGACCTCAATTCTGATGTGCGTACCATCGATCGCACCAATGCAGTCATCCCACCATGGGCTGAAACGCGCCGATTGCATACGAGGGTGCACAGTGCTAAAGGTATGGTCACGTGGCTTTATAATGTCGACACCCAGGTTGTAAAGTGCATCCAGAACTTTCCTGAAGTATAAGCTGATTGTAGCAGGACAGCGTCCAAACCTATTTTGCGCCTGCCTATTAGACTCACTACCACCAACTATCCATAGAAACATTCCTAAGGCTTCCTTTGTTGTTACACTCCTACCACCCTCCAGATTATACCTGGACACCAAGAGGTCATGTAGTGTTAGAAATTGCGCAGGTGTCATGCGAAACATGTTGAAGCATTGAACTTCGTCGGCAAGGGTATCGTCAACCCATCTGTAACCCTTGTAAACAACTTGTCGGTGTGGTCTGTGCGATGACAAAGGACCTTCCCTAGGTTGAAGGGAGGAGTACGCCATAAAACAGAGGTATGTGAACTCCTCGTCCTCCATGTCATCACTAATGTGTAATTGAGCATGTCTTCTGCTAAATGAAGGCCAGAAATTGGTTCAGATGAAAGGCAGCAAACGGGGTCTTCGTCGCCAATGTCGAGCAAAGAAGGAAAATGCTGGCAAAGGTGATACCGCACATTCCGGCATTGAAGAAGTGGGGATTCAGAGGGGAGCTCATCGTTTGTCAACAATCCGGCAATGTTGCCACTCAGCGACAGCGAGCAATTAGCACCACAAAGCCACCCTAACAAAAACATTTATTTAAGTAATTTTAAGTACATAACGAGCAATTAGCACGACAAAGCCGCCCTAACAAACTAGCTGGAAATCACCTTACACGGCGGCGATGGGGAGGAAAAATTGCAGGACTAGGTGGCACGGGGGAGGACGATCAGGGGACGGCTGGGTTCTAGTTCAAGGCATCGCGACATGCAGGTACCTTCTTTAATAGAGGGGTGTAGAAGACGATGGAGGTCTGCGCAACGGCGTGCGGGGCTTCCCCTATCAACGGCTGGCGAATCGCCGGTAGCGCTGCATGAGCCTTCGCTTGAAGAAGAGGTGAGTGAGCGATTGCCGCGCGCTCAGCGGAAACGGTGTCGGGGACGAGATGCCAGATTGACCGGCGGAGAGGGGGGACGACGCCGTCGCGGAGGCGTCGGCGAATGAGATCTGGAAGGGGGTTGGATAGGGAGAGTGTTGTTGTACCGCTCACGGGCCGCCATGAATGGAGAAAGTAGAATCTGAAGCTCTGGTATTAGGGCTACAGTGTTTGGGGTCGAACCGTCCCGTATTCCGCTGAACCGGTCTTCCACTGAACAGGATGAACCGCTGAACACAACGCCAGTAAACACAACACAACGCGGAAACGAACAAGGCCTTTACACCGTCTCATACGAGTGCATACATCGTTTTTTATAAGCACAGAGGAACGCCGTGAAAAAGATAAACAAGAGAACCCACTATTTACCGAACCCTAGATAGGCAGGCGGAGGGGTCCAGAAGAAACCGACCAGCCTCAACGTGGCTGATGCGGAGCCAGCCGAGTGTCCACGTGTGACGCTCGCCTGCCACGTTAAAAGACGCGCAGCTTTTTTAGAAAAAAAACACCGAAAAAATTCGCCAAATTGAAATTCAACACGTACGAAGAGCAGTAAAATTTCCCCCTTTCCCGACCGCCGTAAAAAAAAAAAAATCCCCCCTCGTTTCTTCTTCCCGCACTTTCACCTCCTCTTTCCAAATTCCACCCCCAAAACGAGAGCGCCAAACGAATCAAATCCAGAGCCCTTCCCGCAACCCCGCGCCGCGATCCAGCCCTTCCCGCCTCCGTCGCCGGCGCCGGCGACCCCCGCGAGAGGCCCCTCCGCCGCGCCCGCTGCCACGCCGCGCCTCGCCGGCGAGCTTCTCGGGTGAGATCCACGAACCCTATCGTTTCCCCCCTCGGGCTTCGCTTCGGTTTGCTGCGGGTGGTTCGGCCGGGGAGCCGGGCTCCCGCGAGGTGGCCGGCGAGCTGCGCGTGCGGCGGCCGGTGGGGTGACTGCTGGATGCCGCTCGTTGCGGGTTGGTTGAGCCGGGTGTCTCCCGTCCCTTGGGGTTCCGGGATCGGCGGTGTTCTGCATTGCTGGGCGGCAGGCGGTGAGCTGTCGCCGGTGTTGCTGTTGCGCGGGACGGAGGTTATTGGCAGCCGATTTTGGGTTGGGTTGCTTGGATGTTTTGGGTTCTCATTTTGCTGCTTCGGATTGTTACTTGGACTACGTTGTTACCTCGTTACATCGCATCTTTGGCCTTTGAGAGAATGGCGTGTTTTAGGTTATTGTTAGGCGCTTGCTTTTGTCTTTGCTTCATAATGTGGGCATGTGGCATCTGGCATGGCATACTCATATATACCCAAACAAAGGGGAGCTGCTAGGCAACAGCTAGCAACAGATAACTGTTGCAATGGATTAGCCGTTTCCTTGTTTCGGGTAGTTTCATAAGGTAGGTTTTGTGTAGTTTCATTCCAATGCAGTTTCATAAGATAGGACGGTCCTTTATCATTTCATTCCAATGTATATTTCAGCTATACGTAAGTGGTATAACCTGTTCTTTATTATTTTGTAGGTTTCATCGGAGCTTCAATGCCTCTCTTCAAGAGGACACCTTTCTCCTTGCTAGAGCCCCCTAAGGACTTGGATCCGAAGGAGAAGGTCTTCCAAATCCGGTTCACAAAGGAGATTTTCCGAGAGTATCAGTATCCTCCTTCATGACACTGCTGCAGCTAAAATGTTACTATTTGATTGTCATCTGTTAAGTAGTAACATCTATCAAGCGTTGCTACTCCCTCCATCCTAAAATAGTAGTCGTTTTGGATAATGACACGGTCTCCAAAATGTAATTTTGACCACTAAAAGCTATTACAATTTATTTATAAAATACAAATAAATTATAATTATAATATCAAGGAAGTTCTTTTCGAGACGAATCTATCTATATGATTATTATGTGCTCAATCTAAATAGTTTAAAAGTATCTATTGGATAAAGTTTCACAAATTTGACTTAGGACAAGTTTAAAACGATTACTATTTTCGAATGGAGGGAGTAAAATGCAAGAGTTCATGCCTTTTATTTATGCAGAGGAGTATGCTCTTATCAATGTCTGCTCGAAGCCCAATGCTTTTATCCTTAACAATTGATCAGAGAATACATAAAAAGGTTGAACCTTTATCGCCAAAGAGTCTGGACATGTAAGGTGTCTGGAAAATCTAATTTGACCTTTGAAGAAGCTTTAGTGTCTGAGCATCATGCTGTGGAAAAGGCTAAAAGATTACCAACAGAGCTGATGCCTTGTATTCTTCGCATGACTCAATTCAGTAAGTGCAAATATTTATTGATTATATGTCATGCCTCTTGAATACTAGTAATATATTTTTATTCGTATGGTTTTGCATCGTCAATAAGTTTTGCCGTTGATTGCAGACCGCAGCTTTTCTCACTATGATATACACAATTTCACATTATATGTTCCTTGTTTTGTCTTGCACAGTTTCACTTGACAAAACCACTAAGAAATATTTATGCACAATATTTTTATGCAATCACATGCTTGATGCAGAAATTGGTAGAGCTGCAAATGTTTTGAAGTATTTTTATTTTTTTTAATATCCAAGTATCCAACAGTACAAGGCTTTTTATAATGTAGCATTGTTTGCATTATGGATTTGCTTATGATGATGTGGGTAATCATTTCCATTTGTTATTAACATAGGGCTTTGAATTCTATGCTTGGACATGTTTTCTGCTAGCATGACAAAGCAGTCTAATGAATTGACCTAATATCCATTTTTACTGTTATGTTATGCAATGATAAAATGTGCTCAGAATGGCTTCAAGCTACTTTGTATTCTATTCGATGAGTATTATGGGCTGCTCATACTTTTTAGGTCACTTCTATGTTATGTCACTTAACTAGAATGGAAATTGATTTCATGTAACGTTCTGTTTCAGGCACTCTTACCTTACATGAGCTTGTCAACAAGATATATGCTAGTATACAGGAAGATGTATTTGAGGGACTAGAGTTACATGCTAAAAAGGATGGTTCTGAGGCTGCTTGCAAGATTTTGAAGATTTTAGATTCTGATGACCCCAAGATGTTTGAAGTGGGTTGGATTAGTCGGGACAAGACTGTGATTAGCAAGTCAGTTGTCAAAGCTGTAGATTTGATTCGCCGGAGGGCACCTATTAGTAGGAATACACTAAAGATTTTCATTAGAGATGCAACATCACAATGTACCCCATGGATTATACATGAAAATCTTGCCAAAAAATATGGGATACCCATGGATCCCCCTGACGGGATGATGGTAAGTCTATCTGGTAACTCTCCCTCATTTATTTTGTTTCTCATGTATTTTGTAACATTAAAGCTAGCCTACCTTTTCTAGTATGGTGAATGTTTGCAAAGGAAAGGGAGGAAAAGGCATGGGAATGGAACTGTAGAAGATGTGAGGAAAAAATTGAAGAAAGGTGATTCAACTGATCCCAAAACACTTGCGTTGCAATGGTTTTGTTGGCAACCTATTGACTTAACGGCATTTGTTCAAAATTCTTATTATTGGTTTTTATGTGGTTGCCAGATGAAGAAAATGCATTTGTGCCAATTAAATACCCAATAGATGATCTCTTAGTAAAGCCTGCTGCAGATGATCCTGCATTGTCAAGGCCTCCACTGGCTACAGATTTTGGGATTCCGAGATGTTCTGTGGGGGATCTCCTTATGGTATGGGATTTCTGCTTGGATTTTGGGAGGGTTCTGAGGCTGTCCCAATTTTCACTGACAGATCTGGAGAATGCAATTTGCCACAAAGAAAGCAATGCTCTTCTTGTGGAAATACATGCAGCAATATTTCGCTTGCTTATTAGGGATGACTTTTTTACTTCTTTGCGGAACAAGAAACGGAACGTAAAGGTTTCCCCTTTTCCTATAGAAATCACCCCTACCTCTTTCTCCATTGAATATCCCCTTCATTTTTTTTCATTCTTTTCACAGCTAAGTTTAGTAACGTGGACTGAGTACCTCTGTGATTTCTTGGAAATGACAAAGATTGATGAGCTCTGCAGTAACATTGCAACGGTAAGAAGGGGTTATTATGGTCTTATTGACACTGATATAAAGCTTAAGATTCTCCGGGAACTAGTGGAAGAAGCTATTACAACTTCTTCTATAAGAGAGAAATTAAGTGAGCGGGTCGACCAGAAACAATCACTTGCTGCAGCAAAAAGAGGAAATGTGAGAAAGGACAAAGAAGAGGAATACTCAAACATTGGAAATGAAAAGAATCAGACAGATGCTTTACAAGATGGCAATGAGATTGTTGATGAGCAAGCTAAGGGAAAAGAAGAAAAGGATAAGCCCAATAATTCACGAAGCAAAGCGGAAGGGAAATGGCACCTGGTGAGCACCTGACTCCTCATTCTACTTGCATGTGTAAATGCACCTTTACCTATTGTAGACATGTTTCTATTGTCACTGGCCATGGCCTATATGTTGACCGTACCACCCTAGTTATTACACTTAATTAAGTTCCAATGTATCTGTAGGTACGACACCTTGAAACAGAGATTGCAAAATTATCCATCCGTGCCAACCCTCTTGGAAAAGACAGGCACTATAATAGGTATTGGTTTTTCAGGCGTGAAGGAAGGCTTTTTGTTGAAAGTGCAGATTTCAGAGAATGGGGATACTACAGCACCAAGGAAGAGGTGATTGCTATGCTCTGGTGTCTAACCTCTGTGTATTAGATATTTATGGCTCTGCAATCAAAGGATTCTTTTGAATGACAGCTTGATGCGCTCATGGGCTCACTGAATGTAAAAGGTATAAGGGAGAGAGCTCTCAAACGACAGCTCGACAAGTTCTATAATAAGATAAGGTAAATTTTATTAACCTCCATTGGTTATCATTTGGCTATTGCTTTGTAGATGCTAGAAAGAATTTGACATTATACTTGTTCTTGATATATCAATTCAGCGTTTTGCCTTTATAACATCATACTGTGGATTTCTAATTTATGACATCATACTGTGGGTTTCTAATTTATGACATCATACTGTGGGTTTTTTAGAAACAACTACAGTTCTTGCTGCCTTACTAAACCATTATAATTGTTCTTTTATACATGCAAGCGCAGGGATTCAGCTCATAAGGCACCTACGTTTTTGACACAAGAATTTACTAACCTCGTATTTGCTCAGTTTTATTTTCTTCTGCTGCTTGAATGTTTGACCACATGAACCTGTTTTGTATTATTTTGACCGACCTTCCAGACAGTTTGTTGCAGACTTGCAGTATTTAAGTATTCTATCATTCACGTCAGCAGCAACAAGTAAAGCAAATGTTGCAGTGTTGCTATTCCATCCATACAACGCTGACTAAGCACGTTTCGTTTCTCTCGTGACAGTAATGCTTTGGAGAAACGTTCGAAAGAGATCTCGCACAAAACATTACTTGAAGAGGCTGTGCTGCGCCGTTCCACTCGTGTCCGGGCTCAGCCAAAGGATAACCCTTCCATGGCGTTCCTCAAGTATGCCAACAAATGGAGGGATTACTGAGCTACTGGACTACATCTGACTGCGGTAGGGACCCATGAAGGCATGAAAGGCTTGGTGAGGTTGGTCCCTGCGATTCGCCATTCCTCATGGTTGCTCTTTGAGCCATCTTACCAGCGGCCAAAATTTGTATCTCGATCTCGTAGTGTTTGCTTCGGGATCTTGAGATACCACGGTTGCGATCTATTATGCCTTCCGCTGAATTTAGTGAGCCCTCCAGACGCGGCTCTTGAAACATACCCTCGGTGTAATTTATCTTCGATGTAAACATGGTATACTACCTTTTAAACCATCATGCTGCTGATGCATTGTGCTATGATTTCTCTGCGTCATCTGGACGGAATCGGATTCTCTGCCGTCGTCTGTGAGAGTGGAGAGGAGATAGAAAAACGCTTTGATTTGCATGTAAGTTGTAAATAAAAGCCGATGGATCGAGATCCGACGGCCCTGAGTATGTCCTACGGCCCCTCTGCCGTAAAAATCCCGACGGCAGAGGATCTGATTCCCATCTGGACGTACTTAGTTGGGTGAATTTCTTGGAAAATACGTGTTTTGGGTAGTTTGTTTCTTACAAAATTGTGGAAAAAAATTGTCAGAATGTCACTCACCGTGAGTGGTTTTGTTAAAATGACACTTGTATCTTAATTACATTGGGATCATATGTGTTTATGACAGTGGGATAGAGCGGTATTTCGACGAATCTACTTTTTAAGAGTGGTATTAACTCAGTTGATTTTTTTGGGTAGTTAAATCTTAATTCAACAGTTTATTTTTTTTCCTTCTTCCTTGCCTCATGAGAGACTGGCTAGTTGTTAATCAATTGAGAATTTATTAACTCTCAGTTGATTTTCTGAGCCTTTAAATCTTAATTCAACATTATAGATCTTTATCTCCTTTTTTTCCTCTTCTCCCTCTTGCCTCCTCGATCTCTTTTTTCACATGTCGCGGTTGGCGCCGCTGTCAAGTGTCAACATCTTGTCGCTCCGCCCTTTACCCCTCGCCGCCAATGTTACCCTGTCCAACCTAACCCAAATGATTGGTGTTGATCCGCTCTCTATATGGTAGTTGTATTAATTTATACAACAGCAAAATAAGATTGAGGTTTTTTTTTATCTATAAGCAAAATACATGGAATGAACAAAAAAACTGAGTTACAATTGATGTTGACAGGCCTTCATGGTTTAATATTTTTTTTAAAAAAACAGAAAATTACTTAGACGCGTCAGACAAGAAATACTCAGTTGGACAACTATCTTGATGTGTTCTAAAAAAAAAAACTAGCTTGGATGGAATATATCAAGCGTTACATGTATGCCGCGTGCGGTTTGAGCAATGACTGAATGCTTCTTTGCTTTGGACCTAGTCATGGAATGTAGTCAACTTGTTAATTAAGGGCTACATAATATCTATATGGAGCATGGTATTTGCTGCTACGACCGGGACTCTAGCCTCAATACGACCACTACTGCTCCCATTTTTATGAAGCTTTATATTGTTTCCCATAAAAAAACTACCACTGTGGTGGTAGGTTTCGTGATTTGTGCTTTTAAAGAACTAGCAGGAGCTCTATCCTTTCGTTTGAATGACTTGTAAATACAAATGACTTAATATAAGGATACCGTTTCTTTTTGCCTTTTTTTGTTGCCTCTTTGTTATTTACTTTTATTTCTTTCATTTTGTGACTCGTTTGAAATTGTTGTGTCTGACCAGGAATGCTAATTAAGACTATCCCTTTTCAACGAGGGCATAAAAGGAAATTCATTTTTAAAAGGAACAGCAAAGGAATAATGATGAAGTGAGATTGTTGGAGCAATCGAAGGGAACCAAATTTCCTTCTTGAAACGAATGTGAGCTGCTTTTTTTATATATATGTTACAACGGGTTTGTCGACATGATATGCTTTTTTTTTTTTTATGTATAAAGACTGTCTTGCTATAACTCATTTTGAATTTTGCTTTGACTATGTACATCTAGGCTGTAGAGGTCCGAACAATATTTCATTATGTGAAAAATAGAGAAAAATGGAAGAGAAGCCCTTGGAGATAGTGCTAGCTTGGATCCCCCTCCTCCCCTTTCAGAAAAAAACTAAAGGACAAACTAGTCATAAATATCTAATTTCTAGTTCACAAAGGTCGGTAAGATTGCAGTACACCGTGCAACCACTCCAACGACGGGGCAAAGCCGCGTAGGCGGCCCTGCTCCGTTCGCTCCACGAGCCGGGAGAACAAAGATGTGTGCAATATGTTTAGCTCGAAAAAAGAAAAAGAAAAGGAGAGCCCCAATATTGGTAGCAACCAGCAGGGCAACGTGGAGGAGCGAGCATCCGCAGGAGCAGGAGTGATTTGACCACAGGATCCCTAAGCAGAGCAGCCAAATCGAACGGTATAAAAGCCCCATGCCATGGCAAGCAAGCAAGCAAGCACCGGGCAATCTCCCATTCTCTCTGCTGCTCACTGTACACACAGAGAGAGAGAGAGAGAGAGAGAGAGAGGGACATGGCAATGGCATGCCATGCGCAGTCCATGCTCTCGGCGAGCAGCGGCGTAGCTTCTCTAAATAATCGACGGCCAACACTTCTTCCAGACACGGATCCGATCCTGTCCGAGGAGAACATAGACATTGCTTCATTTGTACTCCCGTTCGGGTCGAAAAACGCCGCCGTCACTTACTCCTGAGTGGTGTGTCGGGGGCTCAATTCTCGACTCGGATACGTTGAAAACTCAACCAAGGACTTCAACAACACTTTTTTGGGCTCGGAAAAGATCCGATCCGGGATGGAATTCAACAACGCTTCACTCGGACTCTCGGTCATGTTGGGGAAGGCCACCGCCGCTGACCGACGAGTAGTGCGCCGGGGACTTAATTCCTGACTTGGATACGGTGAGGTCCCGATGAAAAATGAATCTCGGGCGGTAACCGTCATCAGTAGCAAATTACTCGGCCTCGACGATCATGGTGTTCAGTGTGCGACGCCGGCTTCATCAACCGCGAGACGAACGTGAGAAGAAGATACGATCTGTTCTCGTTCATAATCTGGACGGAACTTGTATCACGATTTACTGTTGACTCAAAAGGAGTTTCGGGGTGATATAAGATGCGTTGGAAAGCTTATCTCATTATCTTTCCAACGAATCCAAAAATGCCTAAATCCGAGTTCGGATGCGACCGTGTCGCCCGTTTGAAGACAGACTGCGCAGAGAGATCACGAATTTCGGCAAGCTCGTAAAGCTCGTCTATGCCCGGATGGCGTGAGGATTGCTCGTGCCATAACTCGTGGGACATTGAAGACCAGCGAGGACTTTCATCGACTTTCATCAAGCTATACTAACCGCGTGGAGATCATTTACGACTATGGCCGACTCCGTCCACCACGGGCGAGACCTCGGCGAGCATGTGCTGTTCGACGCCGACCACGGCGTGTGCTACTCGGTGTTGATCGATACTTGATTGACTGCTTCCGCTACTTGGCGCCACGCCTATGACCATGCTATGAGCGCCCAAGTCTGCAGCTCAGCTTTACGCCATCGCGCGCCGCGAGCGCCTGGTACGGCTACACGCCTATGGCTCCAAGTATACTGCTCGGCTGTACGTCATCGCGTGCCACGAGCGCCTGGTACGACTACACGCCTACGGCTCCAAGTCTACGGCTCGGCGACAAGCCACTCGGCTACACGCCTACTCCAAGTCTACGGCTCGGCTGTACGCCATCGCGCACCATGAGCGCCCGGTACGGCTACACGCCTGCGGCTCCAAGTCTACGGTTCGGCGACAAGCTACTCGGCTATGAGCCTACGCCCGTGCCACGAGCGACCAAGTATTCAGCTCGGCTGTACGCCATCGTGCGCCACTAGCGCCTAGCTACATGCCTACGCTTGCACCACGAGCGCCCAGTACGGCTACACACGTACGCTTGCACCACAAGCGCACAAGTCTACGGCTCGGCTACAAGCCTACGCCTACATTAGAGCTAAGTTCTCTTTACCATAATCTTTTCATATTAATCTAAGTTGTTTCTTGACTTGCTACTAAGTCGATCTCCAACTAAGCAGTAAGTCGGGGGCCACACCTAATAAGTGTACGCGTGCCTGGGAAAAGAGTCATGAGCCAATTCCCGACGCCCGGGGGCTAGACTAGTCGGGCAGAGTGCATAACAAAAGGAAGATTACTTGGAGGAATTAAAAATAAAAAATAAAAAGTAGCAAAAGCATAAAAACAACATAAATAAAGCAGTCAGACCTTACATCCGAGTGATTGTTTTTTCACCCAGATACTGCATAAATCCTACATGTACATGCTATAGGGGTTCATAGGTTCTGACCACATCAAGTACCTTCTACGACTCCGTATACGAGTATGAAGGATCTGCGCAACGAGCGACAACTACAGCTTGGCGAGCGCCTGGCATGACTACACGCTTACGCCCGCGCCTCAACCGTCCAAATTTATAGCTCGGCTAGCGCCCAGCATGGCTACGCGCCTATGCTCATATCTTGAGCATTCAAATCTATGGCACAGCTACACGCCCACGCCAACTTTGGTATGGCTATACGCTTATGCCTCTGGCCACAGGCCACCATGCGCCCTGAGTGCTAACTACGGCCTTCCAGCTGTGCGTCACAACCAGTGGCTACAAGCGCAGCCGGGCTAAGCTAAATTCAGCCTCGATACACCTCATGTTGGATCGACTACCGGCAGAGTTACAAAAAATACTCATCTCTTGGTATACCCCATGTTGAGTCACTAGTTGGTCACTGCATGTCAGGATCAGATACCAGTGATGTCGGGATTGAGTTTCAATGGTACGCCTCAGTTGGGGCCGACGCTGTACACCGCAACCCGGGTATGGATACCATACGGCCAAACTGCACTATATATCTCATGTCCGAGCGTCATGGACTAGAGATGTCCGGCCGCACTTGCTGAGTTGTCATATATTGAATAAAGAAATAGAAGCCCGATAAGCAGCCCTCATCTATTAATGCAAGGGACATGTAGTCCCACAACATCCGACTAGTGCAAAGAAAAGAAATTTCCCAATTTGAATGCAAGTTTTATGTACCTATACCACACTTGCAATGCATTTAAAAATGACTGAGGATCAATTCCCGTCATTAGGGGGAGAAATAGAACCCTGAAAAGAAGAATGCCGGAAAAAAGATGTGGCTAATCTCAGACACCACTAATGCATTCCCGCGCATTAGCTGCACTAGTATGAATTTAAAGTAATAAAGCAATTAGCAATGAACTGCCTAATTATTTTTATGATTTGAAGGATGTGATCAAGTGGCATCACTGACAATAATGCACCAGAGAGGATTGAAATACCATAGAAGGTACACCTCATTCTGTTCCGAGGCCTCAATGAAAAGGACAGAAAATCTGGTTACTCGAATCCCAAGTATCCGGGGACGCCTGGAGAAAAATGGATAAGAGAGCTTGCCACAGCCGATCACGAAAATGCCCCAAAGGAAATAGAAGGGGAGCCAGTTGAGACCTGGCGTTGGTGAGCCTGCTAGCGAGGCACTCCCAGTTTTGAATTTACCGGTACAAGAAGAAAGAATTAAAGAAGAAGCCGAAAGACATGCAAACGAGCGTGCCAAAGGGCGTGCAGACGAGCATGTGAATGCGCACATCGGCAACCATCTAAAGATCCTTGCTCCCGCGATTGAAAAATAGCAGTGCAGAGCGAGTGATGGTGCAAGAAGCACATGTGCACGAAGCACCCCATGAAGAAATGGCCATAAATTCTATGCACTCCGGGGAAATATTGAGTAGAACCACAGCCAATATCGACATATATTTTGCAAAGAAGATTGCCAAAGTAATTGAACCCGATTCTGAGCCTGCATCTCTTTTGAGTGTAACACATGGCTGGACCGAAAAGAATGAAAAAAAGGCAATCACCGCGGATCTATTTTCTCTGAACAAAGGAGAAGTGTTTAAGCCTCTTCGCCGCACATTCCCTCGTGTATGCCTCGTGCCTCGCCTCATAACACAACTTGAGGCCGAGAACACAACATACGAGAGATCTCCCGATCATGGTATGGTACAAAGCACGGCTGGTAGCACAATGTTTCACTCAGCGCCTTAGCATTGATTATGAAGAAACTTTTAGATACCCTTATCTCAATGGTAGTACTCAACTGAAAGTTGAGAAAGAAAATGAATTGAAAGGATGTTGTAACTGGAAAGAGACTTCGATTGATTTATATATGAAGATACATGAGTATCATTGTCCTAAACAAAAATAGAGCAATAGAAATCTGTATAGTGTAATCCTTTCCATTACCATACAGACTAAATAAAAGAATAATGCACATACTTGAAGTATGAGAAAGGAATGAATGAATTGGCCATTGCAGTTTAGGTTAACACCTTGAGCATATGCCAAATAAAATCTTGTTATACCAGTCAACCTACACGTTGATTGGGTTGGAAAGGCTTGATTTTGAGGTGTATCCTTGAAAACCCAATGGTTGGTTGGTCATTTCTTGTAGACCTAGGCCTGTATAGACCTAGGGATAAGGGGGAGGATGTCTAGGAATATGAAGTTCCGTATTAGAATTTGAATGGCTCATATACCTTGTGAATAGCATACGGCAGTACAATGCATTTGCCAGCTGTACGTTGCAGTTGCCGTTAATTTTTATCAACTTGGAATAATGTAGAGCACAAGAAGGGCATTTGAAAGAATCTAGGACATCTCCCGATATCTCCGAAGAAAGAGAAATCTTGGAATGAAAGAACCAAGATATGAGCATGAATATGTTTTCTATGTGTGAAAGGATCGCTATACCGCCTAGAGGGGTGAATAGGCTAATAAAACGAAATTGCAGAATTAATAAACTCAATACAGTGACCAGCACGTCGGATGTTCCGATGGAGGTTGGATGTTCCATCTGGTCCAGAGAGCCCTACGACGGATGTTCTGATAAGGGTCGGATGTTCCGATGGACGTCGGATGTTCCGATCCTGGGTGTTCTGGAATTGATGAAAACTTGCAGTAAAAACTTATTTCTCTTAAAACCAAGTTTAGATCTATTCAAAAATATTCAGAACAAGTCACAAATCAATGGTAAAACAAATACTTAAGACCAGCACAAAGAACACGACAATTTTTGTTTACCGATGTTCGGATCTTTGAAGGGAGATCCTGCTCACCGTTAGGGAAGGCACAAAGCCCGGATCACCAAGACCCTAATCCCCTTCCCGGCGATGCACACAGCACTTATCGGCGATCACTAGATGAATCCTTTTCCTTGCGGAGGTAGATTCACACCTTCACAAACTCCAGAGGCACACCACACGAAGATCGGCGGCTCACCGGCGACACCTAGCCGTCTAAGAGCCCTTCAAGCCTCCAAGAGTAACAAATGCGACGAAGAAATTAGGAATCGCTAAGTGCTCAAGAATTGGATGACTCTAATTCGTGGAGCACTTTGGGTTCCTTGATCTCTCTAGATCTAGATCTCACAAGATGAACAAGAGAGAGACAAAGGCTATAATTCTTGAGAGATGATGAAGAATATGAATTAGATTCAAATCAGGGGATCAGTAACCTTTTGGCAGGTATTAGAGAGAGCCTTAAATAGGGAATCCTGAAAACTAGCCGTTGCTGCAGATAATCCAGCATCGGATGATCCGACAGCCATCGGATGTTCCGACCCACGTCGGATGTTCCGATGGACTGCTTACTAGATGGCGTTGAAAACAGGTAGGCTGGATTCCCCATCGGATGTTCTGACCCTTGTCGGATGTTCTGATGGTGTAGGTTCTGTAAGGAGTGTATTTTGAGTGGAAAACTCACACAAATTTCGAGATACCTATTTTGAGCACTTAGGAACCTTTATATGCTTCTCCATTGCATCCCTCTTCATAGTACGGCATCCCTATGACTCAATAAATAATGATTTACAAGTAATTACTAGTCTTGATGCCTTCTTGCAACATATCCATCTTTGAGAGGTAAACCATCACATTTAAACATGTACCTCATGAATTTAACCTGTGTAACATCTGTGTACAATTCTACAATAGAAAATATTAGCTCTATAATTGCTGAACATTAATCACCAAAACTACTTAGGGGTCTAGATGCACTTTCAATGTGGTAAGAATTAGAATTAAGTAGAAGTTGTCAAAGCAGACTTTTATGTCAATGTCGACAAACCACTCAGAAATCATAACATTGAATAAAGCCTATTATAAATATGCATGGCTTTGAAGAAGGTCATTCCACATTTTCAGTCATGTGGATTGTACGTTGAATGAACGCCTACTATCATTTATGATGATAATGTAGCATGTGTTGCACAAATGTAGACTGAATATGTGAAGGAAAATCTATTAAGTATATGAACCCCAAGAAAAGAATCAGTTTTCTGCACATTAAGTCAATTGAGAATATAGCAGACTTATTTAATAAGTCACTCCCTGCATCTTTCTTTGAAAGATGCATAAACGAAATTAAAATGAAAAGACTTAAAGAAGTGCAGAATTCAGGTAGAGAAACTTCACATATTATGAATTGAAATCTTGAACTGAAGTTCGAGTACCCAACTTAAATGAATGAATGCATGAATTATGAAGAAACGTTGGGTGGATCTGTACTCTTTTTCCCTTAAGTGAGTTTTCAATGAAGTTTCTCACGTAAGGTTTTTAACGAGGCAAATCCGTGCGCACAGAAAGCGTATGTTATATACTCTTTCTTCAACATTTTTCCCACTGGGTTTTTGTGGAGTTTTTGGGGCATATGCATCACGCGGCAAGGTTCAAGGGGGAGTGTTGAGAAACCCATCCCAGCGGCCGCCAGCCTTGGTCCTGGCGTGCGCCTAGGGGTGGGAACCACTTGTTGGACCAAGCCGAAACCCTAGCCGTCAAGCATAAAGGAGAGGATCCCATCTATTATATATCCAAGAGAAAAGCAATAAAGAATACTTTCTCTCATACATCTCTGTGTTCATATGTGATTGTTCTTCGTCGTCTACGATCTACGCACTGCTAGGCAACCTCGGACTACACCCGGTAGCGTGGTTGTCTAACACAATGTACCTCACGTTGACTCATGCCACTTAAGGACGCTTTTCTGGAGTTCCTTAGGAGGTAACTGCAATATGCCTTTTAACTTTCCTAATCCTTATAAGAAGTCTATTGTTGCGTCCAATAAATTAGACAGTTTTTTGCTATCCAGTGGTTGTAGTCTCATGCTTATCTCATACATTTCAGAACACTATGCTTTCAGTTTGATTATAACAGATGTCATGTGCCCGTCAATATAGATATGCAAGTTATATATTAAGAATTTTTAGTGCAACTGTCGGTGTCAATCTTACTGCCCCCTCCTCTCCCTATCTTCCTTCTCTCCCACCTTGTCAAGATCACAAGTGAATGTCTTGGTCAAGGACACAAGGTGGCCAGGTGGGCCAGCAACCTTCTAGGTTGAATGTGGTGCGAGGCATGGATGAGACAATGCGGTAGAAATCTTTATTTCTTAAGCTCAATATCTGGCCAACGTAATTCGTTTTATAGGCCACAACTTACAATGCAACAGACCCTGAAGAGTATAGAAATCCCAACAACTCACTAACTTGCTAACAAATCTTAACTATTAAGATAAAGATAGAGATGATGGCTTTAGCTTTAATTCATGGCTTTGCCATGGTTGGGCTGCATGAGTTGCCGCATCTTACACCTCTCACAACAACAGGGGAAAGGGGCGTAGAGGCGCAGCATGGAGGTTGGCACAACAAAGCAATGGGTGCTTCTTTTTCTTCCCTCTTTGCTCTTCCTATTGAGAGTATGGGGCCCACTTGCTATAGAAGAGTGGTGGTGGTACGGCATGTGGGAGCGAGTGGGGCCTTCTCGTGGCGTGAGTGCATGGTGTGACCATCACTCATCACCACCACCAAAGGCATTTTAGTAGTAGATATAGGAGTTAGTGAAAGGCTCAAATAGGATAAAAACATATAGGAGTTAGTGAAAGGATCAAATAGGCTAAAAACGAATACTATAACCATACGACACTCTAAAATGAAGGTTTATTATTCTTGTTCTTAAATTGATTTTTTATTATGAATTCTCCAGTTTCAAAGACTTTACAAGCGAAGTGCCCTACTATAAAGGACAAGTGGAAGCCCTTAGGGAATACAAGAACCTCAATTTGAATGTTCAATATGCACATATTGAGAAATACGATAAGATGCTTGCCTAGGTGAAAACCCGAGCTAGGCGGCTAGAGGGGAGGGGTGAATAGACGCCACAACATTTTTCGACGTTTCCACCAAAGACCCGAACAACTTGACAACTATGTGTACCCTTCACTTGGGTGCATGAGAGCCATGAAATATTTGGGATTTTGAAAACATAATCTTGGTTGTCAAGTGTTCAAAAGAGATGAATCAATTCAAATCTTGCTTTAGGAAAGGAGATCAAGCCAAATGACCAAAATGGCTTTCAGAAAAGCCAAAGCAGATTCTTTCAGAACTTGTCCTCTAATGGAGCAGGAGGTTGGTGGCTTTCTGGTGCTCTAAAAATCGTGGGAATTGTTCTCCTTATGTGTCAATGTGTCGTGAAGTACTCCGCCAAAAATCTCCTCAAAACTCCTTACAGAAAAATCATGAAAAATCATACAACACAAGCTGCTTTCTAGAAAGCAAAAGCAGATTCTTCAGAGTTTGATTCTATTTAGACCAGAGGGATGGTGGCTTTATGTTGCTCCAAAAATTGTGGGAATTGTTCTCCCTATGAAACCATGAGTCATAAAGCACTCCACCAAAAATCATCTCCATAATCCATCCACAGAAAAGATGAAAAATCAAACACCAAGAGCAGTCAAGAACTTCGAGCAGAAAGTTTGGGGCTCGGTTTTCACTTCATAGCACCCAAATGGAGAAACCAGTGGACTTAAAATTTTTACCACAGATGGGTATATGAGTCACGCATCGTTTCCAGCTGGAATCATCCCAAAATGACTTTTCTAGATTTTTCTAAAAATCTTTTACTGACTGTCGCGCGGATGAAAGTTTCTGGACATCCTTTTTCTCTTCTCTTCATCTCCCTAATGGCCCAATCGAGTCGACCACACTCGGCGACCACTGCGGCCTCCTGATCGGTGACCATCCCAGCCCTAGGTGAGCTGTCATGCTTACTGGCTGGCCATGCCACACACTAAGATCGAGTTGAGCCATCTTACATGCCTCTATGGCTCGTGCAAGATTGCGGTAGTTGCCGGCGGAGCCTCCCCGAAGGGTTGTCATCTTAGAAAAAGGAAAAATAGTTGGATTGCTTTGTTTCAAAAATATTACTCCCTCCATTTATTTTTATTGTTGCCGTTGACTTTTAGACATATCTTTTAACAATTCGTCTCATTCAAGAAACTATTTAAGTATCATTTATTTTGTTATGTTTTGTTTTATCATTAAAGATACTTTAAGCATGATTTTATATTTTGTGTATTTATACTAAATTTTTAAATAGAATGAATCGTGAAAGGGTATGGCTAAAAATCAATAGCGATAAATTAAAAAAGAACGGAGGGAGTACTGCTTAAGAAGTGCAAACTAAACCATAATGATTAGAGACGCTACACGCTAGATGAGACAGGGGACATGAATATTGATCTGAACGGTCGGTAGCGTCGTGTGTGATATGCATGGAGTGACAAATGCGTCGTTGGTGCAGGTTGCGCAGCCCACGACGAGATGGCCGAGCAGCAAGCACACGGTGTACCACTACGCCGGCCACAACTTCACCATCCTCAACTTCTGGGCGCCGTACCTGGTGCGGCACGAGCAGATCGACGAGGACGGGCCTGTGCACACGGGCCTCTTCAACCTCTACCTCGACGAGCCCGACGCCGTGTGGGCGGCGCACATCCCGGCGTTCGACGTCGCCGTCGTGTCGGCGTCGAGCTGGTTCCACCGCCCGCTGATGCTGTACGAGGCCGGCGAGCTGGTAGGATGCCACTACTGCCTCCTCCCCAACGTCACCGACCTCACGCAGCGCTACGCGCTGCGCATGGCCACCCGCGCCGCTCTCCGCGCCGTCGCCGGCGCCGACGGCTGGTTTCGCGGCACCGCCGTGCTGCGCACCGTCACGCCGTCGCAGTACGAGGGCGGCGAGTGGAACAAGGACGGCGACTGCCGCCGTACGCAGCCGTACCGGCGCGGTGAGAACCGGCTGCATGACATCGAGCTCGACTTTCATGAGTTGCAGGTTGCCCCTATGATCCTTGATTCCGAGAGAGCGGATTTTCTCAAGGCACCCGCGGTTTCAGGCATGTCAATAATTACTCGATCTGCATCAAGATTCAAGATTCGCGTTTAGACCAACTCATTTTTTCACATACTGTTTTCCTAAGAAGTCTCAGATTTTGGATTACAAAGGCACTTCTTTTTTTCCCTCTCTCTTTCATCCCTTACCCCAAATCGGGTGCCACCTAAGCACGCCGGCACAGACGTTAGAGCCACCGAGTTGCGCACTAACATCAACCGATAGGCCAGGGTTGCCAGCATGAGCCGTCGTGGTGCGGTCACGCATGCGTTGCTGTGGTTGACAACAGATGGTGCCCTGTTTAGGATAGGAAAAGAGAGATAGAAGGAAAAAGGATTGATTGTTTGGAATAAAGAACTGATAGGGAGTTGGCTTGAGCGCGCAAATCTTGGTGCAGATCGGTAGTCATGGATGTCTCAAATGGCAGGTACACTGAGGAATGAATATCAATTCCTTTCTCCTTGGTTTACATCATTAATTTGCTACGTTAGTGATAATGTTTATTGTACTGTTTGTGGCGTATATATGTGCAGCTGGAGGAGTTTGGGGCAGCGGAGAGGGAGGTCAGGGCCGCCAGCGGCACGGTAAGGATGATGCTGATGGACACGACTGAGGCGATGGTGTCAAGGGCGGACGCGCACCCAAGCAAATACAGGGGGTGGACGCCGGAGAGGTACTTCAAGGTGTACCATGACTGCGTGCACTGGTGCCTGCCTGGTGCCATCGATACATGGAACGACATGCTGCTCCACATGTTGACGTCACAGAGCTAGACGAATCAATATCAATACTAATTCCTAGTGTCGCCGTGTAGTTAACAGCCATATTACGATCAACCATGCCATGTGAACACCAAGTGGTGACTCGTGTGAGAAATTTGCTGGTCAAACACATATTTTTTTCTCCTTCAAAGATGATATTCGAACTCTCTATTCTAGCTTCTTCACCATTCTTCTTTGTTGTATCTCTAACGATTTGCATTTATAGATAAAAGAATTCAACGTCATCGTAAAAAAAAACCCTACACAACAATGTGACACAACTCTCACCACAATGAGATAAATCAATGACCATTGGTACCAACCCTATTAAAGACATTACTGAGAAGATAACCGAAGAGGCGAAGGCAACCATCATGCCGAAAAATCTTCAAAAGAACCTGATTTGCTGTTGATGAAGCTACGAAGAACAGTACAAATAACAAGTTGTAACACTAAAAACCGAGTAAAGCTTGAAGTTTCCAACACGTCCCCACTCTAGTGAGATTGAAGGAGTTAAGGGGGGGGGGGGGGGGGCCCAGGAGTTTTGGCATAAGAACGCACTTAGTGAGCCCAAAAGGATGCAAGAGCCGTTCTTTGTAAGCCCAGAAGGAAACAAGGCTCAGCCTTATCCTGGAACTTTGAAGTAGGGCTTGAGGCCTTGTTTGTTTCAACATAAATTAAATTAAATAAAAATTTATTATTTTTGTATAATCCAAATAATGTAATTTTTTATTTATTTTTATGGGTTTTAATTTTTTTTCTTAAAGTTCATAAAATAATTTTTTTACAATTTTTTAGACATTTTAGGCCGTCTTTCGAGGGGTCACAACTTTTTATATTAAATTTTTTTGCAACTTTCAACTGAAACAAAAAGGGTTGAATGCTATATTGTTATATTTGTTATGTTGCTTACTCCCTCCATTCTAAAATAGCAGTTGTTACCTTATCCAAAAAACTTTTAAAACTATTTAGACTGAGCATATAATAATCATGTAAATAGATTCATCTAAAAAAACTTACTTAATGCTACAGTTCAGTTACATTTTACAAATAAATTAAAATAGTTTTTGTGTTTAAAGTTATATTTTGGAGATTGTCGATATTTAAAATGACTACTATTTTAAAATGGAGGAAGAATCATGATCACCAAGAACACAGTAGCACGCTCTGAAGGTCTAAATTCGCGCTACCCACTTCCTTTTCCCAACGGGAAAGTGTGTGCCATATCTGGAAAGAACCGTTGTTTTAAGGAAAAAAAATAACAGCGGAAAAGAGCTGGAAGAATTGAGTGGTGGGGGAACTCTGATTCGGTGATCCTGACAGTGCTGATTGTTAAGGAACCTCGCTACCGGGTGTAGTCCGAGGTATAAACGTGGACAATCAATCACAGAGAAAGATCAAACATAGGGACACAAAGATGTATGGGTGGAGCTTCTCTTTATTATTTCTCAGATCTGTTATACAATGGGTGCTCCACCTCTTCTTATATAGTACTGCTTAGGGTTTAGGCTAGGTCCATATGTGGGACCCACCAGGGGAAGCTGCTGGCCTAGCCGGCCGGGCTCCTCCCCTATAGGTGGTTTCCCAACACTGATTACCGGTCAAAGATGGAGAAGAGAAATGTAGCAATTTTTTTCCCCTTGTACATCACTCAATTTCCTACCTATGGAATCTTCGTGAAGACCCTACTTTTGGGAAAAAATCGTGGAGGCTCGAGACGACAAATTTACTTGCATGCTGTTGCGAACAAGGAGGCTGAGGCTCAGTTCTTTTCAGTTTAACAGATTAACAGCTTAATGACTTATCTACTGTAAGATCAAGCCTCCCATGGGCTAATTGATTTTGGTAATTGATGGCAACTAGGCCGTACAGCTGGAACGCCAAGGATAAGGACTTTTGTTTTACAGTTCTTCTATTTTCATTGTGTGCGTCTTCGGCTCGACTACATCTCTCTGGTTGCAGGGTCCCACTGAGCACAGGTGTCAGTTGTGAGCGAACCATCTAGAGCAAGTCCACCTGTCTAGGTTCGAGAGAGTTCAAGGGAGCGTCAGCTGTCAGGGTTTCGTAGCCGCCAAGTTCCTAAGCCAAATATTCTGTTTAGGCGCGAAACCTCCCGCCCAAATGATTCGAACTTCCCGCCGTGTCCACAAATCGACAAACGTGTCCCAAGATCCGAGGCGTGATAACGAGAGGGGACGAGAGAAGCTAAGTCCGAAGGAATGTGCGAAATAGCCCTCTGTCGGACGGGGTCCGATAATTATCGGACGGCGTCCGGAGA
>SPJY01003962.1:0-64616 GCA_005191435.1 Raddia distichophylla
AGGCAGGGGCGCGCGGGAGGGGAGTCGGAGAGAATTGGTTTTTTTACAAATAATCCCCTGTAAACAGCAATGTCACAGCTAGGTGTTAGTGGGGCAAATAATCAAGGGCAGCTCAACTTTGGGCAAATAATCAAGGGCAGCTCAACTTTGGGGCAAATAATCAATTTTGCCCTCTGATTTGGGATAATTGAGAGGTACCCTCCTCCCTCACGGGTCTCCCCTTTTTATATTAAGTTTCCACCTCCCAACAGTACATATGCTTTAATAGAAATACTAAAGATACTAAACAGATAATATCAAAAGATGGAATTCTAAAGGTATTCTAGGTCTTCTAAGTCCATCAACCGCCTCTTCCTTTGCATCTTGACCTTCCTTTTGCCCATGACCACGTTTATGGTAATATATCCGGTCAGGAGCTGTAACAGTTGGCAATGGTAGCATGATATTTTCCTCATTACTGGCCAATTAATCGATAACATCATGTAGCTCGGATTCTATATTCACAACATCCCATTCACAGCTCAACCTTTAACAACAAAAAGTTCAATATTTTCAGAAGAAGTGTTTTTTTTTCTAGATTCATGCTATATTTTCCCTCTGATCTTATTTTGACAGGAGTTATAAATTTGTAACACATGTGCCACTGCAGTAACACATGTGCCACTGCAGATCTCATAGGTTGTTGTTGTCAGTTTGCCTCTGTCTGGAGTACTGTGAATTGATCTCAGATCTTGAACAGCTACCGAGTGCTGATTAGTTCCTTACTTCTCACACCAAGTTCGTAGATAAGATATGGAAACTTTTGTCAACGGTTATCCAATGCTTTAGTTACGTCACTTGGGTGGATCTTCTGGAACTACCAAAATTAAATATACTCATTACTCAACACAGCATGCCAATTTATTCTTGTTTGATGGGAACTGGCGATATGGTCCTTTATCTTAATTTTGACTCTGCTATGCCTTCAAAAACATTCAGTTATACTACTCTAGGGTCTAGGCATAGGTTGATTTCCATGCAGATCTTTGCTTGAGTACTAGCTCTATATAATTTGTTGTCACTTGTCCATGTGGCTTTTTCTATCATGTTTACTGGTTGTTTCACATGTTTTGAACCTGCAGTTTGGTCAAGTTGGAGTTGGCAACAACGATGATCACTGATCACTCAAATATTTGGATCAGAAGCACAAGATGGAAATAGAACCACCTAGGTTAACTTCTTTTTTCAAACATTAGTTGCATGAGCTAGCATTGCAACTTGGTAGTCTGCTAGCTATATTACAAGACATCTAGAATGTAGTTTATGTTGGTGCATTGCAGTTGCATCAGCAACTTTTTGTCTGAACAAATTTAATGATTATATAATAATAATAATAATAATAATAATAATAATAATAATAATAATAATAATAAGTGGTCACACGAATTTGATTGGTTAGTGTGTTTTTTGTCATTGATTGGAATTGCTAAATGACCTTTTTAGGAAATGGAAACTGCTGGCGAAAGATAATTCCTGACGGTGGTTGAGATATTCCATGACGGTTAATTACTGATGAGAAAGATTGAAGCTTTCCTGGTGGTGCACAACCGACAGGGAACCCTGTCCTGACGATGCGTCGACGGGGGCAAGTTTGACTTTCCTTGACGGAAGCTGAAATTGACATGGAAGCTCTTCCTTGACGGTTTCCACCGATAGGGATTAATTTGTGATGGTTTACAATCAAGAAAAAAGGCTCTTTTCCCCGTCAGTCCCTGACGGCTCATCCCTAACGGTTACCGTCAGGGAAAGCCTCTCCTGACGGTTTAGGGTACTTTTCTTGATGGTTTTGGCCGTCACAGAAAAACTTGCAGGGGGTAATGTTGGTGCTATTGCTGCTGCATGCCTTCTACTGTATGGGCTATTGGGCTAAGAAATCAACATTGTGGCTAAGACCCGGGGCAGAGGTGCTGGTGCATGGTTCAGGTGCCACAAGCGGTTGATCTAGGTGAGGAGGCGGAGGAGCTCTGGTTTTGCATGGGTGATCTCGAGGGAGGGAGGGGGACGATAAAGCTACGGAGTGCATGTTGCATACAACCAGCAGTGGAGCTGGGGAGGGGTTTTTTCTACACCACCATCGCCTGCATCATCATTGCCTTGCTGTCCATTCACCGTCACTTCCTTTGTCTAGTTTTCCTAGAGCCATGACAATGGAGGCCACCTACTTGTTACAACCATGACTAGCACGGGAGATAGCACCACAAGTGTTGAAGCTTATGAAAACATTGTAGCAGCAAATCCTCTCTTGGGCCCACGGACCGGCAAGTCCAACAGGAAGCTTAATAGGCTTGAATGGGCAAGGTAGCATGTAGTATATGGAGAAGTGTAGATAAAGCCTGGAGAGGCATCAATTACCATTGTAATGAATCATTCATTGGTTGTCTTCTTCCCGGTGTTCTTCTAGTTCCGACGTGTTCTTCCTCGTGAGGGTTGAGCGTGTTAGTGTGTTAAGAACAAAACCAAATGTTCACTATATGTGTGCTCAGGAATAATTTTCACACATATAGTGACTTCATTAGTGAAATATCAATAGACAGTGTAAAAGCATAGACATACATTTATTTTAAGAGACACTAAGGTCTTGCATCATCAGAGCATAGCACATCCGCTGCAAGAAACTAAAAAAGATTCATCAGTTTTTATTTTAAAATTTGTCAGGCTTTATGAGCTGACGAGATTAACTAAAATAAATTCATCGGCTTCTATTATAACCGATGAAATTATTTAAATTCGTCGTTTTTCGGCCGGGCCGATGAACTTAAACAAAATGAAATTCGTCTGTGCCAATTGGGCCGACGAATTTGCAATCGCCAAGTCAGCCCAAATGCCCAATCCCGCCGGCCTCGCTGCCCATCCTCATTGGACCACGCCACGGCTCCGCTCCCTCCCACTCTAGGCGACGCAACGGCCCAGCACCCCTCCACCCAGGCCAAGTCACCGGGCCTGAGGCGACGCCGCTGGTCCTGCGCTGCCCCTCCGCTCGAGGCGACGCCGCCAGCCCCGCTCCCACTTCGCCCTGGGCCACGGTGCGCCCTGCTACCTCCCACTCAGGGCTACGCCGCTGACCCAGGCCACGCCCGGCGCAGGGAGCCTGGCG
Source organism: Raddia distichophylla (assembly GCA_005191435.1). Classification (NCBI taxonomy): domain Eukaryota; kingdom Viridiplantae; phylum Streptophyta; class Magnoliopsida; order Poales; family Poaceae; genus Raddia; species Raddia distichophylla. The sequence continues at coordinate 3,134 of SPJY01003962.1, forward strand.
CTGCGCGAGCATGGGACACGCAAGCCTCCTGATCTAGCAGTGAGCCCCTCTACTATTTTTCCAGTTTTCTCTCAAGTTCTCTCTTGTATCCCTTCAATTTGGTTTGCCTCCTAATCTAGGATTTGGGCCAGGGGAGCTGTGGTTGTGTTCCATCAATACCTTTCACTGATGGCGACATCAGCTCTCATAGATAAGCACTCTAATCTCAAACCCCCAAATCCCTCTGCATAGACCGCAATAGTGATTCTGTTAATGATAGCTTGCTGAAAATAGTTTTTTCTATGCAAATATGCTCCAGAAAAACTAGAGGGATAATTTATAAAAGACTATAAATTTGTCTTTGTTCAATTTATGAGACTATAATTTATATATTCCTTGTTCAATTTATATGAGGCTATAATTTATATGAGACTACAATTTGTATGTTCCTTGTTCAATTTGTCCTCATGAGTCAGGATGTCAACCTCCTTGACCTAGTTTGTATTATTTTGTTGGCTGATACATTTCATGCATGCTAAGTTATATTGTTGTCAACTAGTCAAGTAACATTTAGGCAACTTTTATAAAGTCAATTTCTGAACGTGGAATATGATAGATGTCAGCTGATAACAAAGGTTTAGTGTCTTATCTTGAGTTCTTGCTGTCTTCATTTTGAAAATTCTAGCTGGGTATATACTAATGTACCAAATGGTCAAAAACCTTAAATATATAGAGCTCACATGCAATTGCACCTCCAGATTATTCTGAATAAAGATATTGTCCATTGTTTTTTTATCCTTATTTGCTCTTGTGGTTTACTCCCTCATTCAGCCTGCTCCTTTTTTTTCGCCATGCATTCTTTTCCCTTTTTTCCTTAACTAATTTTCTGCTGCAGATCTCTTCACCAAAGGTCTCTGGAAAAAGACTCCAAAGAAAATTCATAAAGCTGAACGAGAGAAGCTTAAGCATGATCAGTTGAATGACCTTTTGGTTGAGCTTGGCGGTATGTTAGGTTAGTAGCCATCAACCCTTGACTTATCGGTAATAGAATTAATTTGGCTCTTGCCAAAGATCAATATATGCTTATATTCCATCATGTTGTGCTCCACTTGAGCTCATCTGTTAATGGCAGCCAGCATGACGTGCCTGCTCAGTGAGCACTGAGATTATAACTTAAATTAGCTTATATTCCATTTACATGATCCAGTGCATTGTATATCTACACCATCTGTTCTTCTGTTATATGTTGTGCAAAAATTATCAGATACGCGCAAAGAGCCGTAATAATGGTTGAGGGGTGCTTTGGTTGTTGCATATATATGTGAGTGATTTTACATTTCCTTTTTGTTTATCTTCTGCATTTGATAATGCAAGCATGAAAACCTAAGAATGTTAATTTAATTCTGAAGTCTCTCATCTAGCCATCTTCTCTAGGGAAGAATAAGAGTAATTTAATTTGTTCTACACAGGCATCTTGATGTACTGCTGCCTCTCCTGTCCCATTAGCAATTATATAAGAAGCATGTCTGCACACAGACTTCTTTATGTTAAACTTAGTTGGCGGATTATTTATGTTTGCCGAATGTTTTATTGTGCTGGACTCTTTTGCTATGAAATATGATGTTGTATTAATAATTGACTGCCTAATTAACTGCTGGGCAACCATGTTAACATGAAAAGAGGCCCATACATTGGCAGAGATGATGATAGAACACTTGTGCATGCAAAGCATCAAAAACGAGTTCAAACTAATGTTGACGAAACATTTAAAAGAGTAATAAAGTAATAAACTGCAACCATTGTTTTGTGCATTAAGTTACTACAGTATGTGCATATAGTTCTTCCTGGTGCTTCACAAACTGAAATACTTCTTCCAGATTGCTTCATTAACTGAATTGCACATATAGAGTTATATAGATTTTATGAAAGCAAAGCCTTTTTATATAGTTGTTGTGCAAATATGATATAGAGCTTTGTTTTATGTAGACCTGTCATTCAATTTGAGTTCCATGTCAAAGTTGTATACAACAAGTATTTGTTACTGGGGTCACTGGTAACAGTTCAAATATATCCTAATTCGCCTATTTTTCTATCTTATTCTCATCTTGGTTGCTCGTAACCAATTGTTGTCTCCATGTTTAGGGAAAGTGGAATATGTTCTCTTTGATCTGGAGCACTTTGGTTTGGGCAAGTGTACTAGATAGACCCTGATTTGGAGCCTTCTTCAGCTATTTCTGGTTGATTGATAGCTGTTGCTGTTTGAGAAAAGCGCACTCACTCACAGGTCAGTCTTGTGATTGCTTCTTTTTTTACTAGAATACTAGAATTACATAATGTCATTTTGATTCAAATTCTTATAGTGTTTTGAATCATGGCTTTCAATCAAGTGACATATGCATGATTTAATTGACAGAGGAACCTCATGTAGTTTGCATGTATAGCACTTAGACTGTCATCTTCACCATTCTCTGCTTTTTTAGGAATGAGTGCTCTATCTCTAGTTGATTCACATTTCTTTTTGGCATGTGTACTACTTTCTGGAAGATGTGTGTCAACGGATGACTGGGTGTGGTCCCCTGAAGACTATATCAGGTCCACACAATGCTTGGATTGGTGTGGGTTCAAGGTTCGGTGTGACGGGTCCAGACCTTGGGCTCTATGAGAAATTGCTTTCTTTGACCTGCGAGGCTGGTTTGTTCATCTACTCAAATTGTGGGCTTGTGCAAGCCAATGTTCTTGTGTATTTATACATGCTAGATGAGAATTATTATGCATAATAAAAGATTAGTAGTATCTGAGGTGACAATGTGCATCATCCGTTGGCAGTGTCAGAGGATATGGTTTATGATGGCTAACAGGCTGGCCCTTGTTTTGCACACTTGTTCTTGTCTGGATGTTTGTAAAGTAATAGATGAATAAATTGTATACCTAAAGACTAATGTTGCATCTGATGGACCGTATGTGATTATTTCATGTTGTACAATTTTTCTGACTTTTTTGAATTTTCTATAAATTGTCAGATTTTCTATGTGTGTCATTATTTTTTAACAAAAAATAATTAAATTCGTGGGCCTCTCAAAACCGATGAATTTAACTGCTATGTGGCAGTTAAATTCGTCAGCGGCCAAAAAATTTAACCCTACCGGTGAGAGCATCTTTGAGGAAGAGGATGCTCCAGAAGGTGATGAGAGGATTACTACGCCGGCTGCAGATCCTCCTACTTCTGACACTTCGACTGATGATGATGGACGCCCAGTATCCACTTCCTTGACTACACTTGTGCCTGCACCACTACCAGCAGAGGCAGCCGCTGAGGATGCAGGAGAGGTGACATCCGAGGCTCAGGCACCTCGGCATGTCCAGCGGGATCACCCACCAGCTCAAATAATCGGCGAGCCACATGAGAGGACTTTGAGGTCCCAGACAGGTTCACTTGCAATCTTTGCCCATTCTACATTTGTTGCTGCTTTTAAGTCCCGAGATATTGACACGCTCTGTCTAACGCAGGGTTTAAATTATCGAGCAATAATCGGCGATTATCGCCGATAAGCACCTGTATCGCTGAGGGGCGGCAGTGGAAAACCGCCCCCAATTTCGATGATTTTTGTTAGAATTTTGAAAATTCAAAAATATTCATAAAAAATTCCAAAAAAATCAGTAAAAATATAATATGATGTTCAAAGTCTATTTCAATGAATGTGGGATGAAACTAAGTACATTTGATCACAATTAGATATGTAACTTTGGAAAAGGAAAAAGGAAAGAAGATGAATGCAACTGGGCAGGCACATCGTTGTTCGTCCTCGGTGAAAAAGCGAAGAAAGATGAAGCGAGGAAGGGAGAGCTGGGCGACTTACCAGCGCGGAGCCGCGGAGCGCCGGCTAATCGGCCCCTGGCGGAGGCTAATCGCACCGGGAGCGCGGCAAACCAGAGCGCCGGCGTCTCTTCCGGTCTTCCCTCCCTATTCGGATCTCCTCGCCACAGCAAGCCGTCCGTTCACGGTGGCAAGCCATAGATCCGTAGCGCAAGCCGCCGCTGTGAGCCTCGGAGAGCTCGGCGGGCTGTCACACCCGGCGGAAACGGCTAGCCATTTAGTCGTGGTTCTTGTCGTCGGCACACCTGGCCTTGGTCGCGGCAAGCCTGCACTTATCGTCGGCAATCCGTTTTTTTCGCTGCTGTACCGTTTTTTGTTTTGATTTTTTTTTTGTTTTGTGATACCGCTCGGTAAGCGTCGGTTATCTAGCGATAATCGCCGGTTAACCGTGCCGGCCACCTAGCGATACAGTAGATTGTATCGATTTTTTGAACCCTGGTCTAACACCGATTGGATCAATGTTATGCAAGAGGAGTCGGAGAACTTTGAGAGAAACCGGGTCTGGGTTTTAATCGAGCCACCACCAAACTGCAATCCTATAAGAACCAAGTGGGTGTTCAAGAACAAACAGAGTGAGGGAGGAGTTGTGGTGAGAAACAAAGGCTAGGCTAGTTGCCCAGGGTTTTTGCCAGAGAGAAGGGATAGATTATGAGGAGACCTTCGCCCCTGTAGCCCGTTTAGAATCCATTAGACTCTTGTTAGTCTTTGCTGCTTTCAAGGGATTTAAGATGTACTAGATGGATGTGAAGATTGCCTTCCTACACGGGTTTATAGAGGAAGAAGTGTATGTGAGGCAATGATCCAGTTTGAGAGCTCCAAATACCCCCACCGGGTGTTTAAACTCTAGAAAGCCTTGTGTGGGTTGAAGCAGGAGTCGAGAGCATGGTATGATAGGTTGAAGCAGTTCCTGCTAGCAAGGGTTTACCATGGGTTTGGTGGATAAGACGCTTTTCCTCTTGTGTAGTGGTTCTGAGATCCTAATTACACAGATATACGTGGATGACATTATCATCGGTGGTTCCTCTCACGCTCTTGTGTCTCAGTTTTCTGACTAGATACACAGTGAGTTCGACATGAGTTTAATGGGCGAGTTGCAGTTTTTCCTCAGGCTTCAGATCAAGTAGACCAAGGACAGAACCTTTGTACACCAGGGCAAGAACACACGGGACCTGATCAAGAAGTTCGACTTTGGTGGCGACTTGAAGCCAATAGTGACCCCGATGAGTACCTCAGCTGCTCTGGACAAGGATGAAGAAGGTGCTGCTATGGACGAGAAGGAGTACCGTGGGATGATCGGGTCTTTGCTATACCTAACGGCGACAAGACCTGACATATAGTTCACTATGCGTTAGTGTGCGTGCTACCAGTCTTCGCCGCATGTTTCTCACCACCAAGCAGTGAAGTGCATCTTCAGGTACTTGACCTACACCCTAGAGCTCATTTGTGGTTTTCTTCAGCTTTGCCTCTCTCGCTCTGTGGGTTTTCGGATACTGATTTTGCTGGGTGTCGGATTGACCGCAAGTCAAGTTTTGGTAACTGTCAGTTTTTGGGCTCTTCCTAGGTTTCTTGCCTTCCCACAAGCAATCTAGTGTATCCCAATCTACTACCGAAGCCAAGTTTGTAGCTGCAGCTAGCTATTGTTCTCAGTTGCTTTGGATGAAGTCCACTCTGAAAGACTATGGGTTAGAATATGGGAGAATGCCACTATACTGTGATAGCACGAGTGCCATTAGTGTTGGAAAGAACCCATGTCTTTACTTCAAAACCAAGCACATTGAGGTGAGGTTCCTTTTTTTGAGAGACAAGTATGAGAAGGGTGAGATAGACCTTGTCCATGTGGAATCCCAGAACCAGCTAGCTGATATCCTAACCAAACCCCTTGACCAAAACACTTTTGATCGCTTGCGGGGGGAGTTAGGAATTTGTTATCCCTATTGAGTGGGATAGCTTTGTTTAGTTTAGGTTTTCTTTGTTTTTCTTTCTGCATTTGTATCATATCATGCATTGCATTCATGTATCATATGCACTTGTCACCTGCACTAGCTTCCCTGTATAGTTAGTAGCTTTTACTTGTGCTCTTGTCCATATGCTTTGAGTTGTATATGCCTGTGACCATGTTTAGTTAAGCTCTTTTGAATATGTTGAATATCTGATGCTGAGCTTGGCTTTTATTCTTTAAAAACTGAAATATGGTCACTGCTTATCTTTGTTACTAGCTTGTGTAGGCTGAATGCTTTTGCTATCTTATACATACCTAGTAGCTTCCTTTACTCTGGAATCAAATATGCAGCTTGAGAATCTTAATGCTTTTTATGGTAATCTTGTGCTAAACCGAATTAAAATTTGAAAGATATCCATGTCTATGCTGAAATGAAAAGATCTAGGCGGGTTTGCTGTGTCACATTGATTTTGTACTGACTTTGTTCTAGACTGCTTATCATTGCACTTTGGTAAGAACTGGGACATTATTGTGCATGACCAAAACCAATGCTTTAAGCTTGTGATGGTCTTTCCTTAACCTAGGCTTGGCTTGGTTAGTAAGAAGTGGCATGACAAGCAAATAACCCCTAGCACCAAATGAGAGGCTTGCTTGGAATAAAATAAATATGTTAAATTTGCAAGACCTGAATGCATGAGTAATTAAGTTTGTTGAAGATCCTTGTTTTGGAAAGCTCACTTGTGTAGGTACTTAGTAGCCTTTGCTTTTCATGCTTCTCATGCTTGTTGGCTAGGCTAAGTGGTGATGCTTTTGTGTTTTGCAAATTCTGAACTGCTTGTTCATGTTCTGTATAGATATATTCACTTGAGCTTTTTTATGCAGTGTCTCTGTGCTATACCCTCTTTGTATATACAAGCTAGAACTTGTAAACATTTTTTACCATACCTGAGAAGCTTTCATTTACACTCCTTACACTTCATGGCATATTTCAAAGGGGAGTTGTCTATTTCAGGGGAGCACCATTCTAGGGAGAGTGTGTTCCATCAGTGCTTATTCCTTTTAACTTGATGAGTCCATTGCCAACAAGGGGGAGAGTTTACTCCTAGTCCCACAAGGGAGGAGTTTAGTCAGGGGGAGTCTCCACGAGTCCTGTTGGTAGTTTGGCTTGAGAGTGCACTCATATGGTTGAGAGTTGCATGTGAGGGAATGCATTTCAGGGGGAGTTTGAGTTTTTACATGTTCTTTCACCGGCTCTGTTGAGCCTTTGCCTCTTTCTAGAGGAGTCGGTGCTTTGCCTTAGCATGACTGTGTTGAGCCTCGCTTTTTTCTTGAGGGGTCATGCTTTAGTTTGATCGGTTGCGTTGAGCAGTTTTCCTTATCTTAGGGGGGCCGATCTTTGGCTTTGTTTTTGTTTAGTTCAAATGACTATTTTTTGCCTTTGTTTTGGTTCTTGGTCATTTGGGTGTACTTTCTTTTTCTTTCTTTCTTTTTTTGTTTTCTTGTTTCCACATGTTTTGCAGGTTACAAGTAGTGTTGACAATGCACTCATCAAGAGGGAGATTGAGGAGCCAATGGACCAGCACTCATTGATCCTAGATGATGAGTGATTGTCAATGGTGCAAACCCTCTGATGGACAGGAGGACCTCTGATGGATTGGAGGTAGAAGAAGCCCTCAGAAAGACTTGAGGCAAAAGCCCTCCGATGGACTGAAGGCAAAAGCCCTTAGACGTACTTGAAGCAGAAGACCTTTGATGGACTAAAGGCATGGCTGGCTCGATGTCGGTTGGCCACGTGGATCAGGTACACGGAAGGGCGATGGTCGACGACTGTGTAAGCCCTCCGATGGACCGAGAGGCAACTCTGATGGACTAGAGAAGCTGGGCAAGGCCGTGGTGTTCCAATCCTGACACGTGGCTCAAAGGCAGGCGAGCGGGAGTATTTGGCGGTTTCGGCTCAAAATCGTTACCCAAACCTGGTGGAGATTGGTTTGGTGATTTGGGCCTCAAAATCACCTCTACGGCAAGACCGTGGGCCACTAAGGCCCCATAAATAAAGTTTTCCAGTTTCTAACTTCAAAACCGGGGGTGACTTCGGAATCCAAGATCTGGCTAAGGCTACGTGGCACTACCGGGAAGGATGCGTAGAAGCTAAGCAAGCCTTGAGACGCACCGTGGCCGTTGGATTGAGTTATTGCTTGTACCCTCTCATTTTTCCCCTACGGGCCTTTCTAGTCAAGTCTAGTGGTAATGGTAGTTTGGTAATCAGTCCAAATAAAGTATGTAATATAAATACCCAAGGGGGTGCACCTAGAGAACTCTCTTGGTTAGTTTTTAGATCTAAACACTTGTATTCCAAGAGCACTTTGCCAATCTAATAAAGTGAGATTCGTGGCTAAGAGAGTTGCAAGTTTCGCCCTCTTCGTCTCTTGGTTTTTGGTCAAATCCTTGCCCTTTTGGTGGTTTTTGTTGGGCAAGAGCTAGACCCTTCTTTTGTTGTGGATTTTGGCTTGCTAAGATGGGAGAAATCAGTAGGCCAAGTGCCAAACCCTTATGTTCCCTGAGCTACCCTAGATCTAAGTTTTTCCCTCCTCATGTCAAGTTCTTGCTTCTTCTTTGGGCTGCCAAAATTTGTCATCGAATTTGGACATTTTTCTAGGGGATCCACTTGGAATACAACCATGATGAATTAGGCAAGGTGCCCATAAAGTTTCAAGTCCATAGGAGTGGATTTGCTTGAGTTTTGCGTGAATTCATGGAGATTCACGGCTGTTTCAGAGCAGCTGCTCTTGGGCTAGAATATTTCTTATCGTCGGACCATCTGATGCATTAACCATCAGACTGTCCGATGCGTTGATTTTGCCTTGAGGCGCTCTCTATCCCGAGGCTCGGCTCTGCGAGTTCCTGGCCGTCAGACCGTTCGATGTAGGTCGGTCGGACTGTCTAAACGCTTAGTGCTCGGTCGTCCGACGTGTTGCTAGCGCAACTGTCTGACACGTTGCTCTTTTGAGCACGTGTGTTTCTCAGTTGTATGCATCAGACTATCTGACACAATACCATTGGACCGTCTGACGTATATAGCCAGGGCTGTGTTGGCTCCTTGAGCTCCGTTTTCATCAGGGTTTTCGTGAGTGCTTCTCCTTGTGTGTCTAGGGTGTGTAGCTGAGTAGTAGCCGACACCTAGCATGCTGTGGGTTTTTAGTTTAGCTAGTTTTCGAGTAGCTTCTATTCACCCCCTCTAGTCGGTGTGTCCGATCCAACAATAGGTTTATCTTGAGCAATTAGATTGAGCCCTAGGATTAGAAAACGCGTATAGTAACCCTATTCACCCCCTCACCCTCTAGGGTCACTAGACTCAAGTTCTCCTTTCACTAGTTGCGGTTCCTTGCTAGAGACCCAACTCAAGATCGCTCTCAGGTAGGTGTTCTTATCCTCATCGTGGGACTTCTCCTAGCGAACAGTGATCAGATCATTCAACAGACCTGGGCAAACGTCACAATCAATAGTAGGAGTAGAGGGACTTGGGGATCAAGACTTCTCTAGTTCCTTGATACTTGCGTCTTTCTCCTTTAGATCCTACCTAAGCGTGGGGCAAGCGGAACAAGCGCCAAGCAAGGCAGGCCTAGACTTTATCTCCTTCAGTGCACTCTAGGCCGCGTGTAACTCCTCGACCCTCAAAACATGCTTGGCATGAAGCTCAGTGATCTTGTGCGTGAGGAATGGACACACATCGCACTCAAGCTCATCAGCAATTATGGGAGTGGCCCTAGCATTGTCTAGATCTGTCAAAGTGGTAGCAAGCAGGTTCTTAAGCCTTTTGTGCTCTTTTGGCTGCTTCCTTGATCAGATCTTAGTGGTTCTCGAGACACGTAGAGCTCCTCAACCTCAGTCTTGAGTTTAGCAATAGTTACCTCTGAATTTGAGGGAGTCTCATTGTTGTCCTTCTTAGCACCATCGTCCAAAGCCATGGTGTAGGTCCTGATCCTAGTACACACAAAGTAGAGTCGGTAGGCAGCAATACGAACCTTCCAATACAGAAAGTCCTTTCCATCAAAGACAAGAATCATGCCAGCGGATTGATCCATGGTCGCCTCAAGGGATCACAGAACTAGTTAGGGTATTGTGAACCTAAACCGAGCTCTGAGACCAATTGATGGATCGAAAAGGCAACCTAGAGGATGGGGTTAATAGGATCCTCACAAAAATCCACACCCCAAAACCCTCTATTTGTGCTAGGTGTCGAGTACTGCTCACTTACACAACCTAGACGTGGTAGCGGAAGCCCTTGAGGAAACACCCAAGGAAAAGGATGCAAAATGAGGCGAGAAGCTCTACTACAGAGAGCACCGGACAACCGGCTTAAAACGCACTAGACGGTCTGGTGCGTTAAAAATGAACGAGGCAGCAAAGGCTTCAAAATGCACCTGACAGCACCCGCGCTACACACCGGATGGTCCGTTGGTAGTGCACCGGACGGTCTGGTGCAGCAAAACAAGCACAGTTGCCCTTGGCCAAAGCGAGCACCGGACGCCACTCGCACTATGCACCAGATGGTCTGGTGGTAGAGCATTGGACGGTCCGGTGCGAACAAACACATAGCATCGGTTTTAACACGCACCGGACGCAAAGCTCCCTCACACCGAATTGTCCGGTGTGACACGCACCGGACGGTTTGGTGCTCATAGTGAGCTACAGTGGCCGAGCCTCAATGTAAGGCACCCTAGGCACATTATATGCACCTTACGATCTGGTGTCTTCATACTAGATGGTATGGTGCTAAGGAATTTTTCAGCCTTCTCCCAAGGACACCAAATCAGCCCGCGAATCCATAAAATGCAACCAAAACTCAATCAAATGAACTCCAAACTTCACCAATTTTTGTGAGCACTTTGACTAAGTCATCATGGATGTATCACAGGATCCACTCCAAAATATCCGAGATCCAAAATGAATTCATCAGCCAAAGATGGAGAGCAACACTTGACTGGTTTGAGCAAAATCGCTAGATCTGAACAAGCTCGTGGTTCTGGAGGTTTTAGCACTTGACTAGATGGAATCAACCACATCCTAGGAACTCAAGATCACAGCAACACAAGGGTTTGATCCTCGGCAAAATGAAACACTGTAAAAGCCTCGGATTTCATCCAAAATCAACAAGAAGAGAAGGGGAACAAGAACTCAGCATATGGACACAAGCTTAGCTACGAAAATCACCTTCATTAGATCACAAATCTTGCTTACAAAGTGTTCATAGCCAGCCACCCTTCATCTTCATGCTAATGTAGGATTACAATAACCTAGAGGCACTTAATCCTTAGGTTAAGGTCTTCCCTAACAAAATTTGCAATTGGCTATGTTTTAGATCTAACACTAGGCCTAACCAAGTGGGGGAAGCGAGGTTTAGACACCAGCCCACTTGTTATTTATAGTGTCGACACTGACATAACACAAAGACTAGACTGCCCCTAACATAACACTTGACCAGAAAGGGCCATAGGAGCACAAATGAAAAGATACATAATATTCTCATCGGATGGCCATAGACACTTGGAGTGGTTTCTTAGGATCGACACCGTCTTCGTGATCACACCACGTGCCGGTTCGAGTTTTTTAATGCTTCTATCTTGCCTGCGGTTTCTGCTAACCTGATAAAGCTGTCTCTTGTGTGGTTTTCTGGAAACCGCCAAACCGAGTACCACCATCCTCCTATGGGGTGATGGTTTTTCCGGGAAACCAACTCGGAGACATCACGTGTCTAGCCTCCACGTCGAAGCCCTAGAGCCTTCTCCATCCTTCCTGACTTGACCCTCCGGCCTCCGCCAGATGCCACGATGCCATCTCCGTCCATCCTCGACTTGACCGGCGTAGACGTACCTATGGGGGATATACACTCTAGGGTTCCCCATGGTAGAGAGAAGTTGTACTAGGACTCTATGTGTTGCCATGGTCCTACTAGGACTCTCCATATATAATTCTAGTCCAACTAGGACTCTTGTCATGTAACCAACTAGGAGACCTGCATGTAACCCTCGCCCTCCGGACTATATGAGGAGGCGAGGGGCTCCCTAGTTCGGTACCTACCAGATCCATGAGAATAAATTAAGGCGGATCACAATGATGCCGGCCTGCATCTCATATCAACAATACAATACACACCCCATACAGGACGTAGGGTATTGCGCGATCTAGCAGCCCGAACCTGTCTAAATCGTGTTCTTCTCTGCGCTCTTGTATGACCATCGCGCTTCGTCACAGCCAAGCCCTACAATCAAACCATCGTGTGAAGTATCCCGTGGTGGATTGCCTGTACAAAACACCGACAGTTGGCGCGCCAGGTAGGGACTTGGTTTATCAACATCAAACAAGCTCGATGAACAAAATCAAATACAACGTGTCTGACACCTTCTTCAGAACCAGAGTTTCGTCCTTGTTTGTCATGCCGGATTGATCTGCACGTTCATCGACATCGCTAATCTGCAATGGCAGCCTGTATCAGCTTTTTGGTTTTCTCGGCATCCGATCGAGGAGTGCCCGCAATTGGCAACCATACTATGTGCAGCGCTCTACTATGTGTGATGCCGCTGCAGAATATCAAGGGCCCGTTTGGTTTAGGCGGATTATGAGAATATGTGGAGAAAAAATCTGCTCGCTTCCCAAACGTACCCTGATTTTGTTCCTCGGATAGCATGCTGCACAGGAAAATCTCTCACTATCTCACTTGAGTTGGATTTTGTTGGATTTCGTGTATTATCTGGATTCCCAGAATCCATGGAACCAAACGGCCCCCAAGTCTAAGATGAAACCTCAAGTTCCAATTCGCCGAGTCCGACTGCAACTCTGAAATATCAGTTTTGTCGGGTTATGCATGGAAATCATCTGGTTTTCTTGTCTACGGATTGAGCGCCTCGGTTGTCAAAAAAACTTATTTATTGCAAGTTTACAGGTGCTGTGCGCATATAGTAAGGCCTTTGGAATATAGACCTTTGGATAACCCTCCTGCTGGAGACAGCCTAAGGAGAGCCTCAACTTCCCTGTCGTGCACGTGAATCGAGGAAGAGAGATTCAAGTTGCGGTCCGATCAAATCATCTGTTGGACCCACACCCTGCTGATTTGCCCTTGCTGTTGCTTCCGTGAGATAGTAATTCTGTTGGATTTGTTCGGATGCAAGTGGAGGCTGCATATTCTATCGATAGCATGAGAGTTCAGCATCCAAAAAGAAATCAAGAGCTGCTGTTCGGCATCAAGGCCAATAGAGGAAGTTCATTGGGTGACCAACAGTGTTTTACTAGGCCCCCGTGAAGCAATTTGGACTACAAATTCCTGCTACTTCACGTTACAGCCGCGGTACAGGAAGCCAAAGAAAAAAAAAGCCTGCAGACAAACAGTTATGGAAGGCTAGCGTCATGATTTTAAGTAATCTGGGCATCATGTATTCCAAAAATATCAATACGCTACAAAAAAAATATGTGCAAGTTCGAGGAGCATAGTTTGGTGATTCTCTGCTATTAATGATCAGGGCAGGAATATTTCTCAACCCGTCCGCCGGCACAAGGGGCAAACACCCAGACAGACCCTACTCAGATTGGGCACCACTCGGGGTCGGTCCAAACCAAGTTCAAACTAAGTCCTAGTTAAACTGCATCGGTTAGCTAAACAACTCGGACTCAGATCCAAATCAGTCGGCGACATACACAGCTAAGTTGATCAAATATTTATATTTATTTCTTAGACTGTCTCGTCATAAAATTTATTTTCTTTGTCTCCGTATTTATTCTCTATATTTTATATCATACTACATAATATTTGTGTTGCCCATTTACAGCCAGCTGGGAGAATTGTTCCCACCAGCCGGTTATTCGTCGACCGGATCGACTGCTCCATCGGCTCGGGGGCTGTACTACTCAACTCCCAGGCACTCGGATATCGCCGTTGTTGCCATCCAAGCAGTCGAACACCGTCGCCGCCCGCCGCCCAATTCCTTTCATAAATCTCGGGGTTGCAACGCTTAATTGGAGGCACTAGATCAGCTAATCTTCCGACTGGTTCCGAAGCCTGGCAAGCTTCCCAGTCGGGCCTGCCGTGCTATGGTGTGTAATAAACCTATGAACTCGGAATATTTCTAGATCGCTCGGGATATTGGATCACTTGAATTATTTCTGGATCACCCGGGATATTGGATAACTTGGATTGTTTCTGGATCACCCGGGTTATTGGATCAATTGGATAATTTCTAAATCACCCGGGTTATTGGATCAATTGGATAATTTCTGGGTTTTTGGCTCAATTGGATTATATTTGCTATTGCCGTCTAGGCACGCGGATGTCTTCACCCTTTGGCTAGTGCAGCGCCGAGTTGACGTGTTTTCCCCCGACTTTCAGTTTGGAGATGTAGCTCTCCTCCGGGTTGATGTGTTTTCCCCAGCTTTCAGTTTGGAGACGTAGCTCTCCTCCGGGTTGATGTGTTTTCCCGGCTTTCAGTTTTGAGACGTAGCCCTCCTCCGGGTCGATGTGATTTCCCCGTCTTTCCCCTCTCGAGACGTAGTTCTCTTCAGGGTTGATGTATTTTTCGACTGGTAGAAGCCTGATAAGCTTCCTAGTTGGGCTAGCCATCCGGGCACGAGGATCGCTAGTTCTAGTTTTTTCCCTTTTAGAGACGTAGTTCTCTCCAGGGATGTATATCTCCTCTGACTGGTTTTGGAGCCTGCCTGATCAGTTTCCCAGTCGGGCTTGCCGTGCTCGGGTACGAAATAAACCCGGGCATGACGGAAGTTAACTGCCCTGTCCAGGCACTCAGAGTCCTTCATCGACCTCGCCGACTACTTCATCGACTCGGAGGCTTCGTCGCTTGGCTAGTGATATATTTCCAATAGCTAAGTGCTCGCCCCACTGCTTTGTCGACCTCGTCAACTACTTCATCGACTTAGGGGCTTCGTCGCTTGGCTAGTGATGTATTTCCACTAGCTAAGTGCTCGCCCCAATTGCTTCGTTGACCTCAGTGACTGTTTCATCGACCCATGGGGGCTTCGCTGCCGCCGCCGGGCACTCGGGCCCCCATCATCGTTGCCGTTCGGGCGCTCGGCCACCTTCGTCGCCGCCGTCCAGGCCCTCAATCGTCACCATCGCCACCATCTGGGGGCTCGGCCACCTTCATCGCCATCGTCCGGGCGCTCAGCCGCCTTCATCACTGCCACTGTCCGGGCGCTCGACCACCTTCGTAGTCGCCGTCCGGGCGCTCGGCCACATTCGTCATCGCCATCAACTGGGCACTCGGCCGCCTTCGTCGCCGCCGTCCGGGCGCTCAGCCACCTTCGTCGTTGCCGTCAGGGTGCTTGGCCGCCTTCGCCTCCATCGTCTAGGCGCTCGGCCGCCTTCGCCGCCACCGTCTAGGCGCTCGGCCGCCTTCACCGCCACCGTCTGGGCGCTCGGTCGCCGTCGTCGCCAGTCGAGTGATTCTCTCAGTTGGAAAGCACTCGGGTTTTTCAGAAGATCACTCGGAGTACTATGATTCTTGACCCTTGACATGATTATGCTAGTCAACTTGAAGCTCGGGGGCTACACCCAATGGGTGCATCTATTCGATGCACACCGTTGGATTTCTCTACGGACAGAAGATTGGACCTTCAAGTCGATTTTTGTTCAAGTCAACTTAAATCTAGGGGGCTACACCCATTGGGTGCACCTACTCGGTGCACACCAATTAGGATATCGAGAATGAAGAAAAAATAAAGATTGAAGACGGCAAGACCCTTGGGCTGATTTGCTACACTAATCAGCTCGAGGCTCGTGGCTTGTGGGGGATATACACTCTAGGGTTCCCCACGGTAGATAGAAGTTGTACTAGGACTCTATGGGTTGCCATGGTCCTACTAGATCTCTCCATATGTAATTCTAGTCCAACTAGGACTCTTGTCATGTAACCAACTAGGAGACCTGCATGTGACCCTCGCTCTCCGGACTATATAAGGAGGCGAGGGGCTCCCTAGTTCGGCACCTACCAGATCCATGAGACCAAACCAAGGAGGATCACAATGATGCCAGCCTGCGTCTCATATAATCAATATAATACACACCCCCATACAGGACGTAGGGTATTACGCGATCTAGCTGCCCGAACCTGTGCGTGTTTATTCGGCTCAGCTATCAGGATCCTAATGTTTAAAATCTCCGGCTATTGCATTTAGCGGCAGGTCTATCTAGCAGCTATGTGCAGCTATGCGCAGCTATAGCGGGAGATAGCTGCCGCTGCATCATTTAGCGGTTTTAGGGAAAAACATGGGATTATACACATAAACATCGGGAAATCAGTGTTTAAATCCTTCTTGGTTGTGTATTCTAAGTTTTTTCAACCACACCGATTGCCAAATTAGAGATCAATTTCCTTTTTACAACAGAGGACAAATCACATATTGTAAGTGCAGAACCCGACGAAAGAAGCTTACATAAGTTGGGACTTGAGCGTGTAAATGGATCTCCTCGCCTGCAAGCTCCAATCGCAGCAACGGCTGCTAGTTGTCGAAGCCACAGGCGTCACCATCGGTCACACTCGCACCAGCGTCGTCTCCTATTGCAGTCGCACCAGGAGTTGCTGCCGGTATAGCACTCACACCAGACGCCGCGCAAGTCACAATCGAACTAGACAACGCCATCGCCAATTCGCCAGCCTCTGCCGCCGTCGGTTGCTCGCAGTCTCGTACCAGTCGCCCGCCGCTGCGAGCTTGGTTGCTCGCCGTCTGCGCCACCACTCCAAGGAGCAAGGATGAGAGTGAGGGTGTGTTCTCTTCATCGGCACCACTCCGCGCCGCAACATCTCGAAGCACGTGCGCCATGTGATTCCATTAATCGATGGCCTGGAAGCTTCCTCGCCACTGTTTGGCGGCGCGTTTTAGCTCCTCGCCTCTCAAGAGAACACGGCCTGAGCCACCTTGCCTTGTCGTGCTCCACCACTATAGCTGTCCTGCTAGTGGTGCTGATTCGGCGAATCAGCATTGGGATGCTTCCATGCTTGGTGATGCTGCGAGGAAGGATAAGAAGAGAAACGTGGAAACATGGAGTCTGCAGCGGCGGCGCAGGGGATGGGAATTGGATTAGGGTTGGCTTGCTTGATCCTAATGTGTAGACTAGTAGCGTCGTAGCGGACTGGTGGGTAGCCTTGGGCTTTAGTGGGCCGGTGGCCTTGCATTCTGCACTTGATGGGCTGCGCAAGTAACACCAGAAACATGATGACAGGACGCACGACGCACGCAAGAAAGTAATGTTTGGTTGCTTCGGGTGTTCGGTTTCGCCGTCCGGAGAACCGAAGCCGAGCCGAAGGGTTCGGTTGGTAGAAAATAGAAACCGACACCAAACCGAACAACCGAAAAAACCGATATTTCGGTTTGGTTCAGATCGGTTCAGTTCGGTGATCGGTCTTCGGTGTAAAAGTGTCCACCCCTACTAATTAGCAGTTTTAGCCGGCTAAAACCAGCTATTAGTGGTGTGCATCCGTAGCGGCAAAAACTTGCATATCCTAGCTTCAATGTCCCAGAACAGCTATCTCCGGCTATAGCTGAGATTTAGAACTTTGCAGAATCCACGTGTCATTGCAGCTTCTGACTCAGGATTGGATCACTCGCGGCCTCACTCGACCTCTCTGGCCCCAGTCAGTCCTCCAGCTCCTCCTCTTGCTCGAATTGCTGCAGTGCTGCTCGAGCTCCTCAGACATCTCCCGCAGCGCCTCCATGCGGGCTCGGGACGACTCAGCCTGCTCCACCATAGCCTCCTTGATAGGTCCATGCAGGCGTCCACCGGTACTCTTGCGCGCAGTCCTCCTAAGTGCTGGGTACTTAGGGGGACGGGTTGCCTTGCGCGTGGTCTGCCTGCTGCGAGCCATCTACAACACGATAGAGAGAGTATAAGTATAGTTCTAAAAGCAATGTTTTTAGCAAAGTAAAAGATGAATAGCATAGAGCTAAAAGTGAGAAGCGAAAATTTTGCAAAAGCGAACTTAGAGAGACTCAGAGAAGACAAAGTAAATCCTTAAAGTCGACCATTTCTATCTAGGCTGCATCCTATAGTCAACACGGCTCTGATACAACTCTGTAGCACCCGGTTCCAAGAAGATAAACCAGATGCACTTTATATGTGCGCCAGGATCAATCTCACACATATAAAGATGTCATAGTGGTACCAAAACACAATGTTACTTTATTACATCGTAGCACACAAGAAGACACATGTCTTTAACACACAGAGTACTTTAATAGCTGTAACATCCAGTGTTTTCACGGAATGTTAATTAACCGAAAATCACGAATTTCAAAAAACTTTTTATATAATATTAGATCATATGTGTAGCTTGCTTGATAGTAGCATATCTTAGTCCATCTTGATCACTAATAGCCAGTTCCCCTTTTAAATTTCGGATCAAACACTAACTTGCTAGTATAAAGAGAACCTAACTAAAATTTATGACTAAAGCTAGATCAAACAAAGCAGCCAACCTCGTTTGAAGTGACTTGGTTTTTCTTTGGATCTCCCTTGAGTGCTAGGTTTGAATTTGGAATAACCATCCAAATTCAAACTGATCTTGATACAAATACACAAAGAAAATATGAAACATAAAGGAGAATGAAAATAGGAAGAATAAAGAAAAAGAAGGAAAGAAAAGAAGGGAGGAGCCCACCTTCGGCCGGCCCACTCAAACTCACCCCTTTCGGCCTCCTCCTCCTCCTCGCGCCAATGGGCCGAGGCCCATCCCAGCTGCCAACTCCTCTCATCTGCGTAGGCCACAGCTGGCCGGCCCAGCGCCCTGGCGGCCCGGCAGCGCCCGCGCCTCCCCTCTGTCTCGCTGACAAGCGGGCCCCGCCGCTCCCTTTCCCCTCCACGCCTCCTCTATTTTTCTTTCTCTCGGCTCTGTTTCGCCGAAGGGGAACACCACCGCTGGCCAAATCGACCGGCCGCTCCTCCCCCTCGATGGATGAGGCCGCCAGCTCCTCTTCGGAAAGGGCTACCGCAATCCCGCGCTCGACTTCCCGCCGGTTTCCCCCTCGAATCCTACCGTTCCCCGCTCCAATTTCAAAAGAAAGCAGTAAAGGGGAGGAGGAGCCGGTGACGTCGCTGGCCGGCGTGATGCCAGCCACGACCACCTCCCGCGCTCTTCACCGTCGCCCGTGCCTCTGCAATCATTGCAGCCGCCCAAGAACCCTAGCTCTCCCCACTCGGATGCCCTCCACGCGTCCCCTTTGCGAACGTCGAGAATCATCGCCGCTCGCTCGCCAACCCGCTCGCCGTACCGTCGTCGCTCTATAAAAGGGAGGGCGCGGCCTCCCTGGACCGCGAGCCATCCGCAGGGTCCGCCCCTTCACCGCCTACCACCACCACCCGAGGGACGGGAAGGGGAGCACCGGGAGGATCCGAAGCCGCCGAGCAAGGCGGAGCACCGCCGCCGCTGCAACACGCCTGCCTGCCTCGACCTCCCCTGCACAAACGTGTTCGTCACTGCTTCGCCTTCACCGTCGCCCCACGGTGAGCGCAACCCGACCTTCTTCCCCTCTCCCTCTCTGCCTCAATTGCGCAGCACCGCCGCGCCGGCGGTTCCGTCTCCACAACTGGGGAGAGATACACCCTCGTGGAGCCGGGGTGCAACCCGCGGAAAGCCACCGCCTTTCTTCTCGTTTTGTTTGGCCCATCTGCACGAACTGGCCATCGAGCCGGAGGGCAACGCGTACCAGCCACGGGAGTCACCGGCGATAGCGCCCGCGGCCCCGGCATCCACGACCGGGGGAGAGGAACACCCCTGTGGAGCCCTGCGTGAGTGCGGGCGGCGAGCCGACACGCTGCGCACCGCCGGGCCACGCCGCGCCCTGCGCGCGAACGCGAGCGCCAGCGCGCGGCGGCGCGACGCGCCCAGGGGGGACAAAGGTGCTGCCTTCCCCCAACTTCTGCTTGGGCCGCGCGGCCCACCAAGACGGAGGACGTGGGCCAGATCTGGCCCGAGAACTCAGCTCACGCTAAAAGGATTCCAAGAACACCCCCGAACTATCGGAAGCATATCCCCTGACTTTCTCCCCTGCATTTTTGTGTCACTGACATGTGGGCCCCATGACGACATGGCCCACGTATCAGTGGCACAAAGTCAGAGAATTGAAAGTCAGGGGATACGCGTCCCGGAACTATCTTGATCGTCTAAGTTTCCACCACGAACCCTCTGGGTCCAGAATGGGCCCTGCGGGCCGAACACAGCCACTCACTGTTTGGCATGTGGCGGGCTTGGGCCGACCCAAATTCAGCCCGACGGCCCTGCCCAGATCCAAACCAGGCCCAAGTTGGCCCAGTCATCGTTGACTGAGTCAAAGCGGACGTCATGGTGACGTCGGCATGACGTCAGCCCTAGCCGACAGGCCAATCAGGGCGCAACACATGGCGCACCCAGAACCCGACACGTGTCCCCCTGTTTTGCTAATTCCAGAAAATGATTAAAAGCAATTCCAGACTTAGAAAACTCCTAGAAAATTCATACGAACTCTGAAAATTATGAAACCAGTTCCAATAATTTTCTAAAATCAAGCTCTACAATATAGTGTTATGAAAAATACCCAAACTAGCTCTGATCAGATTAGTAAAGTGGAATAAAAGCTCCTAAAAATGTTTTTTATCCCCAACTAAACTTGGGAAAATTCATAATAAATCTATTTTAACTCCGAAAAATGTGGAACCAAGTTCCACATTTTTCTAAAGACATAACCTATAACTTAGTATTGTTTAAACTTGTATTTGTGTTGCTTCTTATGCCTTTCTATTTGGATCTTTGTGTGTATGTTTACGATCCGAATTAGGGACCGAGACTGCAGAGGACAAGGAGGACCCGGACTACTACCCAGAGCCAGAGGAGGAGCTCCAGCCGGACTGCACACTAGGTCACCCATTCTGACACATCTTCGCGTTGTCGTTTTCCTATAGCTACACTCACGCATAGAGCTAGGCCACTACCCGCTATCTACTTGCTTGCTTTGGCCTTCAAAACCAGTTTCCGATTAACCTAGTTTTAAACTAAAACATTTATGAACCACTCTCGATTATAACCTAGTATGAGGTGGTTCACGTGGGATTGGTATTCTTGGCGTGTGTTGAAGTTGGGCGGGTACATGAGTGAGGTGGAGACTTTTTGAGAGTTGTTAGGCAGAAGTGAGCGACTTTTCTGATATTGGAGAGAACGGGACTCTCCTGGGAGGGAACGAGGTAAAAGTAAAGGTGGATTGGTGGCGAGCGGACCGCTAGTGAGAGCGACAGCCGATGTATTGAGAAGGCTTGCTTCTGCCGCATAAGGTCGAGACGAGGTAATGGCAGATCGAGACTAATTACCGTGCATACCATGCGCCCTCTGGGCCCTGGTGATAGTACTACTCTTAACGGGTCAAGCCTGTAGGCGTGAGGCGATACGTATTAGGGGTGAGGGACGGGCATTACCTCTTGTGATGCCCGATATACCTGGCCCGCACTTGATCACAGGTAACCAGGTTTTACAGCCCCTTGTGTACCATTGCCACACGCGTACTTTTCCGTCTTGGGGAAGCAGGATGGCTCTTTGGGAGTAGTTCTGCCACCGGGTGTAGGGGAGTTTTGCCCGTGACGGCCGACTTAGCTTCACTACGTGATGGGTATAGATGTACAAACTCTGTAGAGTAAATCTATACGTATAGCCGTGTGCACGGTAACAGACAACCCTGGCGTCACTTTACCTTGTACTAGCATGGGATATTTCTTTCTCTCCCCTCTTATCAGGTTTTCGGCTGAGGCTTTTGAGATGGGGACGGGCGGGAGCTGCCCCCATCGCAGAAATAGTAATGAGTGCGAGTGGTGATGAGAAGGTGATGTGGGTGAGATGTGATGGTTTGGGATATACGGTGTGTTAAGGGGAAGGAATCGGTATGGAGACCGATTTCTCACCCCAGACAGGATTAATGAATTTAATGATGATGAAATGCTTGCTAGGAAGCCTAGAGCCTGCACCATATACTGTCTAGAACTTTGTAGAGCTACCTGGGATGTGTTATAGAGGGTGACCTGTTCGCTAGGAGCAGACCTGCCGGAGGATGAGCAGGAGTACGACTACGACGACGGATGGTACGACTGAGGGCTGCGTTGCTGCACTCAAGTTTGCCTGAGGGAGTCGATCTACTGCTGCTGCTGCTGCTGCTGCTGCTGCCACGACGACTCTGACGATGTTGAGAAGACCCCGATGAAGACGCCGGGATGACGAAGCGACTCTCGCTAGCCCCGATCGTTGCATTTCTTTGTGTGATGTAGCCCTTGAGGCAGATATTCCGGCTTGCCAAGCCGATGATATTGTAATAATCAGGCTGTAACCGAGATATACGCTTAATAATACAGAGTATGGCTATAGTATCAACTGTTATGTGTGATTCATGATAGCCGAGGCATCCTGGGACTATCACAAAATACTAAAGTCTTGAGTTTCCGGCACCGCGGAAACCTGGGTCGTTTCAGTTGGTATCAGAGCCATACTTGACCGTAGCACGCAACCCTAGAAATGGACGTTAGATACAAGCCATACACTTGCACAAATTCCGCCCTTATTATATGCCTTGCTTATTTTTACAAAATTTTCTCGTCTTGATTATAAAAATACTCATGTTAACCCTTGTTTCTTTACCAGGCAAGATGGCGCACTGGGAAGAGCAGCCGATCCCACCCCGCCACATGGGTAGTTTGGTCGACTTGCTTGCAGAGCTACTCACCTACCTGGGGCTACCTGAGGACAAGATCCACTACAAGGTGGAGAGCAGAGAGGACTGGGAGCCTGCCAGAGTGACTTTGGCGATCCTCACACATGAGGCTACTTCGGGTGGACCGCACATAGAGCAATTGTGCGTCCAGACTCTCGCTCAGACCACTTACCGAGGGCTTCAGAAGGTGGCTCGACTTGCTCTAATGGAGCTCGAGAGGAGGTACCAGCCGCTGCTGTCAGGGACACCGTACCGACTACTGCCACGTCACGTCGAGGACGGAGACGGTCCAGAGCGCCAGTTGAGGGACACAACACCCGAGCGTGAGACAGACAGTTGCCTCGTCGTCACAGGACGCTACATTCTGGCCATGGACCAGTACGTCAAGGGCTTGGAGGACGACGGCGCAGGCCACGACGTGGACTACAGGTCACTCTCACGCCTCTGGGACAGTCAGACTCGCAGGCTCAACGACCTGCAGGCCACGTTCCAGACGTTCCACAGCAACTACGAGCGGTACCGTGCCCTGACCGAGGAGGAGATCACTTACCAGAGCTACCTTCGGATGACAGCTGAGTCCCGACAGTTCGAGGCAGAGAGGTTGCTCAGTCAATGTGCTGGCACCATGCAGGCCATGCACGAGAGGGTCCAAGAGCACCTGGAGGTCGCAAACTCGCTGGCGGAGGAGAACCGCAAGCTGAAGAGAGAGATGGCCATCTTGAAGAAGAACAACGAGGACAACGCGGCCAACCTGGCCGACCTGCTACGCAAGGCCATGTACCTATGGGAGAAGTGTGACAGGACTCTCAAGGCCTGGAAGAGGTCAGACGCCCATCGAGTGGAGGAGCTTGAGACCTACACATCTCGGCGGCACAAGATCAGGTTCAGTATCACCGACTTCAAGGACCTACCCCCTACCAAGCTCAACCTCAGTGGCAGCTTCAACGTGTCTGGAGCCCCCTTGACCCTCACTCGAGATGGCCCACGCCATCAAGGCAGCCGATGTGCTTGACTACAACAGCACCACGCTACGCCTCAAGATCGTGGATCTTCCACCAGAGGCCCGAGTCACAGAGTACCTTGACAGCGACTACGAGGAGATGCAGATCTGCGATTTCCACTGTTGAGCACCAGATGACCCTACCTTCATGCTGACACAGCATAGGATGACATAGGATCCGTCAAGATGCTAGATCTGCGGATCAACCTTTTGTATAGCCTTGAGCTACCTGATGAGTCAGTGTCATGAGTCTGTATCCTACACCGAGTATGGCCGATGTTGTCATGAGTCCAGAGATGTATCCATGAGTTGTATCATCGTCATGTACTAGAGACCTCCTGTTATGATGCCACGATTAGCACGATGCATGTTAGACGCTTTGTCTGAGTGATTGCTTCTTATGGATTTTATGGGTCTTATGCTTCTTATTGCCTGAGTGAAAACCTGTCTGTCTGTTAACCACTACAACTCAAGTAAGTAATTTGAAAATTTGCCACCAAGAGCATATGGGTTTTAACTACAACATCCAACTAAACTCGTAAAATCGTGATCTTTAAAAACAGATGTCGATAAGGAGGTCCAACCGCATCATTGAAAGGTTTGAACGAGCTGCTAACGAAGAGCCGCCTCAGCAGGGACAAGGCGGAGGTCATGGAGGAAACATGAGAGGAAGAGGCCGGGGTAGAGGCCGTGGGAGAGGACTCGGAGGGAGGATTCCCGAGATTGAGCCACCTGAGCAGAACCACAACCAGAACCACCAGCCAGAGCCTGAGAACCTCAATAACCAAGAGAACCCCAACCCTCCACCACCACCACCAGAACCCCCAGTACCTACCATAGCCGAAATCCTCGCTAACCAGAACCAGTTCATGGCGGCCATGGGCCAGCTCTTGGCCATGAACAACCAGCAGCAGCAGCATGGTGGGCATGGTCACCACCATGGGCCACCCCCAGAGACACTCACTCGGAAGATCGAGGGATTCCTCAAGCTGAGACCACCTTCCTTCGACTTCTCAGAAGACCCGCTGGAAGCGGATGACTGACTCAGGGAGGTGGAGAAGAAGCTGGATCTCACCACGTGCACTGACGAGGAGTGTGTGGCCCTCGCCACTCACCAGCTGACTGGAGCAGCACGCGCTTGGTGGGACAGTTACTGCGACTCCCACAACGACCCCGCTCATATTGGGTGGGATGAGTTCGTGGAGGCCTTCCGTAAGTTCTACGTCCCAGAGCCCGTGCTGGTACACAAGGCAGAGGAATTTCATCGTCTCAAGCAGGGATCTCTCAGAGTGCCTGAGTACGCCAGTGTTTTCACCAAGATGATGAGGTACGCGCCTGATGAGACCGACACTGACAAGAAGAAGCAGTACTGGTTCAAACAGGGACTGCACCGCGGGATCAGGACAAACCTTGTCACCGCCAACTGCGCTACACTCAGAGACCTTGTGAGCATGGCTATTGACGTTGAGAGGGAACGTCTTAACTATGAGGAGACCCCAGGGTACAAGAAGAAGTGTGCCGAGGCTGCACTGCGTGTCGGACCATCTCAAAGGCCCCGACTCGCGCAAGCTCCAGCTCCGAGGGCAACACCTCGCCCCCTCGCCGCCAGCCTAGCTGCTTGCGGCCAAGCTACCAGACTCCGGGGACGAGCACGTGGAGGCCACCTCTGGCCCTTCCCGCGCCCGCGTCCGCGACTCCGTTTGTTTATGCCTGCTTCAACTGTGGCAAAACTGGGCACAAGGTTGCCGAATGCACCGCGCCAAGGCGTCAGGCAGGCCCATACACCACACCTGCGAGGCAGCCAGCCTTCGGTGGTACCGCTCAGCGTTCACAGACCCGCGCCCCACAGTCAGCAGTGCGCGATCGGCTGAACAATCTTACCACTGAGGATTCTGTAGGATTACCGACGTCGTACTCGGTGAGTTCATGGCTAATTTCATGCAAGCAATAGTACTCTTTGATTCAGGAGCATCTAGTTCTTATGTATCGTCTAAGTTTGATAGTCAAGAATCATTGAGTGCTATACCACGTGCAAGACCTATGGTCACCAGCTCACCCTTAGGTGAAGTAAGATGTGAGTGGATCTGTAAGGGAGTAAGCATCCTGATAGGCGGCTTAGAGTTTCGAGCCGACCTCACCATACTCAACTCAGACGGAATTGACGTGATTCTGGGGATGGACTGGCGGACCAGACACAGAGGAGTGATTTCTTGCTTCCCTTGCTCGGTAAAACTGATGCACCCGAGCGGTACAGAAGTCGAGTTCATACCTACCCAGCCCCCAGGGGCCAGCATGCTATACACCTTGGAGGACAAAATCTTGGAAGAAATACCAGTAGTCTGTGAATTCCCGGATGTGTTTCTGGAGGAGCTACCTGGCTTACCGCCTAATCGCGATGTTGAGTTTGTCATTGACCTGATATCAAGGACAGCACCCATCGCAAAGAGACACTACAGAATGACCTCGGTTGAACAAGATGAGCTGAAGAAACAGCTGACTGAGCTTCAAGAGAAAGGATTCATCAGACCAAGTGCTTCGCCATGGGGAGCACCAGTGCTTTTCGTTAAGAAGAAGGATGGTTCGATGCGTCTATGCATCGATTACCGCGAGCTGAACAAGGTGACGATCAAGAATAAGTACCCACTCCCCCGAATCGATGATCTACTGGATCAGTTGAAGGGAGCGAAGTACTTCAGCAAGATTGATCTTCGTTCGGGCTACCACCAGATGAAGATTCGCGAGCAAGACATCCCTAAGACAGCATTCGTCACAAGGTTTGGACAATTCAAGTTCACCGTCGTATCATTTGGTCTCACCAACGCACCAGCTTACTTCATGAACATGATGAATAAGATTTTCATGGAAGAGTTGGACCAGTTTGTAGCCGTTTTCATCGACGATATCCTTGTGTATTCCAAGACCAAGGAAGATAACGAGAAACATCTACGCGTTGTGCTGGAGAAACTGAGGAAGAACCAGCTGTTCGGAAAGTTCAGCAAATGTGACTTCTGGTTAGAGAAGGTTGCCTTCTTAGGCCATATCCTAACAGCTGAAGGAGTGGTAGTTGATCCTGAGAAGATCGAGGCCGTGGCAAATTGGAAGCAGCCTCGAAACCCGACTGACATCAGGAGATTTCTTGGGTTGGCCGGATATTACCGCCGATTTATGCCAAACTTCTCAAGAACCGCGAAACTAATGACCGAGTTGCTCAAGAAAGATGCTAAGTTCGAATAGACGGACAAATGCGAATAGAGTTTCCAGAACTTAAAGAAGGGACTCACCACCACTCCTGTGTTGATACTCCCGGACAGTCAGAAGGACTTCGTGGTTTACTACGATGCATCCAAGATGGGGCTAGGATGTGTCCTGATGCAAGATAACCGGGTTGTTGCCTACGCATCCCGCTAGCTAAGGGACCACGCACAGAATTACCCTACACACGACCTAGAGCTTGCAGCCGTAGTGCACGCACTGAAAATCTGGAGGCACTACCTGATCGGGAATAGGTGCGACATCTTTACCGACCACAAGAGCCTGAAATACTTTTACACCCAATCCGAGCTAAACATGAGGCAACAAAGGTGGTTAGAATTGATCAAGGATTACCAGTTGGAGATCCACTATCATCCAGGGAAAGCCAACATGGTGGCAGATGCGCTTAGCCGCAAGAGCTACTGCAACTTGTTGACCGGAGAGGAGATGTCCTCAGGACTATGTGCTGACCTCGAACAGATGAGAGTATCCATTGTCAGTAAGGAGCAGCTGAATGAATTGAGAGTCAAGTGTAATCTGGAGGGAAGAATTAGGAAAGCCCAGAATGGCTGCCCAAGGATGAAGGCACTAGCTGAAGCTATGGAAAGAGGTCTGCGACCTGACTTCCGAAAGGACGAACAAGGTACTATATGGCTCAAAGACCGGCTGTGTGTGCCTACGGACAAAGGAATCAAAAAGGAGATTCTCACAGAGGCACATTGCACCCGATACTCTATCCACCCTAGAAGCACCAAGATGTACAAGGACCTGCAAACCCTGTTCTGGTGGAGGAGAATGAAAAAGGATATAGCTGCCTTCGTGGCTCAGTGTGATACCTGCAGAAGAATCAAGGCGGAACATCAGCGTCCAGCGGGCTTGCTCCAGCCCTTGGACATCCCTACATGGAAATGGGAGAAGATCAGTATGGATTTCATAGTAGGTCTCCCCCGCACTCCAAAAGGGAATGATTCTATATGGGCCATCGTGGACAGACTCACCAAGTCTGCTCACTTCATACCCGTGAGGCTTCATATAACACCCCTAAGCTAGCAGAGCTATACGTACAACACATTTTACGACTTCACGGGGCACCGCTGAGTATCCGATCAGATAGGGGATCCCAATTCACCGTGAGCTTTTGGAGAAGCTTGCACAAAGCTATGGGGACCAACCTGGATTACAGCTCCGCCTTCCACCCCTAGACCGATGGTCAAACCGAGAGAGTGAATCAAACTCTGGAGGACATGCTAAGAGCCTGCGTCCTCATGTACGACATAGATTGGGAGAGTAGCCTACCTTTCGCTGAGTTCTCTCACAACAACAGCTATCAAGAGAGCATCAAAATGTCGCCATTTCAAGCTTTGTATGGACGGAAGTGTTGTACACCCCTGATGTGGGAAGAAGCAGGAGAGAGGCAGTTCTTCAGCCCTGATGTTTTTGAAAAAGCCGCCGAGAACATAGCTAAGGTCAGAGAGAACATGAAAATCACGCAAAGCCATCAGAAAAGCTATGCTAACCACCGCAGATGGGACCTATCCTTTGATAAGGGAGACTTCATGTACCTCAAGATATCCCCGCTCCGCGGAGCCAAAAGATTTCACGTGAAAGGGAAATTGGCCCCTCGTTACATCGGACCTTTCAGGATCCTGAGAAGAATTGGAAATCTGGCATATGAGCTTGAGTTACCTGAGCACCTTTCCGGTGTACACCCAGTTTTTCACGTCTCACAGCTTCGCAAGTGCCTAAGGTTGCCAGAGGAGCAGATCACACCCCATGCCATAGAGCTGTAGGAGACATTTGAGTAACTGGAGTACCCAGTCCAGATCCTAGACCGAGCAGAGAAAGGCACCCGCAAAACCAGAATTCCTGTGTGCAAGGTACTATGGAGCAACCACACGGAAGAAGAAGCCACTGGGAATGAGAGTCCGAACTTCGTGAAAAGTACCCCTACCTCTTTGAGACCGAGTAAGCTCTTAATCTCGAGGACGAGATTCTTTTGAGGGGGGAGACTGTAACATCCCGTGTTTTCACGGAATGTTAATTAACCGAAAATCACGAATTTCAAAAAACTTTTTATACAATATTAGATCATGTGTGTAGCTTGCTTGGTAGTAGCATATCTTAGTCCATGTTGATCACTAATAGCTAGTTCCCCTTTTAAATTTCGGATCAAACACTAACTTGCTAGTATAAAGAGAACCTAACTAAAATTTATGACTAAAGCTAGAATCAAGCAAAGCAGCCAACCTCGTTTGAAGTGACTTGATTTTTCTTTGGATCTCCCTTGAGTGCTAGGTTTGAATTTGGAATAACCATCCAAATTCAAACTGATCTTGATACAAATACACAAAGAAAATATGAAACATAAAGGAGAATGAAAATAGGAAGAATAAAGAAAAAGAAGGAAAGAAAAGAAGGGAGGAGCCCACCTTCGGCCGGCCCACTCAAACTCACCCCTTTCGGCCTCCTCCTCCTCCTCGCGCCAATGGGCCGAGGCCCATCCCAGCTGCCAACTCCTCTCATCTGCGTAGGCCACAGCTGGCCGGCCCAGCGCCCTGGCGGCCCGGCAGCGCCCGCGCCTCCCCTCTGTCTCGCTGACAAGCGGGCCCCGCCGCTCCCTTTCCCCTCCACGCCTCCTCTATTTTTCTTTCTCTCGGCTCTGTTTCGCCGAAGGGGAACACCACCGCTGGCCAAATCGACCGGCCGCTCCTCCCCCTCGATGGATGAGGCCGCCAGCTCCTCTTCGGAAAGGGCTACCGCAATCCCGCGCTCGACTTCCCGCCGGTTTCCCCCTCGAATCCTACCGTTCCCCGCTCCAATTTCAAAAGAAAGCAGTAAAGGGGAGGAGGAGCCGGTGACGTCGCTGGCCGGCATGATGCCAACCACGACCACCTCCCGAGCTCTTCACCGTCACCCGCGCCTCTCCAATCATTGCAGCCGCCCAGGAACCCTAGCTCCCCACTCGGATGCCCTCCACGCGTCCCCTTCGCGAACGTCGAGAATCACCGCCGCTCGCTCGCCAACCCACTCGCCGTACCGTCGCCGCTCTATAAAAGGGAGGGCGCGGCCTCCCTGGACCGCGAGCCATCCGCAGGGTCCGCCCCTTCACCGCCTACCACCACCACCCGAGGGACGGGAAGGGGAGCACCGGGAGGAGCCGAAGCCGTGGAGCAAGGCGGAGCACCGCCGCCGCTGCGACATGCCTGCCTGCCTCGACCTCCCCTGCACCAACGCGTTCGTCACTGCTTCGCCTTCACCGTCGCCCCACGGTGAGCGCAACCCGACCTTCTTCCCCTCTCCCTCTCTGCCTCAATTGCGCAGCACCGCCGCGCCGGCGGTTCCGTCTCCACAACTGGGGAGAGATACACCCTCGTGGAGCCGGGGTGCAACCCGCGGAAAGCCACCGCCTTTCTTCTCGTTTTGTTTGGCCCATCTGCGCGAACCGGCCATCGAGCCGGAGGGCGACGTGTACCAGCCACGAGAGTCACCGACGACAGCGCCCGGGGCCCCGACATCCACGACCGGGGGAGAGGAACACCCCCGGGGAGCCCTGCGTGAGTGCGGGCGGCGAGCCACGGCCGTCGCGGCGGGGAGACACCGGCCGGAGCGCGGCGGGCGGACGCCGACGCGCTACGCACCACCGGGCCACGCCGCGCCCTGCGCGCGAACGCGAGCGCCAGCGCGCGCGGCGGCGCGACGCGCCCAGGGGGGACAAAGGTGCTGCCTTCCCCCCCAACTTCTGCTTGGGCCGCGCGGCCCACCAAGACGGAGGACGTGGGCCAGATCTGGCTCGAGAACTCAGCTCACGCGAAAAGGATTCCAAGAACACCCCCGAACTATCTTGATCGTCTAAGTTTCGACCTCGAACCCTCTGGGTCCAGAACGGGCCCTGCGGGCCGAACACAGCCACTCACTGTTTGGCACATGGCGGGCCTGGGCCGGCCCAAATCTGACCCGACAGCCCTGCCCAGATCCAAACCAGGCCAAGTCGGCCCAGTCATCGTTGACTGAGTCAATGCTGACGTCATGGTGACGTCGGTATGACGTCAGCCCTAGCCGACAGGCCAATCAGGGCGCGAGGTAACTTTTCTGATATTGGAGAGAACGGGACTCTCCTGGGAGGGAACGAGGTAAAAGTAAAGGTGGATTGGTGGCGAGCGGACTGCTAGTGAGAGCGGCAACCGATGTATTGAGAAGGATTGCTTCTGCGGTTCTGCCGCATAAGGTCGAGGCGAGGTAATGGCAGATCGGGACTAATTACCGTACATACCATGCGCCCTCTGGGCCCTGGTGATAGCACTACTCTTAACGGGTCAAGCCTGTAGGCGTGAGGCGATACGTATTAGGGGTGAGGGACGGGCATTACCTCTTGCGATGCCCGATATACCTGGCCCGCACTTGATCACAGGTAACCAGGTTTTACAGCCCCTTGTGTACCATTGCCACACGCGTACTTTTCCGTCTTGGGGAAGCAGGATGGCTCTTTGGGAGTAGTTCTGCCACCGGGTGTAGGGGAGTTTGCCGGCGACG
This sequence comes from Raddia distichophylla, assembly GCA_005191435.1. Classification (NCBI taxonomy): domain Eukaryota; kingdom Viridiplantae; phylum Streptophyta; class Magnoliopsida; order Poales; family Poaceae; genus Raddia; species Raddia distichophylla. Next base: position 34,430 of record SPJY01003962.1, read on the forward strand.
ACCGACTTAGCTTCACTACGTGATGGGTACTGATGTACAAACTCTGCAGAGTAAATCTATACGTATAGCCGTGTCCACGGAAAACGGACAACCCTGGTGTCACTTTACCTTGTACTAGCATGGGATATTTCTTTCTCTCCCCTCTTGTCAGGTTTCCGGCTGAGGCCGTTGAGATGGGGACGGGCGGGAGCTGCCCCATCGCAGAAATAGTAATGAGTGCGAGTGGTGATGAGAAGGTGATGTGGGTGAGATGTGATGGTTTGGGATATAAGGTGTGTTAAGGGGAAGGAATCGGTATGGAGACCGATTTCTCACCCCAGATAGGATTAATGAATTTAATGATGATGAAATGCTTGCTAGGAAGCCTAGAGCCTCCACCATATACTGTCTAGAACTTTGTATAGCTGCCTGGGATGTGTTATAGAGGGTGACCTGTTCGCTAGGAGCAGACCTGCCGGAGGATGAGCCGTAGTACGACTACGACGACGGATGGTACGACTGAGGGCTGCGTTGCTGCACTCAAGTTTGCCTGAGGGAGTCGTTCTACTACTACTACTACTACTACTACTACTACTACTACTACTACTACTACTACTACTACTACTACTACGACCACCACCACCACCACCACCACCACCACTACCGCTGCCACGACGACTCTGACGATGCTGAGAAGACCCCGATGAAGACGCCGGGATGACGAAGCGACTCTCGCTAGCCACGATTTGCATTTCTCTGTGTGATGTAACCCTTGAGGCAGATATTCCGGCTTGCCAAGCCGATGATATTGTAATAATCAGGCTGTAACCGAGATGTACGCTTAATAATACAGAGTATGGATGTGGTATCAACTGTTATGTGTGATTCGTGATAGCCGAGGCATCCTGGGACTATCACGAAATACTAAAGGCTTGAGTTTCCGGCACCGCGGAAACCTGGGTCGTTTCAATAATGGAAGCATAAACGAAACGTCGAGCCGCCACAGGGAACGTCGACTGGGAGAGCACACGCCTAGAACTCCTCGTAGTCTGGGTTGAAGTCCTCTGGAGCTCCATTATCTGTGTTGTGCGTACCGCACAACATATTTGTTTGTATAAAGCAAGGGTGAGTACCATCCATCGTACTCAGCAAGTATAACACAAGCTTAATGAGGTTTCCAAAAAAGGTTAACTGGTTGACAGCGATGAGCTTTTAAGTTGGTCAAGTTTTAATTAATTAAGAATGGATAAAGCATTAACCTAAAACCATAATATTAACAACAACATTAAAGATCATACCCAAACCATCCATCCCAACTAATCATAAAGGGCCTAGGCCGCTCATAACCGCGAGCACGGCTATCCGGATAGTTTTAACTCTACGCAGAGGTGTACATCTTTCCCCACAAGCCTCGAATCTACCATGCGGCCAACACACTACCGAGGTGTGAAGGTATGGTTCATCAAGTCGAGGCCTTTACTTGAGCCAGTTTAATAAGGGGCAACAGCTGCCAAGACAAATCAGTGTGGGGCCCTCCTCTCGGCAAAGCACGAAGCACGCATGCCAAGTAGTCAGAGACCCACCCCCGTATTCGCGGAAAGTTGCCACCGAACTAAAATAATCCCAAGTAGGTAGCCTAGTCCGTCCCATACCAGCCCTGTGGTTGCACTATTTTCCCGGTTTCACTTTTAGAACTGGTCCTTACGGAGAGTGGTCATGAGCACATCACGTAGAACCAAGGCTCATGCCCCCTTAAACCATGTTGCTAAAAAGCCAATTTTAATAGGGCTTGGAAGATTAAGCACGTAGCACTCTCCCTTCCAGCCTTTAAGTTGCATAAGATCATTAGTCAAAGTTAATATGGCATAAAGTGAGTTGTAAAGCACTAAGCATCTACCAAATGCAACCCAGGTAATATATCAGTAAAGAAGCTAGGTATGATCCTTAAGGTTGCACAAAATTAGACACATGCAGGTGACATGATTAAAGTGTTCATGGGTATGAACTCATGTTATACTTGCCATCCTCGAACTCTTCCTCCTGGTGATGCTCTGGGTCTTCAAAGTACTGGTCCTCGCACTCCACGTACTGCTCACCGTCTAAACATGACCGTAGAAGCACCAATCACGCATACAAGTTCATACATGCAAGCATACAAGACAATAATGAGAAAACAGTACACCAATCATCACATAAAGAAGATAAAATAGTTTTAAAACTAATCTACGCATTGCTACAAACACGTGAGCGCAAGAATCACTCAAATCGGAGCTAAAACGAGGAAGTTATGAGGGTTTTAAGTTTCGAGGGTGAAATCTAAACTTTCTGAGAAGTTTAAGGGTGAAAACCAGACCGGCCGGAAGAGTTCCGAGCGGCCCAGATCCACTTGGACACGCGGCATGTTCTGATTGGTGACACACATGGGGTCACAGGGTTAGGATCTGGTGCGGCTAAGTGGGATCTAATGCAGATGGAACACGGTACACCGAAACGAGCCAATGAGAAAACGACACGTGCGCGTGCTGACTGGGCCAGGGATGCGACGCGGTGCTGACATGTCGTCCGCGTGGTGTGCACATGGCACCTAGGTGGCAGCCACATAGTGCTGACTGGGTTTAAGTGATGACACGCGGCAGAGCGCGATAGGTTGGCGAAGGGGTACGTTCTGTTCTAATCGTGGCTGCTCCGATCGGATCCAAAGGCCACGGTTCAAAAAGAGGGGGAGGCGGTGGCTCAGACTCGCCGGTGACCAACGCCGGCCCGACTGCGGCGGCGCCTCGCCGGGAACCACGCCGGCGAGGGCTCTGGTGCACCAAACGCGACGGGATCGAGCTTGGGAGGTAGAGGGGAGCACGGCGGAGCTTACCAGCGGGATCTCGACGTCGATTGAGCAACCAAGAGGGCTGGCGATGGCGAGGGGCGGGTGGCGGTGGAGGAGAACGACGGCGAGCTGGCTCTGGAGTTGTTCCGGCCTCGGGATTGCTTCGAGTTCGCCCCTGGATCGGTCTCGCGGGCACTGCGAACAAAAAGGGGTGAAAAGGAGGCAGCAGAGGCGACATCGACGGCGGAATCGAGCGGTGGAGCGGCTTACCGAGCAGAGCTCCGGCGAGGCAATTCGGGCGCTTCACGACGAGAGGGCGCTCGAGATCAGGCGGGTTTGATGCGGAGGAGGGACGAGAGGGTCCTGGGCTTATATAGGGCGGAGAGCGGCCGGCTTTTGGAAGGTTTCAAGGCGGCGGTGGAACTCGGACTCGGCGGCGAAGTTTGGAAAGCATAGAAGCTTCCCGAGCTCTGGTTCTGTGGGTCATGCCGCGGAAAGACACGCCGAGGCGGCTTGGAGCTCACGGCGACGAGATACGGATCTCCGCTTGCCAAGATTAGGCGCGGCGGGCGATGGAAGGTGCGGCGCCGGCATTCAAGAGAAAGGAAAGGGGAGGGAGAAGGTGCTGACAGGCGAGGCCCGCTCGTCAGGGAAAGAAAGGGCGCGGCCCACTGGTCAGCGAGACAGAGAGGGAGGGAGGGCGCGCGGCGCTCAGCCGAGTTGGGCCGGCCACGGCCCAAGAGTGAGGGAGGCGAGGCAGGCCGGTAGAGGGAGAAAGAGAGAAGTGGGCTGGGTGGTTGGGCCGAAAGGCTCTTTTCTTTTATTGGAAACTTTTCCAACCTTTTTCTAGGATTAAACACTCTATAAATTCAAATTAAATTTGAATTCGAACCTTAGGCAATTCAAGCAATAAAACCAAATGCATCAGCATGAATGCCCAACATGTGAACCTATATTTCTTTTTATACTTGCCTTTCCTTAATAAATTTTTTCTTTCTCAAACATTTGAATTACAAATAAAATACCTTAAAACAAGAATTAAATCTAGAGAAATTATTTAAATATAGAAATTGGAAATTTGAGATCCTACAAGGGAGGTAGATATTAAAAACATACCATAGTGATGTGACCTCGCAAGGTTGCGCATGCCACTTGCTAGTTAATAGTTGAAACATATGTAGATAGTATTCTCGCTACCACGGGTATGTGTCTATACATCAAATGGCTTTCATGATACTCATGAGTGGCGCTAAGATCCCGACAACCACGCCAACGCCGGTAACAAGGCCAGTGATAATTTTCCAGTGGTTTTTACAAAAAGAGTAGAACCTGGTAGTAGGGGAAGTGTTACGTGGGTTAGCTTATCAAAAACTACCTTAGGCATCATGCTGATGCTTGCTCCTAGATCACACAAAGCTTGGTTGAAATATTGTGCTCCAATTGAGCATGATATGGTCCGACACCCTGGGTCCTTCTTCTTCTCAGGAAGCTTATTGAGTATAGCTACGCTACACTCTTCTGTCATGTGGAATACTTTCATCGTGGGCAATGGCTTCTTATTGTTGAGAATGTCTTTCAGGTACGTAGCATATGTCGGTACCTGTATAGCGTCTAGCAATGGGATATTCACATATAACTTGCGTATTACCTCAATGAACTTATCATATTGCTCATCGACAGTCGCCTCTCTCTGACGATGAGGAAAAGGTAGCACTGAAGTGTCATAGAATTCATGCAGGGCTGATTTAGCCTTGCTTGGCTCAACTTTTTCCTCTATCGAGGGTGGTTTCTTGACCTCGTCTTCCTTCTCTTGGTTGGTGGCTTCTTCGTGCTGCTTGTCTGCATGGTCAGGATATGGTGGATCTTGCGTGGACTTTCCAGTCCGTGTAGTCACCGTATTTACATGCTTCTTTGAGGGTTGCTTCGGTTAACCCAGAAGCTTTCCTGTAGTCAGACTCGGCAGGGCTACAGCTAACTGAGCTAATTGTGTTTCTAACATTTTATTGAAACTCATGTGATTTTTCATAGCACTGTTAAAAAATTTCATTTGCGTAGATAGATTTTCTAAGATTTTATCTGTCGCAAAGAACTTTTTACTAATGCTATCGTTCACAGCTCATTGATTGAAAGTATTATTCTTAGCAAATTGCGGCGAACTTGAAGTGTTACCTTGACTGGTGAAGGGGAGATTTGGTCTGGAGTTCCAACCAGGTTGGGGACGGAACCCATTGTTGAAGTTGCCTTGATTATTGATGTAGTTCATGTCTTCAGACCTTGTTTTCAGACAGTCACTTTCGGAATGACATGTGTTCCTGCAGACTTCACACGTCATGCGAGAGTCCAGTGCATGAATCGATGCAACTTCTTGCGACGGAGTTCCCTCCAATCTCTTCATCAAGAGGTCCATCTTGGCTGCGAGCATGTCCACGCTATCAATTTGATGAACTTCTTGAGTTCGGGTGTTGGATCTTTCTTCAGTCTAGCCTTGACTGTGCGCCATCTTCTCAATGAGAGTTTGCGCGGCTGTGACGCTTAGGGAGAAGAATGATCCTCCAGCAGTAGCATTCAAATGCTCTTGGGAAGAGTGGTGAAGTCCATGGAAGAAACTCTAGATAATCAGCCATTTCTCCATTTCATGGTGGGGGCAGGCAGCGATATACTCCTATAGTCGCTCCCACACCTCTGTCACCGACTCATCAGCAAGCTGTTGAAAGCTCAAGATCTTGTTCTGCGCAATGAGCTAGTCACTCCTAGTGGGAAATACTTGGCCAGGAAAGCATTGGAACACGCTTCCCAGTTGTTGAAGAGCCTGCAGTTCAGGTAGAACCAATGCTTCACCTTCCCAAGCAGAGAGAATGGGAAAAGGCGGAGCCGGACGGCATCGACGGTTGCTCCTTTCACTGTAAAAGTACTACAAATCTCCAGGAACTACTGGAGATGGTTGTTTGCATCCTCTGTCGCCTTCCCACAGAACAGACTTCCCTGCACCATGTTGATCACTCCCGGCTTCAGCTCGAAATTATCGTTGACCTCAGGGCCAGTTGGAACATTGCAGCTTGACGGGGCAGAGAATTCACGGATCGTCTTCTCAGCCATAGTGCTTGAAGCTGGTGATACGACTGGTGGCTCGGATACGGTCAAGAATTCTGGCTGGGTAGGAGTGGTTCAGCGATGAACTCTCCTGACCAGTATCTCGGGATTATAGTTGAAATTCTTCGGTAGGTCAAAACCGAGCATACACTTCTCAGTTTACCCCACAAAAAATAGATAGAGCAGAGATAAGCCCGCTAAACCTAGCGGTATAAGTATCAAGAAGTAGAATTTAAATTTAAACTATCAGTTTTGTTTAGCCAATTGCTTCCCCGGCAACGGCGCTAGAAATGCTTGTTGGCGATCCTTAGCCTATCATATTTATATCCACAAGCACACGGAATCACCGATGTAGCACTTCACCTTAGAGTATTCCAGGGTATCATATTTATCCTCGAGGAAGCGGTTGGTAAAGATAAACTAGATAGAGTAAAGTTGAATGAGCTACTTACTTGATAAATATAACTAGCTAAAGTATAACAAGGGTAAGTTTCACTGGTAAATAAGTGTATGGATAGAGAAGGAACCAATAACCAAAGGGTCTGTAACTAGATAGGTGCCTGGGAGGACAACGAGACGAGACTAAAGGTTTAGACTAAACTAATGTCACTTTACTAAGAGCTATTGTGGCTAGTCTGATCTATCCAAGATTCAAGCTAGGATCTTGCTTTAGGCGAATACGTAGTTCCTCAGTGGTAGGGAAAGAAGTTGCCACGCTATTGAAGCTCGCTCGTCACCTACAGACCTTACGAATGACGGAGTGGACTACACAGGGCGATCTCCCACTGTCACTAGGAGGGGCTACCACTAAAGCTGTGTGGTAAGGGTAGCAGACTATACTACTGCTCAAGCAAAGCTTGAGGACTAGAGCTTCCTCTGACATCAAGAGGGGAGCTAGCCAGCCTAATCTCAACTAATTAGGAGTGGGGCATATAGTCACTGGCAAGGCTATCAAGAGCCAGATATATAGAGCTAAACACATCCACTTAGTCTCAACTAGTGCACAATAGAAAAATAGAAGGCTACACTAGCCAAGAGACACTAAGTAAAGTAAGCAAGATAAAGATAACTCAATTATAATGCTCAAGTCTTACAACAAGATAAAGGATACAAGAACTTTACTAAGGACTTTGAAGAAGACTCCAAAAACCCCCGAGGCAAAGCTCGAACTCGACTCTAACTCCTAGGACACTCTAATCTAAGCTACTAAGGAAAAGAGTGGAGCTCTCTAAGGTATGGCTTTCTTTCCTTCACTTCTCTCCTCTCCCAAGTGATCATTTGGGGCTTATTTATAGCCTTCAAAGGTCGGTGTTGAAGTAGATCGGTAGTGGTTAAGTTGGTAGGCTGGCCGGACACAAAAGAGGTCGGCCGGGCGGCCTGCCCTCCCTAGCTCTCAGCCCTTCGATGCACCGCCTTAGTCATATCTTCGGCTGAGGTTGCTCCTGGATGTGGTTGACAGTTAAACACGTGAACATGAGGCCGAGCGGCATGCAAGGAGGCCAGGTGGCCTCGGCATTCCACCGACTTGGTCCAATTAACTGTCACTGCCACTTGTCACACTTGGAGTGGTCGAATAGTGTTGTGTTTGGATTGTTGACGTCACCAATCTAAGTGAATGGACAAGTGTGAGGCCGTTTGGCCCTTGGTTTCTTTCCTCGGTTGATCACACGATTGCATGTGTCTCACTTTGTGCTTCTTTAAATGCAGGAATGTTGGCGTGGCATTTTGGTGCCGACACGAGGCCGGGCGGCCTAGAGTGGAGGCTGGGCGGCCCTGTTGGAGGCTGGGTGGCCCAGGACTAGGCTGGCCGGCCATGTCAAATGGCCGGACGGCCATGGCTTCCTCTGGACTTAGCCAAATTCGTCTGATTTTGAGTGATTTTGAATTCCTGCAAGAAATATGTGCAAAAAAACTCGTGGAACCGAATTAATAGCAAAGGTTTGATTATTTGTGTCATAGTTCTCTAAATTACATTCTTTCCGGTGAATATTGACGGTCAAAATTATGAGTTAAGGACCGTCAACAGATGGTCTGGTGAAGCCTGACCAGACCGTTCGGTGCGTTCATTCGCGCCGGAGTTGCCAATCTTCATGCCCTCAGACTATATCATCCGATGTTGCACCATACCATCCAGTGAGAGCTCATTGAACGGTCCAGTGCCTTAGAGATCCAAGAGCTGCTCACCATCGACATTCAGATGCAGAACCCCATCATGCTAGAGGTGGCGATGGGTTTGGCGTGCTTGTTTGAGTGCCACAAACTGGTGGTGATCACGGTGCATGCATGGCATCATACACATGTCAACCCTCCCCATCCCCTTCCTCCCCGCTCCTGCCAACACCTCCACCCAAGGGCGACACGACTACCTTCTCCAACACCGTGCCGTGATGCCCACATTACTAAGTAGCCGCCCGAGCCGCCAGCTTTCCCCTAATGAGATTGAGGACCACCACCACCTAAGACTATTTCAAATGCAATGAAAAATATACAAAGGGGAACAATTAGGTATGTAAGCACTTGTTCCTCCTCCATCTAGCGGATAATGACAACTCCATGTTGGGTGACGATGGGCCAACATTCGAGGGGGTGCCCGAGAAGCCTATGATCTCACTACATGTCATCGCAAGCATCCACTCCAAGGACACAATTTAGGTGCCAATGGTGCTATGTGTCGTGATGTTTCACGCCCTTGTAGACTACGGCTCCATTCATAACTTCTTATTAGAGGCTCTCTCCATGCTGACCGGCCTCGCCTTCAAGCGTTGCGCCGGCATGCGTGTCACTGTGATCAATGATGAATGCCTGTCGTGCCTTGGCGTTTTTCGTTGCACCACCATCTCCATCCACGACAAGCATTTATCCATCGGCCTCTTCGTCTTGCCCCTGGTTGGCTAGGCACCCAATGACTCACCACCTTGGGGCCTATCCTATGGGACTTTGGGTGCTTCACCATGGTGTTCTAGCATCAGGACCACTGGGTCTAATGGCATGGCCTGTCCACATCACTAGTGCCCATGCTCCACACCAGCAGCGCCAACAACGTCCTATCTAAACTTTAATCTCAGTCCAATGACCTTTTCGCTGAGCCACGTTGCTTACTATCGGCCTACAGCTGCAACCACTGGATTCATTTGCTTCCCATCATGGCACTAGTGGCCATCTAACCATACTATTACCTATCCATCTAGAAAGATGAATTGGAGTGCCAATATCATGACATGGAGGACCGCGGCCTCATCCGCCGCAGCACCTTCAACTTCTATAATACAATGCTCCTTATCAAGAAGGTCGATGGCTGCATCGACTATGAAGCCCTCAACAAGTGGACCATTAAGGACTCCTTCCTCATTCCCATCATCAACAAGCACCTTGAAGAACTCCGTGTCACCAAATTCTTGACCAAGCTCGATCTCGTATTGACTGTCCTACTCGTTATATTTATGACCCCATGTGGGGCTCCAAGCAGGCTCAATCTTAGATAATAGCATGACCAACTCCAGTCCCCATGTGGATCTCACAGTACAGCCTGGTGCAGGACACATAGAGCAGTAGGTAGGGTGGACAACTTCACAGGTCACAAGCTTTGTCTAAGTGTTTTCGGTCTCATGGGCCATATACAATACATACAAACATACAAATTTATATCGATTTGAGAAACAGAGCCCTCTGAGCACCTTCGGCACCTACTCCGAGCCTCTAACTAACGCCCACATGCCACATGTCTTCGGCAGCTGCATTCCTTTACACAATGCGACAAGGCATCATCCGTCCTAATTAAAAAATTTTCACGGCACATGTTTGTCCCATATACTACCATCCTTCCAAATCAATCGCTAGTCGCCACCACTTGCTCCCTCGGTGCTATTGTTGCTGCATGCCTTCTCTCTACTGTGTGGCCTATGTAATCAACATTGAGGCTAAGGCCTGAGGCGGGGGGTGCTGGTGCATGGTTCAGGTGCCATGAGCGGTTGATCTAGGTGAGGTGGCAGAGGAGCTCAGGTTTGGCATGGGTGACCTCGAGGGAGGGATAGGGATGATAAAACGATGAGCCGCATGTTGCATAAAACTAGCAGTGGAGTTGGGGAGGGGTATTTTCCAAGCCACACCATCGCCTGCATCGTCGTTGCCTCGCTGTCCCTTCACCGTCAGTGCCCTTGTCCAGTTGTCCTAGAACCATGACAATGGAGGCCACCTCCTTGTTACCACCATGACTAGCACGGGAGATAGCACCACTACAGCTGAAGCTTCTAAAGATGTTGTACCAGCAAGTCCTCTCTTGGGCCCATGGACTGGAAAGCCCAATAGGAAGTTGACTAGGCCTGAATGGGCTAGGTAGCGTCTAGTATATAGAGAAGTAGAGAGAGCCTTGAAGGGCATCAATTACCATTGTAATGAATCATTCATCGGTTTTCTTCTTCCTGTTGTTCTTCTGGTTTTTGGTTGAACTCCTTCTATTCTACATGTTGTTTCATTTGTCTCCATCGGACACTTCATTTACTTGGTTTATTTCATTGCTGCCAAACTCAGTTTGCGCATGGCTAGATTTAGAATAAATTTCATGACTATTTATTTACTGTTGAAACTGGGTTTAGATTGTCACATCTTACATTGATTAGGAAGAATTTGCATGAAACTATTTCTGAATATATTAAGAGAGGTAGAGATTCTAGAAACTGATGTTATAGTTTGACAATTTCAGATAGAGACTTAGCTGATCTAGCTTGTTTTTTGTTTGCTTGATTATCATAAGCAAAAGCTAGAGGGACAAGAATTTCTAGATGTTAGTCAAGTTTTGCAAAATGCTATTGCTAATGAAAACCGAGTTAGAGATGATAGAAATTTGCTAAAATCCAATGAGAAGTCTAATCGTCCCATTTATACACTTGATTGTGATTCGAATAAGACAAACAATGAAGGCAAGGATGTTTATGCTGCTGATTTGTGTGGTCATCCAAGGACAAACAAAGCACATGTGCTTCTCTCAAGCCAATTTAAAAAATTGGCAAGGGGAACTTAGATTTATTTTTGACCTATTTAAATGTGATAAATGTACAATGAGTGCTAAGTGCTGGCAAATCAAATTTTCGCATGCCATACCGCCGCATGATGAGTTGAAGATGCGGCATGCTTATTGTTAGAGTATATTAGGCTTAGGGAGGGTGGCCCATCTTGTGTACTACTAATACTCCTCTGGAATACAAGCAAAAATCAATTCCGCAATTTCCCTTTGAGCATGGTATCAGAGCTCACGCTCTAGGGTTACCTCTTCCGCTGCTTCGCCGGCGCAGCTCCGGCGACCACCGCCGCATCCCTCCACAGCGGCCTCGGACCGGCGGCGCGGGACCTCCTCCTGCCGCCCCTCCTCGTCACGCGCCCGACAACGGCGGGGCTTCCCCCATGCCCCTCCTCCTCTCCGGCGCAGAGCAGCGCGAGCTCCTCGCCTCCTCCAAAGGCGCGGCCGCGCACTGCTCCTCTCCGGCCAACGGCGCGCGGGTCCACGGCGCCACCTTCTCCTCGACGCCCGGCGGCAGGGCACCTCCCTCAAGCTCCCTCCGCGTGGCGTCCGGCCCCCTCAGCAGCCAGCGCCCTGCGGCGGCGTCCCGCGGCGCCCAGGCGCCCGGCCCGCCCGGCCTCTTCTCCAACGCCGGCCAGGGCGGCGTCGGCGTCCCTCTCCCACCCAGCCCCTTCCAAGACGCCGGCCACCACCTCCTCTTCGGTGGTGTCGGCCCATGGCCCCGTTCATCGGACGCCGTCCGACCAGTCTTCCAGAACCTGCAACCCTCCTGTCGGACGGCGTCCGACGCTCGTCGGAAGGCGTCCGGTGAGGCCGTCCCCTCCTGTCGGACGGCGTCCGATGCGCCTCGGACGGCGTCCGGTAAGGCCTGCGAGGGCGGCGTCAAGGCTTGCGAGGACGGCGTCCCTGGCGCCCCCTACTTCTACACCGCCGGCGTCCCCGGCGCCCCCGGCGTCCTGGTCGTGGCCGGCCCACCTGTCAGCTAGCCCACCGAAGCCCCTGCCCCCATCGGCTCTCTCGATGGAGGTGCCGGCCGGCCTGGAGCAGGCCCCTATGCCGAACTGTCCGTTAATAATACTAGATTATCTGGCAACTCCTGGAAACCTAGAGATGGCTCCAAAGTGAAGGATAGGAAGAAGCCGAGTTTTAAGAAACTCTTGGTCAAATATGAGAAGAGAGGAGCTGCCCAGAAGAAAGACCATCCAAGTAGAGGTAAAAATTAAATTTTTCACGTGATGGGCAATTGGATTTTTCCTCTACAACATATTGTTCTATTGGGCTGTCTTCATTGTGGTCTTTGCCATATTTTTATTATCCTACTCTTGCTTATACAAGTATGTGGGTGCATCCCTATTTTCAATATCATGTATCATATCCTTGTTTTGGAGCATTACAACAACCGATTAATAATAATCTGGTCAAGGATGCATTGTTGATCCTAAAGGAAAGATGAAGGGCAGCGAGCGAGAACCTGAATGCCTATGGCCAAGGTGATTTCCCTCATGCTTATCTTATACCCAAAAGAGAAGGCTCCAGCATTTATGCAAGCAGGGACAAATGCATCATCAAGTGATTATGAGCCGGTGAAGTTAGTGCATGCTGTCGAGCATGTATGGAACCCAAGCAACCTATTTCAGCATCACCTTGACTTAGTTAGGTTTTATGGCTGATAGATTATTGATCATCATCCTTAGATCATTTTTAGGTCAGAAAAATGTTTTTTGGCACCTAAGATTTGACAAAAGAGTAGGGGGCAAATGGTAACTCCTAAGAATGTCTAGGACAAGACTATCTGGTAGACTAGGATGGCTTGTCTAGCTCCGCTGGGCTGTCCGGTGCTGTGAGTCAGACTATCCAGTATCACAAAGTCTGAGCCAAAATCAATGTTCTATATGATTTCATTTAGATCTTGGCTTTTACAAGGGGTAAGACCTCCCCTCTCAATAAATATAAAGGGCCACGGTGGATTGAAGGGACCACAATTGAACCAAATAAATCTACTTTATCGTTTTTACTTTTTATCTCTTTACCCTACCCTTCCAACCCCTTTTGCTATTCTCCCTGTGGCTTGACAGTGACTTGGAGACATTCTAGGTGGTCTACTAATCCTAGAATAACCCAAAGCGTGCTCACCCCAATGGGGTTCCTCCTGGAGAAGCTCTCGACGGTTTATCTTGGAAACCGGCTGCACCAGGCTGTCCGGTGCGCCCTGTCGGCTAGTTCGATAATGCTGGACTATCAGGTCCTACACAGAGGTGATGCACCTCACGTCCTACTTGTCGCATAACCTTGTGCTTTGTGCGTTGGTCATGTTCCAGTGCCAACACGTAGGCTGGAGGTGCGGCAGCACTTGAGTCTAGACCGGTGGCAAAACCAGGCAGGCAAGCCACAAGCACAACTGCACTGAAGGGCATTTTTTATAATTTTAATATGTTGGCTATAGGCATAGGATACTCATCTTTTTGCATAGCTCTATTAATATTTCAAAAATCAATGCATACTTGAAGCTTACAAGACTCTTTCACAGGTTGATTATAGGGTCTAAACCCATGTTTAATTGGCAGCCGATGCTCAACAAGCTTGCAGCTAAGACTAGGCATCTCAGTATGGCTTGAAGCAAATCAATCAACATATTATTTTAACAAACTGATCAATTTACTTCTAGAATCGACTTTTAGGTTTTTGTTTACAAATGTCAGCCTTGAAATAGTACCATCCCCTATGTCTACTTTTTCTAGAGGATCAGCCAACATAAATCCCCACCTAATTTATGTAAAATCGCTAAATTCCTCTATTACATCAGAGGCTGGGACTCTGCCGGATAGTCCTGCAGAACCTACCAGTCAATCCAACAATGCTAGACAGCCAGGTGTCACCCACTAGATATTATAGTCCGATGGGTCATATATAGCAGGACTTCTCTTCCTTTATATCTCCCAGTGGAATATCCATCGCAACACATCACATGACTTAGACGATTCTGAACCGGAGCCCAAATAATAGGAGCATCAGCCATAGCAACACAGGTTGATGAATCAGCATGAACCACCTTGATATCAACACCAACCCCTGAATCAAAAACTTATGCAAAGTAGAAGGCACGCATTGATATGCATGGATCCAATCTTTCCCAAGGATGACACTGTAATTGCCTTGGACCTCAGCGATGAAAAAAGTAGTGGCAATGATCTTGCTTCCAATGGTCAGCTCTATAGATGCAACCCTCTTAGCGTCAATAGGATTGTCAACCCCAATGCCATTGAGAGTCATGTTGGCCTTGATAAGCTCAAAATCATGCCTACCCAGCTTCTTATAAATAGAGTACATCATTAAATTTATAGTAGAACCACCATCCATCAACATCCACGAAAATCGGCTTTCCATCAATATGACAACACACATATAGTAGTTTCAAATGGTTAACCAATTCAGTTGGGTTTGAAACATAGCTCTCCTATGCCCAAAATTGAACTGAGCAATGCCCTCCTCATCGTCACCAATAATACCATAATCAGCGAAAAAATAATCATATAAGATCTATTCCTTCATGATCAGGAGAAGACTCATAATCAACCAACTCCTCATCTGGCTTACCTTCTAAAGCATGGTATACAGGAGCCTCTAATATGGGACCATTTTTAGGATTCAAATCGGGAGCCGACCCTAAATCTACAGCATCTACTGGACTCTCTAGTGGCTGGTTACTGGACTGTCTGGCAGGAGGTTCTAGACTCTCCGACACTCATATGTTGGACTGTCCGGCAGGGCACGCTAGACTATCCAGCTCCAGTGGACTGGCTTGGCTACTACAGGCAGCAGCCTTGTCCCTTCACTCCTTTTGAGGAAACATGGGTGGAGCCTCATTGAACATCTGATCCCTTATCTTCTCATTCTTCTCCCTTGACTCCTTGGCCCTTAGACTCTACAATTTCCTCTTCTTAGAGTGGTGTCAAATCCGAGGGACACCACCATGGCTGAAAATACTTGGAAACAGAGATCTGCTGCTATTAGCTTCATGATCATTAGCAGCTGGAATGAATTGTCCTGAGACCTTTATTGCCTAGGAACTGACCAAATTATCAAATATCATCGGTGCTTGGTTCCTGTCACCAATCATAACATTAGCAATGCCAATCTTGATGACATCTCCTGAGGTAGTTCTCTCTGAGGCCCCATGTGCCATCTTTGGATGATATACTTGCTTGGGAGGGGTCCTGGCTTAGGTTTCTCTACCTTATTCTCTGGTGCTTTCTTCCAGACATTTCGGTGCTGCTGGCCCTTACCGGATAGTCCGGCGGTGTGTGCCTAATAGTCTGACACTACTGCCGGACTTGATTCTCAGGACGAGATTGATATGAATTCAGTCAGTAGTGCCTACATTGTGACAACCTATCAAAAATAGAAGGTTGTGGTGCCCCCAGCTTGGATAGTAATAATAAGGATTAAAACACGAAGTATGGGAGCACCCCATATTTTCCCACAATTGGGGGAATATGGGAAAGGAGGAGCCCATGGCATATCAAGGCAATGATTTGCAAGAGGTTCCAATGTCACTAGCCCCATCATGACCCTAGTTGCTTTCTTTTCTGGGACAAACCCCCACTCTCCTTGGGGTGATCTTGGTCTCTTGAATGGTTGATTGCTTGAAGTGACCTTTTTATTGACATACTTGGAAAGCAATTGTTCGAAGCTTGGACCAGACTTGATGAAATTACCATAGTTCTTGGACACATTCACTTTCCACAATCTTATCTCAGGTATCTTTGGCTTCAACATCTAGGGCCCTTTTGGCCTGCGCCAGACTATCCGGGATTGCGCCAGACTATCCGGGATTGCGCCAGATTCTCCAGCTCTAGCTATCGGACTATCTGGCATCGTCTACCTGAGGGGCATGCTTTAGCTCTAGGTTGGAATGCTTGCCCCCATGTCCAGCTGATCTGATTATAATCGTGATGCTCTTTTTTCCATCTAGAGTTTTCTCAACCACTACTTCCTTAGCTAGGATTTGAGTATTTTAAATGATCACCCTAGGATCGCCGATGACAATACTCTTGCCTTTGCACTTATCGACCTGCTCGAGCCAAACCAGCACCTTCTTGTCACCAAGCTCAATGGTGTTGATAGGGAAGGTTTGTTTGTCAATTTGCATGTCTTGAAAGTTCAATCATCCCCCATTAATGGAAAATTGCACATGTCACTAAAAAACATTACAATCATAAGTTGCATGAGGAAAAGAATTATGCCATTTACAATAAGTGCGCTTCATTAACTCATCTAAAGGTGGTATAGTATGAGACAACTTAATATTACCACTTTTAAGTAACTTATCAAAAACTTTATCACACTTGGCGATATTAAACTTTACAAATTTTTATGAGTTGGCTACAAGGATACGCAAGTGTATGATTTGGATTTTGAAGGCCACACAAACTCAATAGTATATATATGCCTATCTTCGTCATCAGAACTACTAGAATCAAAATCAATAACATGCACATTGTCATGAGCCATCTTTTGAACATCTTTGCTTTGGCCTTCACAAGCCAAAGCCCACTGCTGGATTTGAGCTAGAGTAAAGAAATCATAACCTTCTAGTTTCTTTTTAAAATAAGGTCTCAAACCATTAAAATCCAAATAAGTAAGATCATTGTCAGAAAGCATGATCCTAAAGCATCAATTTCTAGTATATCTGAACCTTTTAAAGTAATAACTAACCGATTCATCACGTCCCAGCCTTAGAGATGTCAAATTAACCAGTTTCAACTCATGTTGACTAGTAAAGAAATGCTTAAGAAACTTATCCTCTAACTAATCCCATGAATTAATTGAATCAGGAGATAAAGTTGAATACCATGCAAAAAGCATTTCGAGTGAGAGACAACAAAAACAAACAAACTCTCAATGCCTCTCTATAAGAAGCATCCCCAACTGTGCTAGATATTGACTAATATGCTTCCTCATACTTTTACCTTCTTTGCCAGTGAATTTAACAAAATCTGGCAATCTATAACCTAAAGGGGTAAGGCGGTATGTCAAAATGAGAAGGATAGGGTTTTCTATATGCACGGCTAGTGCCCATGAAATCCATCCAAGCTTATCCCTCGACATATCAGTGACCTCCTCCTTAATCTTGCTTAGAGCTACCTGAGTAGGCCCCCATGAATGGCCTTGGTTCCACTAGCCCCTTGATTGGCCATGCTGGGTTGCCTGACACTAGGGTGTCAGCTGTCCATCCAGTATCGATCATAAACATCATCAGGGATCATGCCTCAAGGGACACCTGTACCTATTGGTGGCACCGATCCTATGGCATAAGACACTATGTTATACGTAGGGACAAACCCACCTGACCCACTGGTTTGACTAGGTCCTGCTTAACCTTTCAATATAGCATTCCTACTTTAGTTAAGATCTACTGAAGTGGTGAAATGCTAGTAAGGGGTGGAAATTCAATGAACTATCCCCTGACCACAGTCTAGCTGGACTATCCATCATGGGCTATTGAATTGTTTGGTGCATGGTAGCCAGATAGTCTGGTCTGCACAGGACAGATGAGGATGGTGGGGTTTGCCTAAAGAAGTAGTTCATCGGCATACCATATTGTTGTTGACCCCTTGAGGGATCAATAATGGCCGATGTGCTAGGCAAAGCCATGTCTCGTGACTACTTATGTGAGGTAGATGAAGTAATAACGGATTCTTCTTGAGCGCGCAACATCCTATGCATCATAGAATTTTCCAACTCCACCATGTAACTCCTAAGATGATTTTCCCTCTAAGGAATGCCATCATAGGGGAATATTCGAGGGCACATACATTGGGGTCTACCTGAGCATCGACATAAAGCAAGTTCCACCTCCTTGTCCCTAGTCACATTGTTCTGACGATCTACTGAGAAGTGCAGGAGGTACTTTTCCCTCACATCCTTGCAGAATTGTTCTTGATGCTATTGGGCTTCCTCGTCACACTTCATCATGTAGCTATCGAAGAACCTCTGCTCCTCGGCCAACAACTTATCAAAAGTCGGCCTTACGATATTGGAAGGAAAAACCTTTGATAGATCACCACTGCCCATAGCCGATGAATCTTGATTCTTCTCCTCACCGTAGTTGCCAAAAAGTATGTTGGCACTGATGTGCTCTAATTACCTAACGCACCAAGGCATGCTCGCAAAGATTTTGAACCTCACTGAGTTCCCTGCAGCTACCAAACTATCTGGTGAGCCCTATCGGACTGTCTGGTAGGAGGCAGGGGCTCGGCCTAAACCTAGCAACACCCTCCCAAGAGGGCACCCATTGGGGAAGGTACTTCTTGGGTTGTTCTGGTGCCAGCAAGGCCACATAGAACCCCTCAAACCACCATAGAGATGAATAGAAGAAATTAGGGTTTGGAGAGGAGAATTAGGGTTTATAATAGAATAAAGGTAAATGTATTGTGTTTGGTTTGATTGGTTAACCCTCAATTGGTCGTGGCCCTTCATATCTACAGGGAAGGGAGGTCTTGCCCCTTTTACAAGTTGAAATCCAATAGAATCACGCACAACCCACGAGTTCTACTTGGACTCGACCATATAAGACTATATGGTAGGTACCGCTGGACTATCCGGTAGCACCAGATTGTCCGCCCCCCAGTGCTGGATAGTCTAGCTATTGCAGCCTAGACACTTTCGATGTCTAACATGTACGCTTGTGGATTTATATGTGTAATACTAAGGAACGATAACAGTGAGAAAGACACCATTACTTCTTCTGGTAGTGTGCAGGACAATTGCTTTAGAGTAAAGGTAGCAGCACACAGGATCTAAAGGTAGTCGAGGCTCTAATACTAATTGGTTGAACCGCCCCAGAAATTAGCTTGCCAAACTCTTGCAATTTATTAGCTTGAACTCAGAAACTAGCTAGCAATAACTCAATAACTTTTGTGGTGACCAACACCCAACTATGAATGCCGGCTTTTATTTAATATATGTGCAACTCCACCCCTGAACGAAAAAGGAGTCATGGGTTAAATAGCTAAGAAAAATTTTGCATGCCTAGAATTTAAATAGCTAATGAATCTTGCATGCACCACACATGCAACCTTAACTCCACATGGCCAAGAAGCCTAAAAACCCATCTTCACACGAATAGATGCCAAGAAGCAGTAGTGCTCCTAGCCATGTGCATCCGTAGCCATCCACACATATGCATGTAGTCCGAGTTTTGCCGCCAACACTCTTACATCTGGCTATGACAACTCACAACAATGTCTTTGAGACTTGTTTGGCCCTAGATCACTTGGGGCACCAACACCCTTGGTGCTAACTTCTGTGCACTAACATAATAGCTAGCTACTAGATATGGATGACATATATGCAAACACACACAATTCAAGATTACTCCTAAAAAAGTAAAAATATTTTTTGTAGAAAATTAAAACTTGTTAAACTTTTTTAGAAACATATTATTTATATTTGACTTTGGAAGCTAAAATTTTAAACTCTGGGATGTTAGACAGAAATGCATGGAGTGCCCATTGATCAACGTAGGCTTAATGTAACTTCCAAGAAGTTAAACCATCACTTTTCAGGTTTGATTACAAATGATTGAGTTTTCTATTTTATTGTTTGGTTATTTGTTAACTAGATCTCTTGAACGCATTTATGAGTAAATACACTTTGGTTATTAGAAAATGTAAATAGGTGAAATTTTGACAGAGAAATCCAGTGACCGGCAAAAAAAATCCTTTTGATTTTTAGCTCATATGGACAATCAGAGACCATATATGCTTAGAGCTCATTGAATGCATCCCATTTGACTAGTCACATGTTATACTCGGATTCTGAATCATGGCGATTCAAAGAAAAAATGAAGGGATGGGATGAAAAGATAGGAAACAAAAGGAACCATTAATCTCTCCTCTTCCTCCCAATCCCTCATAGTTTGATATGTAGGGAATCTGACCCAAGAGGGGAAGGGAGTGAATTGGGCCGCTAATCCCTCTAACTAAACATATGGCTCAAACTAATATCCCATCTTTTACATTACCCGACAAAGCACACAAGAAGAGTAAATGCAGTAAATAAAGGACTAAGGAAAGGGGATGCAAACTCCTAAAAAGACATGAGGATTTATCGTGGTTCGGTTAGGTCACCAAGACATCCCTACTTCCACATAAGAAGGCTCACCCACATGGCTCGCCAATCACCGAGTCTCTTACAATCACCGTCTTTCTTTAGCCACTAAGGATAGCTAGCAATCAAAGGTTAAGTGGCACCCCAATTCAGTAAGACAAGGCGACCACCACTGTCTCTCTCGATGACCATGGCACCTTATCCGTTACGAAGCTTTAACAAGAAGTAGTGGTCTCCTCATCCATGCACAAAATGACGCACCACTCCACACCAAGCTAGAGGGTCCAACAATGAGTTACAATTACTTGCCACAACAAGAACTCTCTAGGGCTTGATCTCTCAAGAACAAACCCTATTACAAGCTTTCACACTTTCTTACAAAGCTGTCTCATGTTTGGATCTAGCACTAAGCTTGCATATGATGTCTAGTGTTGATCTAGAACATGGGTAGCACCTCCCCATCATTTGTGGTCTCCAATTACCTTAGCTAAGGACCTTTGGGCATATAAATAGCCCTAACCTATAACACCCGAATTTTTGGACCGTAAAATTTTTCTCCAAAATCTCTGAAATGACTAAGGTTGATGTGCTTTAGTGTACATGAAATGATGGTTTATAATTTTTCCTTAATAAAATGGTCAAAATAAGCCATAGGCCAACATGTGTCGTTGCATTCATGCCATGTGCATAGTGTTTTGAGTGTAAAAATAAATCTTTCAAAATGCTTTTGATCATCAAAATATCTTCCTGAGAGTTTTTTGGATTTTTCTGGAATGCTTTTTCCTCTTTCCTAGAGCAAATTCCATTTATTGGAAGATCTTCTGAATCTTTTCATGAGCTCCAAATATTTTATTTGAGTTAATTGGGTCAAAACATTTCTAGGATTTTTCCTAGAATTTTCGAGACCTTTCGAGTATTTTTCGTGGCTAAAATGATTTATCTCGAATTATTCTAACCCTTGAAAATGTTTTTTGAAATTAGGAAAACCTAGCCCAAATCCAACCTGGCTCAAACCCCACCTTATATATATCCATAGTGTTCGTCTCGACGAGCTTTTTCCAGAACCGGCCTCCTTTTCACGAGCCACCGCCCTTAGCTCTGTAGATCTGAAAAAGAACCCTAAAATCCTATCCAACTCCGGCGAGAAATCCCTCTCCGTCCGTTCAACCCCGGCAAATCCAAAGGTACCATGACGTTCTTCTTGCTGAGCTCTTCGCCGTGATGGTCTCATGTTTCCAGCAAGTTTTCAGAGCACCATAGATCTGAGTTTTCCTTTTTTAGGTGTTCCTCGACGTGCATGCCAGCCGGCATACGGCTGCCCCCGCTTTCCCACGCCGGCGGCATCATCTCGGCCAACCAGCGCTTGCCACGCAGCCCCATGGGCCCCACCGCCCACCTGCTCCCGCTTTTGTGCGACGCGCACCGTCCTGCCGCGGGGCCCGCGTCCCGCCCACTCCACGCTGACCCCGCACCCGCCACGCGGCGAGGCCGCGCCAGCACCGCGCCTCCTCCTGCCCCGCGCTACCACGTGGCGCAGCCCCAGCGGCGCCGCACCACCCGGCCACACCGAGCTGCCCGCACCGGATCGCCTGCAGCCGACCGGATCCTCTACGCCGCGCATCGTGCAGCCCACCGTGTGTCAGCCACTCAGAAGTCGCCAAGTGGCACGAACTGAGCAGCCACAGCCCCTTTTGTAGAAAGAACCCTGAGGTATATCAGAATCAACCCGCAGTCCTTGGTTCTTTCAACAAGGTTCCTGGTTCTTTCAAAACCTTTGCGGTAAGGTCCTTTTCTTCACTATTTAATCCCTGCAACTTTTAAGCCTTCATATCTTTCTCGTAGCTCCGTTTCAGCCTGTTCAAGTTGCGTTAGGTTCGCAACGAAGTAACCTATGCTTTAGTGCTATTGTTTAACATGACAATCGCTTGTGAATTTATTTACCATGATAAATTGATTAATGCTTATGTAACAAGCTTTTTAATTTGAAATGCAACTAGTTCAAACCTCGGCTTATTCAACATGTTTTCTATCTAAAACCAATGTAGGCCTTAACCTTGATTTTTCCTAAACCTTATTAACTTGACTAACCTTTACTCTAATTGCTTTTCAGTAATTAAAAGCTAAGTAGGTCGTTACTCTGACTTTTGTTAAACATATGTAATATGACTTAATCTTAACTAAGATGTTTCTCTGAAATGTCTTATACACATGATTTGTCTAATTAAAAATAAATCTAGTATATATAGTTCTTTCTATGTGTTTAATCTTGCAAATCATCTGATAGTTGTGCCTTTTCAACCGCAGTTTCGTTTTAGTGTGTCTTGCTTTCGCGACCGTTAGCAACGAGCCCTTTTCTTGGTGTGTTTTCTAAAAGATTTTGCTTTGCTTAGTGTGATATTCTTATGTGAGTATGTTTGCCTTCTTGTATGTTTGTCTGTGCTGGTGCTTGTTGCGAATAGTATGAGAGTTACGCTGGAGCTACAGTGATCAATAAGCTGGGTAATCTCTGAAGATCAAGGTTCTATACCACAGAAGCAGTGCTTGAGTTGTGAAGATCAAATCTCAGTGCCGGAGAATAATATATCAAGCAGTGATCAAACTTTACAAGATCTAGAATTATATCTGGGTTTTAACTGAGCAGTTTAAGATATTGGATATTGGAAATACAGGCAAGTGTTCTTTGACCCTTGTCCTATTAATTAAGAATTTACATCCCTGTTCAACTTGATTTCTCCTATTAAGAATGACTAGCCACCTTATTCGGAATATAAACCTTGGGATGGGATGTAGCTTTTATGCTAGTGCTTGAACCTTAATCAGGTACAGGTACAGGTTAAGAATACAAGGTAAGAGCCACCATGTGGCTATGACCCTAAAACAAGTACATGCCATGAGCCACCCAGTGGCCAAGTTTAACTTTAGTTATTACTCTTATGCAATCCATGAAGTAAAACATATCTTTTTAGCAAAATGATTTTGAGCCTTCATCCTTCAGGAAAACCGTACAACCATGAGGCTCATATGGACACTGGGCTGGGCTAAGTAGATTGGGAAGACCCAGCGGAGGCTTGCTTACCCGTCGTGGCGCAAGAGGGGGGCCGGGGTATAAGCCTTGGCTTGCAAATAGGGGGTGCAGTGGTTTTTTTTTTTTTGCTCATTTTGTCAGTCACCATCTTGGAGGAAGTTCTATACTTGTCGGGTCGAAACCTGTAGTGGGTGGGCCAAAGTTAGTGACCCTTTGCGAGACGGCCTTTTTGGGAAAGTACGTGTCGGGGCCCGTACAACCCTGACAGAGTGGAAATCTTTAGAACTTGTGGGTAAAGATGTACAACCTCTACAGAGTGTTAGAAATTGTCATGACAGTCGTGCTCACGGTTAAGAGCGGCCTGGGGAGCCTCATCAATTTGATTTTGAAAACAAAACTCCTAGTTTACGATGACGATGCTATGGTTTACGATGACGTTACGACGATGCAATACGCTTTACTTTTCAGTACCGTGCTTTTCAGCACTAGTGCTCCTCCGCACTTTTACATTTTAGCATTTACTTTCAGCTTTACATTCAGTACTTTACTTTCTGTACTTTTACATTACAGCTATGATATCATGTTTTTGGGTGATGGTTATGAAAACTCTTATAAATGTTAATAATGCTAATAACTTGATAACTTAAAAGCTAATGCTTGAGCCAGTCCACTATAAAGCTAGTCCACTTGGCCCCATAAGGGACACTTGCTGAGTACGATATGTACTTACCCTTACTATACCAAAAACAATCAGGTTGCAGACCTTGCAACCAGTGCTCAGAGAGTTTAGAAGATGGAGATGAAGAAGTGATGCTGCCATGATGAGGTGACGCCATGAGGTCATGAAGTCGGAGAGCTGTGAAGTTATGAAGGTGGAGTCTATGGTGTTGTGATGCCGTGACGGAGATGGTGCCATGGAGCATGATGCTGTTGAAGCTATGGATCTAGAAGACTTTTGTAAAGCTAAGGCGAGTGTACCCCGCAAGCCAACCATTCCTGTGTGAATGGTGTTCCGCTGCGAGATATAGTTACTGTTGTGCTCTGCTCTGATAATGTAAGACATCTGTATCTCTTTTAAGAAGTTATTCTTCTACTTTTACACTGTCTATGGTATTTCACTGATGAAGTCACTGTATGTGTAGAAATTTATCCTGGGCACATATATGGTTAGCATTCGGTTTTCTTTTTTAAACTGGGTGTGACATAACCCCCAAACTAGTCATTGGACAAAAGATTTTCGAGAAAGGCACTGAACAATGGTTAAACCGATGAAACCTTTTTGCCCATCACCGGTTTAACCAGTGAGTGATTTTGCCACTAGCCGTTTGAACTCCAATGGTCAAAAAAATTCGACCGACAATTCAATAAGTGCTAACATCGGTTGATTCGTTATTGGTTCAACCAATGAGTGTAAATCTCTCAGGCCACTTCAGAGCCTCTAGACAAATGCACTAGTTGTCCTCCAATGGCACCAACGTTCATCATCAGTTTAGCCAGTGAGTGCAATTTCCAGGCCTTCTCTCCCTTTATTCTAGAAATGCGCCCATGAGTATATTTTGTATATCACCGGTTTAACCGTTGAGTTTAACCATCTCATTGGCTTCCAATGCGCTGACGTGTTCCAATTGCATCGATGTTCACCTCGTCAATTCAATCGGTGTATTGTGTTTTACCCATTTTGCTTTGTCTTCATCATTGGATTTATTTGCAACTGAACCCCCGTCCGAGGAGATCCTGTGGGCCTTGCCTTCTCCCTTCTTCAACTCTTCAAATCTTGGACCTAAATACATGAAAATGTGCATATAGACAAGGTCATTAGTCCAAGTGATGTTTGTCGATCAATCACCAAAGCAATTATACGAAAACATGGCATGAGAGGCCATTTTCGCTACATCTGGCTACTACTCTCCTTCGGGTTCATAATTTTAGCCCAAGTCATTTAGCCGTTATGAATTTTTGAGTGTCCTAATGGATATTTTAATAGTAATAGATCTATTTAGTATTTTAACTACTTAATGACCAAATTGTTTCTTATGTTGATTAACAAGGGTATATAGTTTTTTAACAAGCTTTGCATATTTGTAAAATTATGTTTAGATAGAACTCTATATATGATTTTATTCATATGCCTATCCAGTTTTGTCATTAGAAAAGTTTAGTTAGGACAAATTAAAGTTTAGGCAATCATAGTACATGTCATTGGTGAGGTTTCATAATTTGTGATTGTATGGTTTGCTATATATAAAAATGGAAATAAGATTGTCTGGAACCTTAGGAAAATTTTAAAGTTTGTGTTAATCTAAGGATTATGGACTTATTTATAGTTAAAAAACATGGAATTATGAAAGATGTAGGTAATGTTATGTAGACGTTTAAAATTTATTTGTTTGTCATCATTGATTTTATAGATTATAAATACTACGAAAATGAGATGTAGCTATACTGCACTTAATTGAGTGTGAGGTTACTCTTTTGATTGCTTTATGGGTTGAGCCATTGCAGCGATTTTATATTATGAGGTGTGTTTATAAATTATAAATTAGGTGTTGGCGGTCAGGCTGATATTTTAGGATTTTCGTTTTGCTATGGCTATGACATGTTATTTATTCTACCTACACTCCAAAAATTTAGAACCATAAGCAAACCAATATGATCTATGTGGCTAATGTTTAAATTGTTCTTTTGACAGTCTTTCATCATGAGGTAAGTTGTTTTAATATGTCAATGGATAATATGACATATGGAATAAATAAACTTGCATTTGCACCATGTTATTGTATCATCTACATAGAATTAGTGATGTATAGCCACATGGATATAGCATCATAGGTTGCCCGAGAAAAGGTACAATGCGGCTTTATACCTTGTTAGGTCATTTGGTTCGGAGATAGAGGACATGGCAAATCCATTGCATTTACAGTCATTGAGTTATTCCTTATTAAGTATTGTGTATCGACATGAAGGTGGATATGAGGGTTCTTATTATATTGTGAATTACATAAGCAGTCGTGGTTTATTTAATTATTATATTCTGAATTACAAAAGCGGTCATTGTTTAAATTGATTCATAATGAACTTGTAGTTTATATGCTTTGTTAAACTAGTCTATTTGTTGAGATTTGTTCCCAAACCCCATTATCTTTCCATGTGCTTGATTGGATTGTTTTGTTGGGAGGGATGATATTAGCTACAATTCAGCACTTCACATCTCTTAATAAAGCGGATACATTTGTCTTGGTTTAATTAAAAAATAAAGTTCATAGTCTTGGTGACTTTTCATGGTTTTCAAGTGACCGTTCTGGGTTGATCATTATTAAACGTTTTTCTGTTAGGTTGGTCTTAAATGTTACTGTGTGATTATCTTTAAACTACCGTCATTTGTGTTTTTTTTCGTGTTTTATTCTGTTTATGGAGTTTATGCTGCCGAGTTTTCATGCCCCAGCATATAGGAAGGGTTGTTTAGTGACATCTTAGGCTTTTGTAGTGCATGGGGGGTTACACTAGAAATATACGAAATGTACATAATATTTTTAAGTCAAAGGAACATTGGCCCACTTTTATTGAAAACCCAACAACTGTGTTTGCCTGGGGAAACAAGCTTAGAAGTCTGAGCATCAAAAGAACTTTTCTGTAGGCTTCAGCCACAGACAAACCTTCCTCATTGCAAATCTTGAAGATTCTGGGATACATAAGTTATAGAGCACACACCCATATCATGAACTTGAAATGTACATTTTATTTACATGAGACATAAAGTTTGACATGTCAACTGCATGACAATTTCTCCATCAACTTGTGGACAGTATAAACTCCAAGAACATACTCAAGTGATAAGCCATCAACACTAGCTTTACATGTAACAATATGCTGGATTCATGCGATGTTGTATCATTTGAATATAATTCAAAAATAATATCAAACCTACATATTGTTCTCTATAAACAGTGATAATAAAAAGTTTTTTCCCCACAAAATGGTAATAGTTTCCAGGCATTGTGTTATCATGCAGACATCCTGGTTCTTATGACAGGGTATTTTGCCATCCAGCTGAGATTGAAAAGGAACAATACATTTTAAGATATGTTATGCACACGTATACATTATTGAATTTCCGATACATGATAGCGGAAACACTCGACATTAACAATCTCTAACAATGATGAGTAGTGAAAATAAAAAGTAGATGGAACCTGGAACCTATCAGGCGATGTGATGAGGTCAGACCATGCCAACGAAATTTCCCTTAAAAGGTTTACGGTATCGAAATTTGAGCCTCAAGATGGGCCATTCACCAATTAGTGTGATAAGAATAGGCACTCGAAATTTGAGCCTCAAGATGGGCCATTCACCAATTAGTGTGATAAGAATAGGCACTGACACTGACAGAATGCAAATTGCAATGGCCAACCAATGAACACGAGGGGCCAGAACTGTGTATAAACCAGTCGCAAATGCAATAGTTGTTGTCATGTATGCAAACCACATAAGCTTCTTTGTCAAAGATCTGTAGTGAAGCAAGAACTCAAAATCCACCCACTTTGCTACGACGCATATGAAGGCAACAGCAAGGGAGGAGCACATTCCTAAAGTGTCAAAGATCAAGAATGCTTGAAACGCAACCTTCCTCGCCATGATGGGAAGACCCTCACTTTCAGCACTATTACTGTATCCTCCTGGCAAAGTGAAAGCTGCGGCGAAGGTTATCGTTGCAATGAGGATTGCCACTAAAGAAGTGTTCCCTGTGTATGTTTTAGTAAGAGATTTGACATCCTTCCTCGATGCATCAATTACTTTATTCTTGATTTCCTCGTGAAGATTATAAATATCAGTTTTTGCTCTATGATCTTTATCCAATAAAAGCCAGGATATTTTATTCTGCACAAATTCAAAGGAAAGTACTATTGTATTATTGTGAATATCATAGAAGTTTCGACTCTTTTATGAGAGCATTTGTCTTAAAAATGTACTCGATCCATTCCAAAATAATGCAATTCTAATTTTGTATGTCCAAGGTCAAACTGTCATATGTTAACTAAATTTATGAAGAAAAGTAATGACATTTATGACACCAAATATGTATAATATGAAAATATATTTAATGATGAATATAATGGTACTTATTTGGCATAATAGATATGTGTATTTTTATCTAAACTTGGGTTAGACTTCAAATGATTTGACTTAGAACAAAACTAGAATTGCATTTTAGAGATGGAGGTAGTAGTTTATATATTTTTGTGGAGTGAACTATGCTTAACTCTGTTTATTACGTTCCTTGTCAAAGCTACCCACCTAGTTTCATGTTTCAACTCCTACACTTAGCATGGATATTTGTATTTTTATAGATTAATTCTAGAAATAAAACTACACTAATATTTTTGTGGTGCACAATGTGCTAACGGTGACTTCATCAATCTTGACAGTCTTTCGGATATGCTCATAGAGGTAGTGTTTATCAAAGATGTGCATGCGTGTGTATGAGCATATGCATGTGCTTAAAAAAGATTGTGGAGAGAGCATGCGTACCCAGTTTATAGTCTTGGCGTAGCCGTTGGAATCATTTAATTTCCAAATTGCCGCGAAATTATCGACGTTAATAGCAGTGGTGTCAATGTCATGGTGACCCAGTAAAGCTTTGACCATCTTCGGATTGCACTGTTCCACTGCGAGATGGAGGGCACTATCACCTTTATTATCTTGCATGTTAACAAGTTTCCGAAGCATAGATTCCTCCTCAAGAATAAATTCAACGAAGTTCATCCGGTTGCTCTTTACAGCTTCATGAAGACATGTTCTGCCATCATCATTATTGCAATACGGAGCATCTGGACAATGTTTAAGAAGCGCTCGAGCAAAATCAACATGACCTCGTGTTGCAGCTATAAAAAGAAGAGGGGCCCCTTTCGAGGACACTGCATACCCTAAAGACCGATCAAACTTCAACATCACTTCTAGAATTTTAACCCTGTTATAATTTGCAGTAAGCTGCATTGGAGTGTCCTTTTTCTTGTCCTCTTCTGTGGCCAGACGTTTGGCCACATCAGGACGTTGCTCCACTAGTGTTGTGGCGAAATCTGTAAGGTAAAAAAAATGCACCAATAATGGTTAGTAACCATGGAAATGATCATGCTTATTGATTACGATAGAAGAGAGTAAAGAAGATGCAAGTGCCCACGAGCTTCAACGTATGCAAGGAAACCGTTAGCAAAGCTAGAGAGGCAGAGGAAGAAGGAACAGGGACCTTGTTGAGTGGCTTGAGGGCTCACTCCACCCGTATTGTTTTTAACAAGAAAACAAATTCTACAATCCTGCAACATTTTAGAATCCACACGAAAAGAAAAAAAATCCTAGAGTAGGAATAAACATGCCCTGAAAAAACTAGATTGAATTGCAATACCAAATTACCAATACCCCAATTCTAGTTTGTCATATATATGCACCACGATGGATGGTTCGCCGGTCTTACCTTCATGGTCATACTTAACCGCGGCGTGCAGAGCATTGTAACCATAGGCCCCGGTACATATTGAATCTTGTGTGCATAACAGCTTCGTGTACACCTCATCGAAACCTCTCAGCACGGCGATGAACATGGGTGACTCTTTGTTCTTGTTCATATAATGCGACAACCTAGGCTGCTTCTCTATCAGTTGAAGCGCGAGGTCCTTGTGGCCGTTGCGGATGGCGTGGTGCAGAACGTTGAATCCATGCCTGTCTTGCGTCAAAAGAGCGTCGTCGTTCAGGCGGTGGTCAAGGTATTTCTGGAGTAATAACTCGAGAGCCAAAGATTCACGGCCGCTCTTGACGGCGGTGAGCAGTGGTGTCTCGTCATCCACGTTGGTGACGGAGAGGAGCTGGGACGAGAGTGTAATGACCTTGGCGCAGAATTCCTTGTGGCCACAGATAGCTGCGATGTGGAGGCAGGTGTTCCCCTGTTCAGTTGTTCCAAGCAGCAGATCCAGATCCTTATCAGCCAGTCGCTCCATTTTATCAGCGTCACCATCTGTTGCTGCCTTCAGAAGGCACTCGTTCATCTACACAATTAAGTACCAAAATTTAAGTTGAAATTTTCGTAGCTCTTGGTACCTTTCCATGTACAGTGAAAAAAAGCTTGATTAGCAAGCTAAGCAAACGTCCCTTAGTTAAA
>SPJY01003962.1:64637-80652 GCA_005191435.1 Raddia distichophylla
CCCATCAACAGCCTTCAACTCTGCCCTCAACTCACTAATTGGGTGGTCCATTAAACGCAAAAGCTTGATGAATCTGTAAATTGCTGGTTTCTCACTTTTCTCCCACACGAAATGGCAGTGAATCGAAATAATGGGGAAATCCTAATGAACTGGTTTTTGCAAGTTTGGCATAGAGTAAAAGAAACAAGAAGCAAATGCGTTACTACGTATGCAACAGCAGTGGACCGTACAAGTTTTAGTTTCTTGAAACATATAAAATGTAGAAAAAAAGAGTAGCTAACATAATTATACTATATTTGCACATTTGATAGGACTGCAGATAGGCTTATTTGTTAAAGAAAAAAATTGTCCATCCATATCTCTAAGAGCGGAGATGTACGGCGTTCTGCTCTCAGCGTGCCACGTATGTGTTACTGTATCACTGTTCATACAACAGTGCTCCTCCGATCCTGGCCGTCCAACCGCACATCGGCTACACCTGCGTTCCTGCGTTCACTGCCTCTCCAGCTTGCTCTGTGTCCTCTACCTCCAGTAAATCCCCAAAATCGTAATCCCAAATCCCTAATCCCCGATTCCAGATCGGCCCCCTCCCCCCATCGCCCAACGTCTTCCCACCTGCGTTTCCTGCCTCCGCTTCCGCCCCCGCCCCTCGCCTCCTCCTGTCGATTCCCGCCTGCACCACTGCTCCCCGTTCGCAGCCGCCGCCTGCTGTGGCCCGTCGTTCGCCGCCGCCGCCGCCTGCGCTTCCCGACTCCGTCTCTGCCCCTCGCCTAATACTGCTAGCTCCCGCCTACTCTGCTGTTCCCCGTCCGCACTCGCCGCTTGCTGTGCTCCGGCGTTTGCAGCGGCCGCCTGCTATTGCACACTGTTGTTACCTGCAGCCTTAACTCCTTGCCTCTCTTATCTCGCATTGGTGACTTCTCCGCAACATCCTAGCCGGTTCGTTTCTCTGCTCACATGTTATTCGTCGCCTGTTTTTTGGACTGAAGTGATATGCTCATATTTATCGATTTCTTTCTATTCAGTTCACACGTGCTTTGCTGGTCATCTTCATGTACGTATAAATGGTGCCACCATCTTTTAGTTCTATCAATTTTGATGGCTACATCACAGGGTCCCATCATCTGTCAATTTTGGAATTTCATAAATTCGAGAGCTGCACTGCGACGTTCTAAAGGTGGGAAAAAAATATCATCGTAGTATTTCCTTTCGACTATTAGAATCAACCGCGTGCTTAGATTTAAAATGATGTTATTGTTCAACAAGGGACATTTCCATAATTGAGACTAAAAATATTGTAATCCGCCAAAGACGTAATTTAGTATTCACCTTTACCTTTTATTTTCCTTCCTACGTTCTTAGCTTCGTGCGTCTTGATTGTAATTTCTTTATTTCTTTCAGCTCAAGTTTATTTCTTTTCCTTCCTATTACAGTGCATGTTGCACTTAGTTTAATGCCCTCCATCTCAACCATACTTGAGTTCCTTTTGTGTAGCTAACATTGTTTTATGGTTGCTCATCTATCTATTTTTTCCTATGTACAATATACAAAATAAAAATAGGTTTCTATCATTTATTTTCCTCATATGTGCCGCATAAGTTTTCATATTTTATTGCTCCTTTCTATTACAGTGCATGCTGCACTTAGTTTACTGCCCTTCATCTCAGCCATTCTTCAGTGTCTTATGTGTAGCTAGCATTAGTTTATTCTTACACATCTATCTATGTTTTTTTGCCTATGTACAATACAGAAAATAAAAATAGGTTCCTGTCATTTATTTTTCTCACATGTGCCGCACAAGTTGTCATATTTTATTGGTGCTACCGACTGTCAGATTACGTAGCCAGTGCCTTTGTTAGCATGCAGAGGTTAACACAGTAAAGGACCCATCCCTTTTGGTGTGGTCTCTCTTCCCTCTGCCTCACTACTCATGAAATCTATGCCGTCAAACAAACCAGCAGGTAGCCCCCAAGATCATGGCCACATCCCTCTTCGTCGAGGCCGTTCGCGCATGGGTTAGCTACATATTTCATTGCCATAGCTTTTTGAACACTTTTTTTAATGTTGTTGCTTTGTGCTTTCATGTACATATTGTTTTTTTCCCTTTTCCCTAATTTCGTAGGTATCACCATTGGCCAACAATATGCACAATCTGTCATGTCTGACAGTTCCGGACGACAGGAAGGTTTCAATTTAGGTCCGTCATGTCGATCAGCTAAGCGTCGGCTTTCTTTAGTCTCCGATGATTCGTCTATGCAATCTTCATCTAGACAATCTGAGGGCAAGTCCTTTGCTGGTAGTAGCATCCTTCTGGTTTCCAATTTGAGTACATGTTTTTCAAGATGTCATACATATTTTTGCATGTTCTTCATGGCTCTACCGGCTGCAGGGCCAACCATTGATGGTACCCCACGCGAGAAAAGGAAAGTGTCTATGGAGCTGATGAAATCATCAGGTGTGTTCGTATACTCTGATTATAGGTTATCATTGTTCAACTTCCAATGCCTCCTTTATTGATCTATGCTATTTTATTGTAAAGAGAATTTATTGCTACGAACCCCCGCTATTTCTGCCGAGACACACAGGAAGCGTAAGGCATCCATGGACCTTGCTAGAACGGAAGGTAGCCCAATTCTTTACAGCTGCTTTCGTACCTCCTTCGCATATAAAGCATTGTACCTATTTCCTCAGTTCTTTTACAGCATGCATCCTGCTCAATGCTCTTGCACCCTCACTATTTTACGTATACCATCTGTTGTATTGCAATCTCATTGTACTCCCTCTCTGTCCCACCCTTTTCGTCGTCATATCTCCACAGATGAGTACAATGTTACCCCATGATACAATGTATGGCTTCACACCTTCTTTTGTTACAAAAATGAATGGAATCCCGACCTGAGGTGCTTTTGCAGATGTACCACAGTTTACCATTGCTCTTCTAGGTTAATGTTTAAGCAGATGTGTCCTCATTGTTCACTACTTTGTTGTGAGGTAAGCCACATGCTATAATTATTACAAATTATGGAAAACCAGTTTTCATTTTTTGAAATATGACACTCTCTATCAACCATTGTGTAGTGACAAATAATAGTCCTTCCAATTATGTTAGTTTCAGTTATGGTTTACACCAGAGGTACCCTTTTTTTAAAAAAAAGATCAATCCATATACCCTCCCCACATAGGCTTTATCAACGGTTCATAAATATGGAATTTGTCGTGTGTTTCTATCATGCGATTGAGTTTCCTCATGTGTTTGGAGTACCATAACGTGTAGCTGATAACAGCTTAAACCAATCTCTAATCTACAGTTCGCAATTATTCTACTAAGATCAGTTACAGAAGGTTCCATTCATGTTTTATATATTATCATTCTCTTTGTCAAAATAGACAATGTTGGTGCTTGCTCCCCATTTCATGCTCTCAAACAGGTGCTTACTATTGAAGAAAGAGATCCTAAGCTTCCCGGTGCACTCCATGCTGTTTTTTCTTTCTTATGTAATTTAGCACGTTCAACCTTTTAAATTCTATCGTGCTTCTGTAATTTTTATGGTCAGCTTTGATTCTTAAATATTAAGTAAACCAAATAGCGGTCAAGTCAATGTCCTGCCGGTGAAGCAAATACAAACTATAATGTATCTATGAAACTCAGGAGAACATCCTGATACTTTATATTGCACATTCACTTTTAACCATTCTTTCATTAAACACACCTAATATAAATCAATATTGAATCTTACTTCCTTTCCATATGTCTGTTACATATATGTGCAACCTTGCAACGTCTTGGTATGATCTTTGTTGCCTTTAATTTTTATGCAACATCTTTATATTCTAAATTGTTTTATAATCGCATTTGCTACCATTTAAAAGGGATCGTTCTTTGAAATTTTTTCGTAAGGAGTTTGCATTGTATTTGCTATTGTTTGTAGTTTTGCTACACCTTGTGACATCTTGCCTGAAATTTCCTACACATTTACCTGCTTGCCATTACCTCCTATTTTATTATTATTTACACAGTTTGCTTAGTTTCAGCTATGCTGTCCCGTGCAAATGCACGGGTTCTCAGCTAGTTTCCTATATACACAGTGCAACAGGACGTCGTCCATCCCAATTATAAAACTAGCGGGCGAACCGTGCGTTGCCGGGGGATGTTACCTTTTAATGTTTTAAGTTACTTTGAAGTTTTTCGTACAAATGTAACCATAATCGAATGGGCACCATCATAATTTAATTGCACAGGTGGTAATTTTGCTTCTCTGTATATATGTCACGAACAACTCTTAGCACAATGGGAAAATCAAAGTTAATTGGCGGTATACTACGTTGGTGTTTAATCTGCAATGTACAGTACAGAACGATATGCTACTGCTGAAGGTGATGGGCTTGCCGAGCTAGAGGCTGGCTTGTCCGGGATGGAGCCATTCGTCGGTGACGACAACAAACTCACAGCAGTGCCACTGGGTTGCAGCAAGGTTTGCTTCCTCCCAGTCTTGCTGTCGCATGTGCAGCAGTCAGCAGAAGCCGATACTACCATATGGTTGCGCCGCACACCTTTGTTTCAGGAGCTGAAGATCAGGAAAGGTGCAGCTAGATGGAAAGGGAGGTCGCCGGAGGCGTCAACCATAGCAGCGCGCGGTCCGCGAAGAGCTGTTGAGGCTGCCTCCAGCAAGGAGGTGTAAATAGAGGTGTATATACTGTTTGGGCACTGTTAGCGGGGCCAGACACACTGTTGACAGAGCGAAGTTTGAATTATAGACCTCGGGATAGACCTTCTGCTGGAGATAGTCTGCTGGAGATAGTCTGAGGGAGGCGTCGAATAGAGTATTCACAACTGGTCTGCTGTTCGTTTTAGTGGAGATTTTTCTATTGGACTGGTTAAGAGTCTTCTAGATGCTAATAGACGTGGATATATATGCTTGATGTGGCCAGAGCCAGACTGCAGGTGAGTGGGAACTGTAAAGGGACAGTGCGCCAGGCAGCAATATCACAGCAGGTGGAGGGCTGTTACAGCAACAGTGCAACAGTAACTCACGGCCGTACATCTACAAGTGTATTGGTTTTATATTGATTTGCACGCGGCATGTTAGTCCCGTATACTTCCCTCCTTCCAAATCAATACTCGCCACCAAATGCTCCATTGCGCTACCCCAGCCTAGTTTTCTCCCATTGGCAGCAACTACTCCCTGCCGCCCCCGCAGCCAAGTCCAGCAAACATGCAGCTTGCCTAAGACTATCTCCAACAAGGAGGTCTATCCCACGGTCTATATTCAAACTCCACTTTGTTTACAGTGCATCTACAGTGCTCAAACAATGCCCAAACAGTGTATGCACCTCTATTTGCACCTCCTTGCTGGAGATAGCCTAAGAGCAAGGTTAATAATAGAGCTCATAGTGAGCTCTATATTATTGTCATGTCACATAAAGCCAACACTAATATTTTGTATATAGTAAGGTGGGCTCTAAGGTTGGCTATTAGATCAACATCATCTCTCTTTCTCCCCCCCCCCTTTTATCTAGGAGCGCGTGCAGGGGCTGGCTCTTGCATGAGAGCCCACTTCTTGCCTTTTTGCATGTCTTTGTCCTCCATATAGGCAAAAGTGCTATGTAAGCGGGCTATAAGCCCATTATTATACTTGATCTAACGTCGCTCCCAAGCCCGACCGGGAATCCTTATGTACCGACGGGGATGGCCCATTCGCGCACTGGAGGGCGCGCCGGCGCGAGCCAAAAATTTTCGCAGTGCTACTTGGCCTATTGAGCAGCATTGTAGCAAGCTGATAAATTAGCAGTGATGGTCAAAAGGCTCATGAATCTTTGGTTAACATCACTTTCCGTTCCTTGGGCACGTCGCTTTCACAATGTGTATGCAATCATGTCGTTCCTTAAGCTCAGACATATGTTGCTTGTTCATGTTGTCTCTATAGAGAAACTAAAACTTGCTGCACTGCCCGTTTCATTACTCTATTATTGTTGAGCACCAAAAGTGGCAGGCCAGGCCAGCCGCCACGTACCGGACAAGTCCGGCCCTCGGGCCGGATAATCCGGTGTCCGGCGCGGCCACCGGACATGTCCGGTGAGCCCGAGTCCGAGAAGAGTTCGCGGTTTGTGCGTGATTCTGTTAGGATTCGACTTGTCTAAGGGTCCAGACCTTCCTCCCTATATATATGAAGGGCTACGGCCGATTGAGACAGATCCAATCGAACCAATTCAATACAATTTACCTTTTTATGCATTATTCTATCTCCTAAACCCTAATTCTCTCCTCAAACCCTATTTGCTTCCTCTCGTCGGCTCTATGTCGACTTGAGGGGTTCTAGGTGGCCTGCCGATCCTAGAACAACCCTAGAGCCCATCCTCCCTGACGGGGTCCCTCCTGGGGTTGGATCTAGGTTTACCCGATCTCCCTGTACTCGTCGGACTAGTCCGGCGCGCCGCCGGACATATCCGATGCGCCGCCGGACATATCCGGCGCGTACAGGCCGACCCCGGGCTGTCTCGTTCTTCGCGGGAATGCTCCAGGGTTCGTTTGGTATTTGGCCTAAACTGCGCCAACATACTTTTTGGCGACTCCGCTGGGGAGGAAGGTGTTTGATCTACAGAACTCGGCTCCAATGGCCGGTCCTAGAGATCCAACTAAGGTTTCTCCAGACAATATCGTGAGGCCGACTTTTGAGAGTTTGTCGGCCGATGCGCAGAAGGAATTCAAAGACTGCATGAAGAAGCTGGACGAAGAAGCCCAGTAACGTCAAGCGCAGATTCGCAAGGAGGCGAAGAAGAACTTTCTCTCGCACTTCATGATGGATCACCACAGCAAGGTCACCAAGGAACGGGAGGTGGAGCTCGCCTCCCTGGTACCCGTGCCTCAACCTACCACTGTAAGTGCTCCCGAACCCTCTGATATCGTGCAATCGTTAAAAAACTATGTCGATCAGAGAGAGGATCAACTCAAACTATACATAGGAAAGCTAGAGGATTCTTTGGCGCAAAAGATTGCGCGTGCTCAAGAAATATCTCCTGCCCCTAGCTTTCCTTCTCATGAGCTGAGCACCGAAACAGCTACGCCCAGCACATCGACAGTAATTAGACCCACACAGGTCCAGCCACTATATGGTATGCCGATGAATTCGTACCCAGGGCAACCACAGCCGTCGCTTTTGGGCGTGCCAGGGCAACCAGCCCTAGCTGCCGGACTTGTTCGGCCGCCTGCCGGATCATCCGGCGCCGCGCCGGACATGTCCGGCTCGCACAGTGCCCGGCCCACCTGGGCGTCAGTGCCCACCAGCATCCCCTCTACTTCGGTAAACCCCAACCGAAGTGTTACTCTCGCAACAGGAGGCGCTGAGTACTTCACGTCGCCTAAAGAATTAGAGGGTTTTGTCCCGCCATTCACCACAGTCTCGTATGGTACGGGGCCGGTTCCACCTGCGGGTACCGACATACCAAGAGGTCCTGTCCCGGATAACACGTTCGATCGTCTCTGGTCAGAAAGCCGACACACTACTGTCAGGCAACCCGAACCTTACAACCAGAGGGCCGGTGACTTGCCACTAGCAGCTTTGGAGAAGATCCGAGAGGAAGTAGCCGACCTCTTAAGTAGCAAACTAGGGGTGGACGTTTCAGGTCCTGGTCGTTCATATCAGAAGCCCTATGACTACCGGTATGATGCACACTCTTATCCCCTAGTTTTAGAGTGCCGAATTTTGTTAAATTCACCGGCGATGATGGCAGAAGCACTGGAGAGCACATTAGCCAATTCTTGACCCAGTTGGGAGACCTTGCTGATAGAGAGGCATTCAGGATTCGTTTGTTTTCTCTATCCCTTACTGGTAATGCTTTTGCTTGGTATTCTGCGTTACCCCCTAATTCCATTAGCACATGGGATTAGATGGAGGAAAAGTTTCATGAGCACTTCTTTTCCGGGGAATACGAGCTGAAGCTAGTCAATTTGACATCTCTTAGGCAAGGGCGTGATGAATCGGTCAATGACTATCTCAGACGATTTAGAGATACGAGAAATCGATGTTTTAGAATTTCTGTCTCGGATAAGGATTTAGCCGAGTTGGCCTTCAATGGGTTGAGGCCATATCTTAAGGAAAAGCTGGAGGGCTATGAGTTCTTCTCTTTAGCCCAAGTTCATTAGCATGCTTTGGCTTGCGAAAACCGAAGCAAAAAACTTCAGAGATCGGCTCGTCACAATGTGCATCTCGTAGAGTACGATTCTAGTGGTTCGGATGACGAGTCCAAAGAAGTCTACGCTGCTGAATTCATTTGGCCCACCAAGGCCAAACCATATACTTGTCCTTCTTTGCAGCCGACTCATAAGAATCGGCAAGAGGAGGTCAAGTTTACTTTTAACATTGTTAAGTGTGATAAGATTTTCGATGAGCTGCTCAAAAGCGGCAATATTAAATTATCTCACACTATCCCATCTGCAGAGGAGTTAAAGAAGCGGGCATATTGTAAGTGGCATCATTCTTTTTCTCATGCGACTAATGATTGTAATGTCTTTCATCGACAGGTACAATCGGCTATTAATGAAGGCCGGTTGAACTTTCAAGAGATGCAGGTGGATAGGCAACACTTCTCTGTCAACACGCTGGAACTTGACGGCAAGAAGGTGCTGGTTCGGCCAGAAACGGTCGATAAAAGCAAAGGGAAGAGCATCGTCATCGGTGACCCTCGGGCAATCGATGAAAACACACGGATTCTTGCCAGAGAGGTTGTCGTCCAGAAAACTCCAGAGGGGAAGGAGACCATCAAGATCACCATCAAGTCCGCTGGCGCTGGGGGCAAGGAAGCACGAAGAACAAAGCAAACGCCTCCAGCCAGAGCACGCCGGACAAGTCCGACACCCCTGCCGGACAATCCGGCGCTACGCCGGACAAGTCTGGCGCCTCGCCGAACAAGTTCGGCGCCCACTAGAAGAGCTCAAGGACCTTCAAGCTGAAGAAACCTGAGGTGGGCACGTGGAAAGAGAATGTGGCCAAGAATTTTGGTAAAATTGTTAAATCTGGTCCTACATTCAACAAGCTTCTCTCCAAGTATGTCAACAAGAAGGCTGCTTCAAGCAATCGGCCGGTCAAGCGACCACGGTCGCCTGCAAGAGATGAGAGGTTTGTGCCAAACAAGAAGCCGACTGAACCAGCTACGGGTGTGGTTCAGCTAGAGCCGCCTATTCCTCAAGCTCCAGAGATGCCGTGGGGTCCTTCACCCACATACCCCCCGGCAATGTACCATCCTAATCAAGCATGGGGCAATCTAGCAATGCATCCGTACTATATGTACAATCCATACTACTGCTACCCGGGCTGGGGGGCACCACAGCCTTTCGTGTTCGATAGATTATCACAGCCCGTACATGACCGATTGAGTATGCCTCAATCTGGTCCTTGGATGCAAGACCAATAGCAATGCTGGAATTATCGGCCCCAAGTGCCGACAAATTCGGCAGGGGGCATGTGAGGCCTCCGCCCAAATTCGTGGTCCCTCCTGAGCAAGTTCAGCAAGCAAAGGCAGCGCAAGGAAGCTTGGGGAGGACTACGGTTGGTGATGTGATCAAGGTTGGCACGACCAACGTGATGATCAACGACAAGTGCAAAGGGCCGATGATTTTTGGCAAATCGGCAGATCCTTCACCAAGCAAAGCTCCAATCAAGGTTGCTGCGGCCAATGATCATGAGGCCAATAGTAGCAAGTCGGCTCCGGATCCCAAGTACTTTCAACCTCGGTGGTGCCCATCGGGACTAACTCATTCGCAGAAAAGGAAGTTGCAACGCTTGAGAGTGAAGGAGAAGCAGGAGAAGGAAGCCGAGAAGATCAGCGAGCAGGTATTCAATGAGACTCACCCTGTGTTTCCTCAGAAGCAATGGCGAGTCAAGGCCGTCAATGCCCCTACTCAACCTGCTGTCCAAGCCGAAGCCATGGCGCCGGACATATCCGGCGCTCCTGCCGGATCATCCGGCACATCACCGGACTTGTCCGATACTGTGCCGGACTTGTCCGGCGCTCGGGCGCCGGCAGCCCCAGGCTCGAGTTCAGAGCCCGAGGCGGTGCCGAGTGCCGCAGAAGTTTCTGTACCTGCTAGGGATGTTCCAGACCAGGAGATACCAGAAGAGGAGTTGGTTGACTATGAGGCTTATCCTAAACACACAAGTATGGACATCAACGTAATCAATTTCTCCGCCGATTATGATATTATCAGTGAGTATGAAGAGGACATGGCTCAGTTCGATTTTGGGCCAAAGAAAGCCATATTTACCAAACCAACGGAATCAGTTAATCACTTGAAGCCGCTCTATGTGCGCGGTCACATTGACGGAAAGCCGGTTTCACGGATGTTGGTTGATGGTGGTGCTATCGTCAACTTGATGCCCTACTCCATGTACAAGAAGCTGGGCAAGCTGGATTGTGAGTTGGTCAAGACCAACATGACTCTCAGCGGTGTCGGGGGTGACAATCCCATTGAAGCAAAAGGGGTTGCTTCCATGGAGCTGACCATTGGGAGCAAGACCATTGCCGCTACGTTCTTTGTGGCCGAGGTGCAAGGTAACTTCAGTTTAATTCTTGGGAGAGATTGGATTCACGCCAATCAATGCGTATCGTCTACCTTGCACCAATTCTTGATCCAGTGGGTTGGCGATGAGGTTGAGGTCGTCTATGCTGATACGTCGTCCTGTGTTGCTATGGCCGATGCTCCTGTTATTTGGGCTCACGACAATGCAAAGTGTCTGACGGGGGTCGATTTGTCGAATTACCAATTCTTGAGCATGTCCAAGGAGGGCTTTCTTCCTGTTATGCTAGAGCCGGTGGAGAATCGGCTAAACCACATCATGTGACCCAATGCATACGTCAGCAGGAAAGAGCAGCGAGGAGGAACCCAAACCGAGCTCTGGTACAGAGCGCCGGACAAGTCCGGCAGTAGCGCCGGACAAGTCCGGCAGGAGGCCAGACAAGTCTGGCGATGGCCAGGGTGTTGGCCATAGTCTTGATTTTTGTGTAATTGAAGAATTTAGGGACTTAGATAAGTTGGGCCAGGGGTTTACATCGGTTGATCCTTTAGAGGAAGTAGATATAGGTGATGGCACTATTCCAAGGCCGACATTTTTAAACAAAAACCTGAAGTCCGATTCTAGGAATAAAATGATCAGGTGGTTGCGTGAGTATGTTGATTGTTTTGCTTGGAGCTATACTGAAATGCCTGGTTTAAGCCGTGACTTGGTTGAGCATCGGCTGCCTATTAAGCCTGGGTTTAGGCCCTTCAAACAGAAGCCAAGGCAATTCGGTTCTGATTTGTATCCCCGAATCAAGGACGAGATTCATTGACTTTTAGAAGCTAACTTTATTAGGCCTTGCAGGTATGCTGATTGGGTTTCTAATATTGTGCCGGTGGAGAAGAAAGATTCTGACAAGCTCCGGGTATGTGTTGATTATCGCAACTTAAATAGAGTTACACCTAAAGACGAGTATCCTATGCCTATACCCGACATGTTAATTAATAGTGCTTTGGGAAACAAAGTCATTAGTTTTCTTGATGATAATGCCGGATATAATCAAATCTTTATGGCCGAAGAGGATACATCTAAAATGGCCTTTGTATGTCCAGATTTCATTGGCTTGTTTGAGTGGGTTGTGATGACTTTTGGGTTAAAGAATGCTGGTGCTACTTATCAAAGAGCTATGAATTTAATCTTTCATGATTAGCTAGGAATTATCTTAGAGATCTATATTGATGATATAGTTGTCAAATCGGCTGCTTTTGATTCTCATTTAGCCGATTTGCGCAAAGCTTTTGAGAAGATGCGTCTGTATGGTTTGAAGGTGAACCCACGCAAATGTGCCTTTGGTGTGTCGGCTGGGAAGTTTCTCGTCTTTGTTATTCATGAGCATGGCATAGAGGTAGATCCTAGTTGGGTTGAGGCTATTCGGAAGGTGATTGCTCCGATGCGCAAGCTGGATGTGTAGAAATTCCTGGGCAAGATGAATTATCTACGGCGGTTTATTTCTAATCTTACTGGGAAGGTCGACGCCTTTACTCCTATCCTTCGGTTGAAGAATGATGCTAATTTTACTTGGGGGGCAGAACACCAACGTGCTTTTGAGCAGATCAAGGATTAATTGTCTTCGGTTCCAGTGCTTAAGGCTCCTCGGATTGGTATTCCTTTCAGATTATATATTGCTGCTGAAGACAAGGTCATTGGTTCTGTTTTGACTCAAGAAACCGAAGGTAAGGAGCACGTCATTGTTTATTTGAGTCGTCGACTAATTGATGCTGAAACAAGGTACACCTTCATTGAGAAGTTGTGTTTATGTTTGTTCTATTCTTGTACCAAGTTGAGGCATTATCTTTTATCTAGTTCATGCATTGTTACTTGTCAAACCGATGTTATTAAATATATGTTGCGTAATCCTATCATGAGTGGTAGAGTCTGTAAATGGGCTTATGCACTTATAGAGTATGACTTGGCCTATGAATCTTTAAAATATATGAAAGGACAGGTTGTAGCTGATTTTATAGTAGAGCATCGGATTGATGATTCTCGTGAACTAGATGTGCATTATGTTACTTTTACTCCATGGAAGCTCTATTTTGATGGATCGGTTTGCAATGAAGGACAAGGCATTGGCATAGTACTTGTTTCACCTGGAGGTGCCGCCTTTGATTTCTCTAGCCAATTAGATTTTTATTGCACTAATAATCAAGCCGAGTATGAAGCTTTGTTGTTCGGTTTAGAGCTTTTGCAATCCATAGGAGTAAAACATGTGAAGGCTTATGGTGATTCTCGGTTGGTAGTCCAGCAAGTTTCGAGAGAATGTCAATGTTTTGACGGGATCCTAAATTCATATCTCGAAAGGTGTTGGGATGTGATTTGCTCTTTTGATGAATTTAATATTTATCATATCTTTAGAACTGAGAATTCTAGGGCCAATAATCTAGCACAAAGAGCGTCAGGCTATCAAATAGTTAGAGGGAAATTTCATGTTTCTGAAAAGACTATGCTCAAAGGTGTTTATGTGCTAAAACAGCACTCGCCGGACTTGTCCGGCGCCATCGCCGGATTATCTGGCGTAGGGTACTGTTCACCGTCTGGCAGAGGTGCCGGATTATCCGGCGGTGCGCCGGACATGTCCGGTGTTCACGCCGGATTATCCGGTGAAGGCAGAAACATTCCTGTTTCGGCCGTTGATGATTCAACAGGGGCAAAGGCCGGTATGGATGATTGAAGAGTGCCTCTAATTATCTATTTACGTGATCCTAATGTCAGGACTGACAGGAGGATTCGGCGTATGGCTTTCAAGTATGTTTTGATCGATGATGAATTATATCGCCGAACTGCCGAAGGAGTGGTGCTCAAGTGTCTAGGTCCTGATGAGGCTGTGTTGGCTATGGCTGAGGTGCATGAAGGTATTTGTGGTACTCATCAATCGGCTCTCAAGATGAAGTGGCTTTTGAGGAGGGCTGGATTCTATTGGTCTAGTATGATCGCCGATTGTTTCAAGTACTACAAGGGGTGCCAGGTATGTCAGAAGTTTGGAGATTTGCACATGGTACCTGCTGCTGAGTTGCATCCTATTATCAAACTTTGGCCGTTCAGAGGATGGGGTTTAGACTTTATTGGTGAGATCCATCCTTCTTCTTCAAAGGGGCATCGGTTCGTGTTGGTTGCTACGGATTATTTCACTAAATGGACTGAAGCCGTTGCCTTGAAGAACATGACGCACATGGAGGTAATTGAGTTTATTACTGAGCATATCATACATAGATTCGGCATCCCTCAAACTTTAACTACGGATCAAGGTACTTCTTTTATGTCTAAAGAGGTACATGAGTTTGCCGAATCTTATAAGATTAAATTGCTCAATTCATCTCCGTATTATGCTCAGGCCAATGGTCAGGCCGAGTCTAGTAATAAAACTATAATCAATCTTATTAAGAAGAAAATAGATGACCATCCTAGGCGATGTCATGAAGTTTTGTCCGATGCTTTGTGGGCTCATAGAATATCTAAACACCGTGCTACTAAGGTTACTCCTTTTGAGCTTGTTTATGGGCAGGAAGCTATTTTGCCTGTGGAGATAAATTTGAATGCCTATAGATTCGCAAGGCAAAGTGATCTAACTGTCGGTGAGTATCATGATTTGATGATGGACAATATTGATGAGGTTACCGACAAGAGGATGATAGCTCTAAGGGAGATTGAATGGGGCAAGCTTCTCGTCGTCAAGGCATACAATAAGAAGGTAAAGGCTAAATCTTTCCA
This sequence comes from Raddia distichophylla, assembly GCA_005191435.1. NCBI lineage: Eukaryota > Viridiplantae > Streptophyta > Magnoliopsida > Poales > Poaceae > Raddia > Raddia distichophylla. Next base: position 78,896 of record SPJY01003962.1, read on the forward strand.
GATTGGGGATCTGGTTTGGAAGACGGTGCTGCTGTTGAAGACCAAGGATCGGAGGTTCAGGAAGTGGTCTCAAAGTTGGAAAGGTCCTTATAAGGTGATGAGGGTGATTCCTGGTAATTCTTATATATTAGAGGATTTCCAAGGTAAGGAGTTGCCCAAGGCGTTGAATGGTCGCCTTTTGAAAAAATATTATCCTAGTGTTTGGCAAGACGCTTAGGAAAGCCGGTGCAATGCATCGAGTTAACCATTTGTTTCGAGATTAATATATTTCTGCGTATTCTGTTGATTCTCGAAAATGCAAGTGCTATGAGTGCTTTTGGCTCATGACCTTCGCCAAAAGGCAGGGGGCATGTATTGAACACCAAAAGTGGCAGGCCAGGCCAGCCGCCACGTACCGGACAAGTCCGGCCCTTGGGCCGGATAATCCGGTAGCGTCGGACATGTCCGGCGCGGTCACCGGACATGTCCGGTGAGCCCGAGTCCGAGAGGAGTCCGCGGTTTGTGCGTAATTCTGTTAGGATTCGACTTGTGTAAGGGTCCAGACCTCCCTCCCTATATATATGAAGGGCTACGGCCAATTGAGACAGATCCAATCGAACCAATTCAATACAATTTACCTTTTTATGCATTATTCTATCTCCTAAACCCTAATTCTCTCATCAAACCCTATTTGCTTCCTCTCCTCGGCTCTACGTCGACTTGAGGGGTTCTAGGTGGCCTGCCGATCCTAGAACAACCCTAGAGCCCATCCTCCCTGATGGGGTCCCTCCCGGGGGGTTGGATCTAGGTTTACCCGAGCTCCCTGTACTCGCCGGACTAGTCCGGCGCGCCGCCGGACATATCCGGCGCGTACAGGCCGACCCCGGGCTGTCTCGTTCTTCGCGGGAACGCTCCAGGGTTCGTTTGGTATTTGGCCTAAACTGCGCCAACAATTATATATGTGCCCTAATATTTTGATGTTCTTTTCAAGGGATATGTTATGCGGTCCTGAAAAGATCGTGGCCCTTTGACATCAGAAAGCAAAGATTGAAGAAGAGTGAGTTACCTGGACCTTTCCTAGATAATTAAAGTTTTTAGGCATAACAAAGAAAGAATACCGAACACAGCTGCAAAAACACAGTTAAATAAAATAAGATATGTCTTCTTGGTATCTATCAAGGTAAATAATTATCCTTGTCTTTGTGGTATTGCATAGCATGATTTAGCCTTTCCCAAATTCAACTCCAGGCTGCTATTTGGATTTTATTTCTCCCACCAGTACTGTTTATTTTAATTGACGAGGATAGATGCATGCATATTGAATGTTATTAATTCTTTATGTTGAGTTTATTATGTTTAACTGGAATTGAAACTCTGCTAGCTGATTCTCTATTGTCCATCCTCAGTTTACTTGTGTATTTATGAAACCTTATTCTATATTTTAACTGACTCTGGTGGCGGTTTCTATGTACTATATATGAAACTCAGATTCTATCCTAGGTAATCTTTTCAAGTTAACTTACATTTATGTTGCATCTTGGAGTTTGTTTACATGCTCTGGCTTTATCATGCAACTTGGATAAAAGTCATATGAGCATCTTATTGTTAGTTGCATACTTTTTTTTTTCATCTTTCAGTGTAACCTGCCCTTGTGTTCTCTAAGTAGCAGCAACTTCATTCAGTAATCTCATGATACTACAAGGTTGGTGTTGCGGGTTCTCCTTCACGTAGGCTCTTGTCCCAGGCCGAAGCCCAGAACGGGTAGAAGGCAGCGGCAC
>SPJY01003962.1:88833-132290 GCA_005191435.1 Raddia distichophylla
AGCAGCTCGGCGACCAGGATACGTGGCAGATCAGCGGGCAGGCGGGCGGTTAGGCCCCGCACCGCATCGACGACCACGTGAGCAGCTGGCAGGGTCGGCGGGACTCTGGGCCCCACCTGCCACCGATGGGACGCGACAAGGCAGCAGGACGTGCGTAGCAGGCGGCTACGACAGCACGGCATTTATTGTATACCTGCCAGTACAGTGATCATGTAATAGGTTAGATGCGTCCCCCCTGTTTCTCTCTCCCCGTCGGTTCGGGCTCTCCCATGTTATATAAGGGGCCAAGCCACCACGGGGAGGGCAATCTCTCTCATTTTTCCACCTCATTACCCAATACACACATAAGAGCGAGAGCTCAGCAGGAGTAGGGCTATTACCCACCTCGGGGGCCCGAACCTGGGTATATCGACGTGTTCATATTGTTCCTAGGAGCTCGAGGGCGGTTCGAGGCGCAGCAGTGCTACCCCCCGTGTCGGATCTCTAAATCTTCTCGTCTAGCGGTAGAAAAATCCGCTGACAACAGGGATGTGATGAGGGTGTTGACAAGGCACTCATCAAGGGGGAGATTGAGGGACCGGGTGCACTGAGTTTGGTCAGTCGTCCTGGCTGTGATGAGCGCTTGTCAACACCAAAGTCCTGCCGAGTGGACTAGCAGGCACCTCCTAAGTGCTACCTGGAGGAAAAGCCCACCTCAAGTGTACTGAGGTGGCGGCGCCCGAGTGTTACCGTGGCGTGACAAAATCCCTGCTGAGTGGACTGGCAGGTGGCTCAGGTTGCGGTCTGAGTTAGGCCCGGCCCATAAGTGTGACCTTGGGTCGGGACAGTGTCGTGAGCCGTAAAATCACTCGACTGAGGAGATCCAGATCGTTTCTGGGTTCGAGCGTCAAAACCCGGGCCCAGAGCGTTTACCGGTTCGAGCGTCAAAACCGGAGCCCAGAGATCGTTTGCCGGTTCTACCGTCAAAACCGAAGCTACCACGAGCAGTGGGCCCCACAAGCCCACAACTGGCGGACCACAAGTTGGTGGACAAGTGGCATCATCGCGAAGCTTGCGTCGATCCGAAGCAAAGTCGTGAAGGTGTCGTGGCCGTCCGATGAGAGGAGGAGAAGATGGACAGTTTTGCCCTTGAGGCATTTTGGGTCCGTGTGCTAAATGTAAGGGCTCTTTGGGAAATAGCCAAAGGCCTATAAATAGAGTGGTGGGCTGTTTGGAAGAGCCACCTTGCCCATTTTGCAACTCCATTCCTTAGGGTTAGGTCCTCTCTTTTGTTCTTGAGAGAGTAGGCTTGGGTGAGGGGAGAGGAGAGGCTCTTTGTGTGAGCTTGTTGCCATCTAGTGCTTGTGATGCATAGAGTGGCTTGTAACCGGATCTACAAGTGAGTAATTGAAGGCGAGATTCGTCCCAATCTCTTGTGCTCTCTTGTGTTCTTGGTCCCCCCCCCCCTCTCTTTTGCTTGGATTTGGGCGAAATCCCTGGTTTTGGGGTGGTTTCGGTTTGCCAAGGCTTAGCCCTTTGATTTGCTATGGTTTAGGGCAGCAAGGACGTGGAGAATCTACAGCCAAAGTGCTGGAATCATCCATCCACGAGCAGCCCTTGAATTGGCCCTTTTGCTCCTCTCTTGCAAGAACCCTAGGTTGAAGGCAAGATCCAAAATTACTTGGTGTAGCCCATATCTTTCTGGCTAATTTGAGTGGGAACATCTTCACCAAGTATCCAGGATGCTATGCCCAAAGTTTTGCTCGTTTTGGAGTTGATTTGGGTCGGATTTGAGTTTTGCTCCCATCTCAGCCGTGTTTTTCGGACTTGTCCGGAACCCCTACCGGACTAGTCCGGCGCCGTACCGGACTTGTCCGGCAGAGCACCGGACTTATCCAGCACGTGCAGGAGCGGCAGCTTCGCACCGGACTTGTCCAGCGTGCACCGGACTTGTCCGGCAGTCCCACCGGACTTGTCCGGCGCTAGCAGAGAAGGGACGTTTTGGCTCATTTGTTTCCCTTCTTCCGTGGGATCTCAAACGTGCTTTGTTCCGTTCTTGTTCTGACTAGTCTAGTTTTCGTTCTCCCTGGTCAGATTTCAGTTATGTCCAGAGTTCGTTCTGCCTAGTCAGTTTTTTCGTTCGCTCTAGTCCGGTTTTCGTTCTGTCAAGTGAGTTCACCCGTTTTGCACCTTTTCTTTGGCTATTTAAGCAGGGTCTCTAGAGCGGGTGTTTTGCCGAGCTTCTTGGTGCGTAGGTGAGCAGTACCCGGCACCAAGTCTCGAAGAGAGGTTGGGGGGTTCTTCTCGAGTTGGGTTTTTGGATGGCGAGTTTTTGAAGGCTCCTATTCACCCCCCCCCCCTCTAGGTCGCCTTTTCGGTCCAACAATTGGTATCAGAGCCCGGTTACGGATTTGCTCATAACCTTAACCGGTTCTTGATCCTTTTGGCGGCCTAGGTTGTAGCGCTTGTGTCCGGCTCTTGTAGTTGAGTCTAGGGTTTGCTCGTACAGGTTAGTGGTTAGGTCCCGGTTGTGTCTTGTGTGCTTGGGCTTTCTTTGCTAACCCTAACCGTGCCTTTTCAGTTATGGCACCTTGTTCTTCTCCTCGTGTGTCTTTGTCTCCAGGATCGAGCGATGGAGCTACACCTTTGGAGGATGACCACAAGTGGAGGAACAAGTATGAGGAGCTGAACAAGGATGGTGAAGATGTGGCTTTGTTGGAGCTATTGATGATGGATGTACACCAAGAAGATGAACTCCTCCACAAGCTTCTCAAGATGAGTCGGAGTCGGCTCTCACAAGGTATAATCAGTTTGCTCACCCGTCTTTGTGTTCATGACGGTGTGATTGTTGAGCTTAAGTGGGAGTTGTCTAGTCTTGTTGGTTCTACTTCTTGCTAGTCTAGCATGTCCATGCCTTGTGTTGCTTGTGATAGCTTGCGCTTAGAGTGTGATGAGTTGAAGCATGATCTTAGGCGTAGTGCTATCCTTCTTGAGAGTGCGAATTCTTTGATTGAGTCAACTAGCTTTAGTGCTGATTTGCTTATGCAACTTGATGATGTTGAGAATGAGCTAGCTTTGATGAAATCAACTGCTTCCCTACCTGTGGCTCATGTGAGTCTTTGCATGCTAATTTGAATGAACTAAAATTGGCTCACTCCACATGTGTAGATGAACTTGAGCATGCTAGAGCTAAGATTGTTGAACTTGATTCATTGCCTAGTTTATGCTCTTTGGCTTTGAATGATGTAGCCTGCCAAACTTCATGTGATGCTGATGCTTTAAATGATGATATTTTTTGCATTCATGCATTCTGCACTTCATGCATTGATTTGAAAAATGAAGTGGAGGCTTTAAAGGCTTTGCGCGATGATATGAGCACCAAGGTGGCTGCGCACGATGATATGAGTGCCAGTCTTGAGAAAGAGAATGAACTCTTGCGGACCACCTATGCCAGGTGCATAGAGGAGCAGATGGATGAACTCAGAAGAGCTCCGTGTGGTTCTTGTGACTGCCTCAAATTTCAAAATGAGGTTTTGGCCGCAAGGTGCAAGAGTCTCAGTGCTAAGTCCATTTCTGGCTCACTTCCTATACACTCTGAGGTCGGCGCTTTTGAGGTTTCCTCCATGCCACCAGAGATGGATTCTCATGATGAGAGTGAGTCTTTGGGCAAGAGCACTTGTGGTGTGGCGAAGGATAGCTTTTCAGTAGCTAGTCCTGAGCCTTGTGTTTCTTCGGATGGTGCCCAAGGGATTTTGAATGGCAAGGGTGTATCTTCCATATTTGGGGCTTCAGTTCGATCCCCTTCCGAGATACAAGTGCACCTTTTGCAAGAAGGATGGGCATACATTCGATTTCTGCTTTGTATTTGGGCTAGGTTTTCCTAATCTCGGAAAACATTTTTTGGATTAAAATAATTCGAGATAAATCATTTTAGCCCCGAAAAATACACGGAAGGTCTCGAAAATTCCAGGAAAAATCCTAGAAATGTTTTGGGACCTGATGAACTCAAATAAAATATTTGGAGCTCATGAAAAGATTCAGAAGAACTTCCAATAAATGGAATTTGCTCTAGGAAAAAGGGAAAAGCTTTCTAGAAAATTCCGAAAAATTCCCAGGAAGAAGTTTTGATGATCAAAAGCATTTTGAAAGATTTTGATACACTCAAGGACACTATGCACATGGCATGAATGCAACAAACATAGTTGGCCAATGGTTTATTTTAGTCGTTTTATTAAGGAAAATTCATAAATCATCATTTCATGCACTCTAAAGCACTCAAGCCTCAGTGAATTTAGGGATTTTGGAGAAAATGTTTACGGTCCAAAAATCCGGGTGTTACATGGATATGACCATCAATTTAAACATCTTTACTTGTTTTTATAAATATTCATTTTCTATAAATTTAGGAGATCAACATCAGTACCCTACCATAGTGAAATCCTACTTTGAAGTGATGTGGCATGACCATCAATACAAATAACATTCCATGTATATATCACAAAAATAATCATATGTAGTTGTAGCTTCATAAATTGAGCAAAAGAAAAGGAAAACATGAAGCGCCATGGCAACCTGCTTGTGCATGCGATTGATAAGGACAGCCAAGTCAGCAAGAAAAGCATTCCATATACTGTTGCATATTTGTGTGGGTCGCGACGCGGTCGCTTGCACCGTTCGCGGAACCGTGCCACGGTCTGATTGATGGAATCGTCGAGGTTGCGGCGAATGACTTCTTGCTCGTGAGCAGCCAGCGCAGCCTCGTCTTGATGCCGAGCAGAGTTAACCTGCCCGACCTCGACAGCCGCCACAGCCCGTGCAGGATTCTCAGAGGTTCCTACATCGGCCATGTTGATGCTGCGGGGGCCGTGCGAAGGTATGCTGGACGGCGTCATCGCTGTGTCACCACAGGCGGAATCTACCGACATAGCCTTGGAATCCGATAGATCTAAACCGTCGTAAAGATCATCGGTTCCGTAGTCATCGTCAATGACGGGAGTGCGATCTGAGGCTATTTCCGCCATATAGGCAGAGACATCTGTCCCAGATACGGAAAGTGTTCGAGACCGAACAGATCGATCTGAACCGACAGGGGATGAGACATCCTGTCCTTCTGAGTCGTAACCCTCAGGAAGCATCTCTGTATCGCTGACTGAGTTCGACATGCTCGATCTGCGTGTCCCCACGGACGGCGCCAGCTGTCGACGGTTGAGATAACGATCTCAAGTCGCTGAGGTTCTTTAGAATTGAGATAGGAGACACGCCGAACAACCACGAACAACAACGAACGGGAGACAGGGGTTTTTATCCTGGTTCAGGCCTCTCGGAAGAGATAATAGCCCTACGTCCAGCCTTTCTTATATATCAAGATGATTACAAGAGGTGGCTCGGCGAGACGAACAAGTCTCGGCGAGATTATGGGTGTACAGGAAGTAGTATGCTATGATGCGAAGATCAAGTGCGCTATCAGATGATGGCTTGACCCCTCAACACACCGTAGGAGCCTTGTTTATATAGTGCTGATGAACCGACCTACCAAAGGATAATCGGGCCGGGCTAAGTACGAGTTCGTAACGAACTCAGTACATGCCAAATTCATCCCAAGGTAGATAAAGTATACTCCAATTCTTGGGGATCACGACTCCTATTCCAATCCGGGAAACCAACGTCCGGGTCTTCACGTAGTCGCGCAGAACTCTTGTTCGAGTCGGACTCAAACACGAGGCCTAGGCCATCACGCACCGTGCCAGCCAAGAGGCCGTTCGGCAGGGTGCATATGGGCCTGATAGAACCTTCCAGGGAGCAGGGCCCTAGTAGGCTGCTCAATTAGGCTGTCAGGTAATGGGCCATGGGAATGGGCCGTATTTTTATCCTCGACAGAGGTGGTCCATGCTGATACATCGGCTTGTGTTGCTATGGCCGATGCTCCTGTTATTTGGGCACATGACAACGCCAAGTGCTTGACGGGAGTTGACTTGTCAGACTATCAGTTCTTGAGTGTGTCCAAGGAGGGCTTTCCTCCTGTTATGCTAGAGCCGGTGGATAATCGGCTAAATCACATCATGTGACCCAATGCATACGTCAGCAGAGAAGAGCGGCAAGTAGGAAACCGAACCGGGCTCCGGTATAGAGCGCCGGACAAGTCCGGCATGTCACCGGGCAAGTCTGGCAGATGGCCCGACAAGTCCGGCGACGGTCAGAGAGCTGGCCATAGTCGTGCTTTTTGTGTAATTGAGGAATTTAAAGACTTAGATAAGTTAGGCCAGGGGTTTACATCGGCTGATCCTTTAGAGGAGGTAGATATAGGTGATGGCACTATTCGAAGGCCGACATTTGTAAACAAGAACATGAAATCCAATTCTAGGAATAAAATGATCGAGTTGTTGCGTGAGTATGTCGATTGTTTTGCTAGGAGCTATACTGAAATGCCTGGTTTGAGCCGTAACTTGGTTGAGCATCGGCTACACATTAAGCCTGGGTTTAGGCCCTTCAAACAGAAACCAAGATAGTTCGGTCCTGACTTGTATCCTCGAATCAAGGACGAAGTTCACCGGCTTTTGGAAGCTAATTTTATTAGGCCTTGCAGGTATGCTGATTGGGTTTCTAATATTGTGTCGGTGGAGAAGAAAGATTCCGACAAGCTCCGGGTATGTGTTGATTATCGCAACTTGAATAGAGCTACGCCCAAAGATGAGTACCCTATGCCTATAGCCGACATGTTAATCAATAGTGCATCAGGTAATAAAGTTATTAGCTTTCATGATGGTAATGCCGGATATAATCAAATCTTTATGGCTGAAGAAGATACGTCTAAAACGGCCTTTATATGTCCAGGCTTCATTGGCTTATTTGAGTGGGTCGTGATGACTTTCGGTTTGAAGAATGCTGGTGCTACTTATCAAAGAGCTATGAATTTAATCTTTCATGATTTGCTAGGAACTATCTTAGAAATCTACATTGATGATGTAGTTGTTAAATCGGCTACTTTTGAGTCTCACTTAGCCAATCTGTGTAAAGCCTTTGAGAAAATGCGCCGGTATGGTTTAAAGATTGTGAGGTCAAGCCTCATATATGTGTTAAGCATCAAGTTGAGAAGTGCCTTGACCTCTATTGTGTGATGAATGCATTGTCGTGGTGGTATTGGGGTTTTCCCGTGTTAGCCTTTTCCTAGTCTTTGTGCTTAATTTCTTCGGCTATCCGGTTGTGTGTGGAGTGTGTCGGAGTGTGTTGTGTGGGTGTCTGGGGTGAGTTGGTGAACTAACCCAGATACGCCCTCTGCGGAGAAACGTGCTTTCTTGGTCTGTGCTTGTGCAGGTTAAGGGACGCGTGAACCGCAAACCTCCCTAAGTGCTACCTGGGAGAAGTCCACCTAAGTGTGACCTGGTGGCGGCGCTCAAGTGGTACCAAGCGTGTCAAAGCCCTTTGAGTGTGACTGAAGGCAGAAGCCCACCTTAGTGTGACCTGGTGGCGGCGTCCAAGTGGTACCGAACGTGACAAAGTCCTTCGAGTGCGACTGAAGGTAAAAGCCTTGCCAAATGGGACCGTGAAGGCAACTCCCAAGTGTGACCGGGAGAAAAGCCCTCTTCGAGTGGTACTGAAGAGGCGGCGCTCAAGTGCGATCGAGCGCGGCAAAATCCCTGTCGAGTGGACTGGCAGGTGGCTCAGGTTGCGGCCTGAGTTTGGCCCGGCCCATAACTATGACCATGGGTCGGGACGGTGTCGTGAGCCGTAAAATCACTCGACTGGAGAAGCCCAAGATCGTTTCTGGGTTCGAGCGTCAAAACCCGGGCCCAGAGCGTTTGCCGGTTCGAGCGTCAAAATTGGAGCCCAGAGATCGTTTGCCGGTTCTACCATCAAAACCGGAGTTACCATGGGCAGTGGGCCCCATAAGCCCACAACTGGCGGACCTCAAGTTGGTGGACAAGTGGCATCATCGCGAAGCTTGTGTCGATCCGAAGCAAAGTCGTGAAGGTGCCGTGGCCATCCGATGAGAGGAGGAGAAGATGGACAGTTTTACCCTTGAGGCATTTTGGGTCCGTATGCTAAATGTAAGGTCTCTTTGGGAAATAGCCAAAGGCCTATTTATATGAGATGGGGCTGCTTGGAGGCAGCTATCTAGCCCATTTGCATTCCACTCCTTAGGGTTAGGTCCTCTCTTTTGTTCTTGAGAGAGTAGGCTTGGGTGAGGGGAGAGGAGAGGCTCTTTGTGTGAGCTTGTTGCCATCTAGTGCTTGTGCTGCATAGAGTGGCTTGTAACCGGATCTACAAGTGAGTAATTGAAGGCAAGATTCGTCCCAATCTCTTGTGCTCTCTTGTGTTCTTGGTCTCCCCCTCTCTTTTGCTTGGATTTGGGCGAAATCCTTGGTTTTGGGGTGGTTTCGGTTTGCCAAGGCTTAGCCCTTTGATTTGCTATGATCTAGGGGAGCAAGGACGTGGGGAATCATTAGGCCAAGTGCCAAATCCATTGGATCCATGAGCTGCACGAGATCTAGCTTTTGCTCCTTTTTCTTCCCCTTTCCTTCCCGTTTTGGATCCGGCCAAATCCGTGGATTTGCCCCCCTTGGATTTGTTTCAATTTCTTGGGGGATATGTTCCTTAGGTATTGGTTGAGCTCCACACAAAGTTTCGTTTGATTTGGAGTTCGTGGGAAGGAGATCGGGTCTTTTTCGAGTTCGTGCGCGTTCTTGAGCATTCTTGAGAGGCTGCTCAAATCCGCCAAGGATTCTTCGTGGATCGGCTTCGATTTCATGGGGAAACATTCCTAGGAGGTTGATCTAGCACTCCTCAAAGTTTGGCGCAGTTTTGTGGTCGGTTGGTAGAGATCTCGTCGATTTCGGGTTGAATTCGCGGGCTGAAATTCGTGCAACTCACTCTGGTGAGATGCACCGATGAACCCACCGGTGTGATCATCAGTCGATCCGGTGAGTTCATTTCTCTGCATTCCCAGCGGCTTCAAACCGATCGACCAGTGCCTTCTGTCGTGCTCCCCATCGGTCGATCCGGTGGGTGTATTTCAGTTCTGGCACTCTCTGGTAGGATGCACTGATGGATGTACCAATGCACCCATCGGTCGATCCGGTGAGTACAAACTTTCTCAGGTTCCTTCTCTGACAAGATCGACCGGTGTCCCTGTGCTAGGCACATCGGTTGATCCAGTGGTACCCAGTTCTGTGTTGTTCTCGTTCTCGTTCTGTCTAGTCAGTTTTTCGTTCTTAGTCAGTTTCTCGTTCTCGTTCTGACTAGCCAGTTTTTTGTTCTTCCTAGTCAGTTTCTCGTTCTCGACTAGCCAGTTTTTTGTTCTTCCTGGTCCAGTTTTTGTTCTGGCAAGTGAGTTCGCCCATTTTGCGCCGTTTCTTTGGCGATTTGAACGGGGTCTCTAGTGAGAGTGTTTGCCGAGCTCCTTGGTGTTTTGGTGAGCAGTACCGGGCACCAAGTCTCAAAGAGAGGTTGGGGGGTTCTTCTCGATTTGTTTTTTGGATAGCGAGTTTTTGAAGGCTCCTATTCACCCCCTCTAGGTCGCCTTTCTCGGTCCATCAATTGGTATCAGAGCCCGGTTACAGATTTGCTCATAACCTTAACCGGTTCTTGATCCTTTTGGCGGCTTTGGTTGTAGCGTTTGTGTCCGACTCTTGTAGTTGAGTCTAGGGTTTTGCTTGTGCAGGTTAGTGGTTAGGTCCTGGTTGTGTCTCTTTGTGCTCGGGCTTTCTTTGCTAATCCTAATCGTGCCTTTTCAGTTATGGCACCTTGTTCTTCTCCTTGTGTGTCTTTGTCTCCAGGATCGAGCGATGGAGCTGCACCTTTGAAGGATGACCACATGAAGAGGTTGGAGGCTGAGTTGGAGGAGGAGACCAAAGCTTTGCTAGAGATCATGGAGGATGATGGGCTTACAACTGGGGAGAAGGCAATCAAAGTTGGTAAGGCAAACAAAATGGTCCTTGCTAATGCTTTCTTGTCAGTGTTCTTTGATCTTGATGCTTGCCATGATGACTTGGATAGATCCCATGATCTTTGTGATGCTTTGCGGAATAAGAATAGAAAGTTGAGTGATTCTTGCTCTAGGCTCAGATGTGGGCTTGATTATTGGAAATCTCGTGCTCTAGCCCCTTGCAATGATAGTCATGCCATGCCAAGTAATAATGATGAACTGAACTCCTTGATTGCATGTGCTAAATCTGAACATGAGCCTTTAGAGAAGAACTTTGCCTCTAGCTTTGAGCACATAGCAGATGTTAGGTCTTTGCTTGATGACTTACATGTTGATCATGATGTTGCTAGAGAAGAGATTGCTTTGGTGCATTCTATTGCTTCTATGTCTTGTTCTGCTTGTGATAGCTTGCGCTTAGAGTGTGATGATTTGAAGCATGATCTTAGGCGTAGTGCTATTCTTCTTGAGAGTGCGAACTCTATGATTGAGTCAACTAGCTTTAGTGCTGATTTGCTTATGTAACTTGATGTTGCTAAGAATAAGCTAGCTTTGATGAAATCAACTGCTTCCCTACCTTGTGGCTCATGTGAGTCTTTGCATGCTAATTTGAATGAACTAAAATTGGCTCACTCCACTTGTGTAGATGAACTTGAGCATGCTAGGGCTAAGATTGTTGAACTTGATTCTTTGCCTAGTTTATGCTCTTTGTCTTTGATTGATGTTGCCTGCCAAACTTCATGTGATGCTGATGCTTTAAATGATGATATTTGTTGCATTCATGCATTCTGCACTTCATGCATTGATTTGAAAAATGAAGTGGAGGCTTTAAAGGCTTTGCGCTATGATATGAGCGCCAAGTTGACTGTGCACAATGATATGGGTGCCAGTCTCGAGAAAGAGAATGAGCTCTTGCGGACCACCTATGCCCGATGCATAGAGGAGCGGATGGATGAACTCAGAAGAGCTCCGTGTGGTTCTTGTGACCGCCTCAAATTTCAAAATAAGGTTTTGGCCGCAAGGTGCAAGAGTCTCAGTGCTAAGTCCCCTGTTGGCTCACTTCCTATACACTCTGAGGTCAGCGCTTCTGAGGTTTCCTCCATGCCACCAGAGATGGATTCTCATGATGAGAGTGAGTCTTTGGGCAAGAGCACTTGTGGTGTGGCGAAGGATAGCTTTTCAGTAGCTAGTCCTGAGCCTTGTGCTTCTTCGGATGGTGCCCAAGGGAGTTCGGATGGCAAGGGTGTATCTTCCATATTTGGGGCTTCAGTTCCCCTTCCTCGATACAAGTGCACCTTTTGCAAGAAAGATGGGCATACATTCGATTTCTGCTTCCGCCGTGTCAAACACGAGCGAAGAGTCCGGACTAAGGCCTTTCGGAAGCCTCGTGGACTTTCTCATGGCACAGGTGTTCCTCCTGCGGGCACTAAGGTTCAGGCCGCGTCTCCTTGTGCCAAGCCTTCTCACGCTTCTGAGGATGGTGGTCCTTCTAGACCTTTGTACCATTGCTCATTTTGTGGGAAGGATGGGCATCAGTTGAGCTTCTGCTATAGGCGTGCCAAACACATGCGGCGAGCTTAGGCTTCTAGGCCTTCGGGTGTTCATGGTCTTTCCCATGACATGGACTCTGGAGAGTCTAGCGGGAAGCCATGCGCTAGAGATAGTGGGGATGGGAAGGGTGCATGTGTGAGTTCTTCTAAACCCTTGGGTAGTGGTAGTCTCTCTGGGTGGAGTAGCACTCGTTTTCAGTCGAGGCTTGCTTCTTTGAGCTATGCTCCCAAGGATGCTTTTCAAAATTGTTTGAACCAACATATGCATCATACTAACCCTCAGATTATCTTGAATGCTTCTCGTGATCGTTTGGCCAAGTCTTGGGTTCTCAAGTGCATGCTTGCTAACCCTTCAGCATCCAAGACTTGTGTCTCTGCTATGTCCCTCTTGTAGGTGAGGTGGACAGGGATGGAGAACAGGTGATGGTCGAGATTTGATGGTTCTCCATGCCCAGAGGTTGCCCCTTATGGGCTTGTATCCTTTGTACATTTGAGAGCTTTGCTCCTTGCTCTCTTTTGTATTTTGTATAGCTTGTGCCTTTTGTTTTGTGTTTCAATTGGTACTTAGCTCTCATGCTTGTATGCTTGGTGGACTAGCCACATATCATGCTAGATTTTGGTTTGCTAGTTGTATGCCTCTGTTGCTAGTCTAGTCTCCCTTGCATGCTAGTATGTGATCCTTGTGAATCTCGTGCCATGCTTTCTCTGCTTTGACATGTTATTCATTTGTGATCAGTTTGAGTGTACCTAGCTTTATTTTGCTTTTAGCCTTTAGTGCTTGCTTGCTAGGTGTGCTCTGCTTGGGTGGATTAGCCACATTTCCTGCTAGCTTGGCTTTGCTAGTTTGTGGTTGTCTTGATAGGCTAGTTACCCTTGCTTGTGTACCTAGATGCTTTTCTATTTAGTAGCTTTTGCATGCTAGGTTGGAACTTGCTTTGGTGGGTTAGCCACATGACATGCTAGCTTGTGTGCTCTTCTCATATACCATGCCTTGCTAGTTTTGCTTGTGTCAGTGGACTAGTCACCTTTGCTTGTTAGTGTGTGACCCTCATGAACATCTTGCCATGCTTGTCTTGCTTGTGGCAAGTTATTCATTTGGATCATTTTGCGTTGCTTAGCATGCCTTTTTTGTTCTAGGTTTTCTGTGCTAGGCTGAGATACACATGAACACCATGCCATGCTTTGCTTCGGCTTGTGACATGTTATTCTTGTGAATCATTTTTTTGTGCTAGCAATAGCTTTGCTTTTCCCTTGTGTCTGGGTTGCTTGCTCTAGCTAAATCTTGTAGCTTTGTACTGTGCTTAATCCTGTTGCTTGAGCTTGCTCTTTCCCTCTAGTTGTGAGTTTGTATATATTGTGCTCACTTTTGTTTTGCAGGAATCATGCTTTGAGCGGTTAAGTTTCAATTGGTATCATATCTTTGCATGTTTGCCTGCTCTAACCCCTGACTTGAGCCATGGACTGCTTAGTTCATTGGTGTCTTTTGTCTTTCTTTGTGTCTAGCTTTTGATGCTAGGTAGATGAAGTTGAGAGGGAGCTCCATTTTTGCTACATCTACCTTGAAGGAGGGCACTTGTACCACTACTTCCACTACTACACGTGTTCCACCTCTGCAAGAACTGCTACTTGTACAAGCAGAGATGGACCCGCTGAGGACGCAGGGGAGGTGACCTTAGGGCGTGCCAAGCACTCTGAGAGGACCAGCGGGATCACCCTCAAGATTGGAGCTTTGAGGTAAGTCAGTTTTGGAGTTCTGTCTTCCTTTGGGAAGCTTTCGCTCTTTGGCTCTTCTGGATGGTGCTTTCTGCATTTCTGAGCATTCCATGCATTGCATCCATGAGTCATGAGTAGGATACACTTGCACTTGAGCTTCTTTGGGCTGATATGTTTAGCATTTACTTGTGCTCTGTGTATAGCTGCATTTGTTGGTATGTGCTGATCATGAGTAGCTTAAGCTCTTTTGAATCTATTGAAACATTAATCTTGAGCTAAGTTGCTTGTTGGTGGTCGTTATTACACGATTTCGACCACCAACCGTCGGTAAATAAATGGGGTATACGCAAAATTCTACGCATTATTTACCTTGAACTAACGAATTCCACGAGTTTTGGTGGTTTTTGGGGTTTTGCAGGGAAATGCTAAAATTACACATGAAATTACATCATATGGAGCATGTGTGAAGTTGCGTACAAACAGGCATGAGATCGAGCCCAGAAATATCATTACTAAAACGTATCTCAAATGCCTAAACGGACTACACCATTGCGACGGGCGCGTCAAGACGATCGAAATGGATATATTATTTGCCTCGTTTCGAGTTCGCACGGAAAAGATAATGAAAATACAAAACAAAATGGTGGTGCTGACGTCATGCTGACGCCAGCCCCACCCGATCCGTACAACAGCTGGCAGCTCGCGCGTGGCGGAGCGGCAGCTCGCGCGCGCGAACACGCCCGCCGGCGCGGCTCGTCCCCGGGACAGGCCACGCGGCAGCACAGGAGCGGGCGCGGCGCGGTTCAGCGCGGCTCGCCGCCGTTTCACTCGCCCGAAGGCTGGTTCAGTCCCGGTTCGGCCCGGTCCAAGCGCCCGATTGCCCGGTTCTCTGCCCAGAAACACTGCAGGACCTATTCTACACCGGTTCACGCGCGGTTCAAGGCCCTAGGGTCCGGTTCTCGCACGGTTTTCGACGCCTGCACGTGGAGAACAATGTTACCGACCTTCCTAGGTCGGTTGGAGGGGCAGGTGGCGGTCCAAGAGCATTTGGGGGAGAAGATTCCATGGCATATCCCCTCCACTCACTCCTATAAATAGAGGGGCA
Organism: Raddia distichophylla; assembly: GCA_005191435.1. Classification (NCBI taxonomy): domain Eukaryota; kingdom Viridiplantae; phylum Streptophyta; class Magnoliopsida; order Poales; family Poaceae; genus Raddia; species Raddia distichophylla. The sequence goes on from SPJY01003962.1 coordinate 103,100, forward strand.
CTCCCCCACTCTCATTTTGTACCTTGGCACTTGGTGTACCTCACACACCCCCTTCTCCCTCTTGGGGAGGCACCCCTGCGGGTGGCGCTACCCCTTCTAGTTCAATGTTTATCTAGGAGTTAGAGGTGAGACTCCGTCGTTCCGGAGCCGTCTTCAGGAGTTCGGTATGAGTTCCTTTGTATCTTTACTTTCTTGTAAGACTTGAGCTATTTAATATATTATCTTTCTTTACTTGTGTGAGCGTTTACATTCTTGCTTTCGGTATTAATCATGCCTTAGCATAGTAATGTCTTTTAGACTATAGTTAGAGTTGCTCTGAGAGGTAATGCCTTTCTAGTTGTCATACCTACGGATTCCTCGTATGCTCTTTATAGCACTTGTTTATACGGTTGTGTATGCTTCTATCTGGGAATCCAGTAGAAGTAGTGACTGCAAAGCGTAGACGTGGTGTCTATGTTTGCGGTCACCTTGTTTTCGCATTCAACCCCACGCAGCTTTGGGTAGCCGGGTGTGCATGTAGACTAGGCGCACCTTGGCTTTGGCAGGTCCTCTTGGTGACAGCGGGAGTGTACCCTGTGTAGTCCACCCCTGTCGTTCGGGTTGTTTGTAGCTGCTATAGCCGATTCCCTGCGAAGCTCGCCTTTCTCGTCTGGGTTATCAGCACTCTGGTGCCCGGAAGTGGTTAGCAGCCTCGGTGGCGAAGTAAGTTTTCCAGACAACTAGATAAGTCATTACCTCAGTCAGAGCAACATGTTGGGTCTAACTTAGTCTATCTGGCTCACCATAGTATAGGAAGTCCTCGTCAGGAACCTGAGCTCTCGCCTCGTTGTCCTCCTAGCTTTACGTGAGCTATGTATCATAGTTGTGTGTTTGGTCACCGTTACCTTTTCATCCATGGTTTGACATGAAAGAGTAGTAATAGCTGGTTGAGTGATAGTTTAATATCTCTATCTCAATGCTTCCTCGTGGATAAATACGATACCTTGGAATACTCCCGAGTGAAAGCTACAGCGGTCTTCGTGCGCTTGCGGAGTAAAATCTGTTAGGCTAAGAACCGCCAACATTGCTTTAATTCCTTGAAAATCCTGAAAATGATCAACATTTGTCTGGCTACTAGCATGTGTAGGAATGTTGATCTGCTTATGCTATATCTTGCATGCTTAGTTAGCTAGTTGTTTACCTTTGCTAACTGTTGCCTAAAAGCTTTTTGATACCCTTGCTAAATTTGATAAAATGCTGAAAAGTAAAATGCAATTGGTATCTTTTGTGCTGAAATTGAAAAGATCCAGGTGGGTTTGCTTGTCACACTGATCTGGTTCGAGACTGCTTGTCTTTGTACTTTGACAAGAAAAAGGACCTAGCTGTGAATGACTAAAACCATTGTCTTAAGCTCCTGATGGCTTTCTAGCCTAGGCTTGGCATGGTTGGTAAGAAGTGGCTTGATAAGCAAATAACCCCTGGCACCTAATGAAACTTGCTTGTTTTCATCAATTGGTACCATGTTATGAGATCAACCTTTTGGTTTATAATTGGTATCTTCCTTAAAATCTGAAACTTGCAAGTGTTTGAAATGCTTAAAAGGCTTGTGTATGTGCTTTGGTTAGAATTAGCTCGCCTTGTATGGTCTTGCTAGCATTTTGCAATTCATGCCTATCTTGCTAGAATGCTTTTCATGTGGTGATGCTTTTGTTTAACTTGAAATCTGAAAACATGCTTTGCTCATACAATTGGTGTTTGATATATATTCACTTGAGCTTTGTTTGCATGCCATGTTATGTACCTCCTTTGCACTTGTATGCCTAGAACTTGTAAATGTTTTGCATTCCATCCCTGAGAAGCTTTCACTTACACCTAGTTGCATTGCATAGCATTTTTCCAGGGGGAGCTTGCCTCCATAGGGTTTGTTGCATGCTTTGTCAAGAAGGGGAGAAAACTGAAAAGTGGGAGTTCTGGGGAGTTGTGCCAGCAAGGGGGAGCTTTAGACCATATATGTGCTGGTACTTTGGGAATGTGAGCACATCATTGGAGAGTTATGCATTGTGAGGGGGATTTGCATTTTAGAGGGAATTTGAGCTTTCTCATGCTCTTGCATCGGCTGTGTTGAGCCTTTGCCTCTTTCTGGAGGAGTCGGTGTGTTTGCTTTGGCATGGCTGTGTTGTGCCGTTCTGCCTCTATCTTGAGGGGTCATGCCTTGTTTGATCGCCTGCGTTGAGCTGTTACCCTTGTCTTAGGGGGGGCGGTCTTTTGGGGTTTTGTTTGGCTTTGTGTGTTTCTCATTTTCCAAGTGGCTTGTGTTTGCTTTTGTTTGGGTTTTGGCCACTTGGGTGAGATTTTGGGTTTTGCACCTCAAACCATTTCTTTTGGGTTTTGCCATTTGTCCAATCACTCATCAAGGGGGAGAAAATTGAGTACCAAGTTGACATGTACTGTCGACGGTTGAGATATCGATCTCAAGTCGCTAAGGTTCTTTAGAAGTGAGATAGGAGACACGCCGAACAACCACGAACAGCAACGAACAGGAGACAGGGGTTTTTATCCTGGTTCGAGCCTCTCAGGAAAGATAATATCCCTACGTCTAGCCTTTCTTATATATCAGAGATGATTACAAGAGGTGGCTCGGCGAGACGAACAAGTCTCGGCGAGATTACGGTGTGCAAGAAGCAATACGCTATCGAGACGAACAAGTCTCGGCGAGATTACGGTGTACAGGAAGCAATATGCTATGATGCGAAGATCAAGTGTGCTATCAGATGACGGCTTGACCTCTAAACACGCCGTAGGGGCCTCGTTTAAATAGTGTAAAGCAAACCGACCTATCAAGGGATAATCGGGCCGGGCTAACTACGAGATTATAACGAACTCATACATGCCAAATATATCCTGAGGTAGGTAAGGCATACTCCTAGTCTTGGGGATCACACCTCCTAGTCCACGCCCTGCTCCGACTCCAGCCACCGCCCGAGGTCGCCTCGTCCTCCGCCGTGTCCGCCAACCCTAGCGCCGCCTCTCAGCCGCCGCCCGAGGTCGCCGTCGTCGTCCACCGCGTTCCGCCCTCCGACGCCGCGCTGCTCCGACTCCAGCCACCGCCCGAGGTCGCCTCGTCCTCCGCCGTGTCCGCCAACCCTAGCGCCGCCTCTCAGCCGCCGCCCGAGGTCGCCGTCGTCGTCCACGGCGTTCCGCCCTCCGACGCCGCCCTGCTCCGACGCCACGCTGCTCCGACGCCGCCCCGCCCTTCGTGGGCCGCTTCCGACGCCGCCCCGCCCATCCAGAGGACGAGGACAATCCAGAGGATGGAGCTCTTGGTCCTTTGCTTGATATGATTTTGCAATGGATCGAACATGACACGTCCCTGTAATTTTGGATGTAATGTGGCTGCAATTTTGGTTGCAATGTGGTTGTGCAAATGTAGCTGTGCAAATGCAACTTTGGTTCCAGTTTGTATATTTGGTCGTGCAATCGAGTTAGCTCCAGTTTGTAATTAAGTGATTTTGTAACAGTTTGTAATTGTAACAATGTGATTTTATATCCATCCCCTACCTGAATGGGCACTGCTGCACTGGATTCTGCATATAATGTGTATGATTTTTTTTGCTCCCTGGTTGATTAATGGCAAAGTGGAACATGAACTTGCTATTGTGGATTTATAAGTGAAACAAGGGGAGGATGCTCTTGTACTCATTGGCTTGGGCGCAGCGAAGCCCTGGAATATGAGCAAAGAGAGATGAGTTTTCTTCTTACAACTAGGAAGATGATATTTAGGAGTCAAAACTCCAAAATTATTGTCTAATATCTAACCTTCTGTCACAGTTTTGCAGTCCATAGTCCATACTAATCCAACATGGGAAGCTAGAAATCAATTAGGATCAGAAAAGTAACCAATCTACTTTCCAAGCTGTATGATTCCAGCAATTCGTTCCATGCAAGTTGCACCTTTTCTCTTGTGTTCCAGGTATTTATGTATTGTTTACTTATCTACTTTCCAAGCTGTATGATTTGTTTATAACAGAGCACTTCTCACTTGCATGGTAAAATTCAGAGAATCTGACCAATTCTGGCATTTTCTTCATTTCGCGACTGAAGAACATATCATCTTAAGACAAGGGATAGCATATGCATTAATTTTTTCTTCTTGACTATCTTATTTGGGCAACAGCGTATTCATACCGGAGAAAAATGTTGTTCAGTACTAACAGCTTTGGGCCTATTCTTTTTTGAAGCACTAATCAGGACATGTTAAAGAAGGAGAGAAAAAAATTTTTATTCCAGCCTGAACAAGGTCTTTTCTGGGGCACAATAGTGTGTGATGCATAGCTAAGAGCTTGTGCTATTTAGTAATATACTCTTTGTTTTTGAGAGAGGGAGGAATTGCCAGGTTCTTGCAGGTTCAGTTAACTCATGGCCACAATTTCCTGAAAGCCCAAGATGCCCACAAGGAAGTGCATTCCATAACATATAATCCTATGGGAGCGACTTTATAACAGTCTTCTGGAATCAGGGGTACAGGGCAGTCGCGTGTCACAAATACAAATCACAGGCAGTTTTTTGCAACGTAAGGCCAATCCTCAGCTACTTCGGAAAAAAACAGACGATTTTCACTCAGCATCAACCCAAAAACAAACAAGGATTGATTTTTTTTTGTTTGGTCTAAGGCCAATTAATACCAACGATGATACTTTTTTTAAAAAAAATTCTTTTAATGTTTTGTTGGATTTCAGTTTTTAGACCTCTTCTATAAATTAGTAACCCAAAACGAAGCAAAAAATGAAGAAAAAGTTAACTTCTTTAAATCTGACATATAGTTGGCACCATATATATAAGCGCCAACCAACCGTACATATTCATATAGAAAAATAAATTGTGCATGATCCGCTCATGATCACTTGATGGTCCCTTAAGCTTAACTCTGATGATCATTGTATGTCCGTTTGCTAATCAGTAAAATTAAAATAAACAAGCCGAGGATCTTGAAATGCATTGTGAAACAAGCAAAAAAAAAGAAAGAAAGAGAGAACTATTATCTCCCTTTCTTGAAAAAAAAAGAGAGAAGAAAAGAAATGCCTTTTCAAAATTATGGTTCGAGAAATGTACTCAAAATAAAGAAGCCATGTAGACTGTCTCTTTAAACACAAGATCCGATGTGACGGACTCATCAGGGTACCGCGCATCCTTGCACTTGTGTTTCTTTTTTCCGTTGGCATGAGTCCATTCTCTCCCTCATCCCTAAAAATTATTTCTCTAAATGACTGGAATGCGAAGTAGCACAAACTTCTCGAGAACCAATTTTTGACTCAACAAAATTATGCAGCCTAAGTAGACCGTTCTTTCCCTCCCTTGAGCTCCACATAAACCTTAGAATTAGGGAGATAGAATGAGCCTAAAGGCCTTGGTGAGGATTAAATAAAATACCACTGAGCGATCCGAGAGTAATACTGAGGAACTACAATTTTTAAAAATAAGAAAAAAAATCCCAAGATCTAGCTTGGACAGGGTTAAGCTAACAATGTTCTGTTAAAGTTATTAAGTCTTTCAACCGTCTAAGATAAGGTGATATTTTGAAAGGCTCGTAAGTTTGACAGAGGTTGGTTATACTTGTACGAGTTTTTGTCAACCAGTAATAAGGTACTACCTTGTACACTTAGTATTTATTGAATAATGGTATTGATTCAATCCTGATCCATCGGGTTCGACTTTGAGCTCTTTGCTCGAGGACGAACAAAAGTTCAAGTTGGGGGTGTTGATGTCCACTAAACTCTAAAATTATACGCCAACATACGCCGGAACTCCAGTAATTTAGGGGAAATCAATGTTTATGCTTTCATTTTATTTAAACTAATAAATTTCCACAAGTTTTAGTGAGTATTTGTCCATAGAAATAAAGTGGAGAAAAACCAAAGCTGGACTAGACTCAGAAGCCGATCGGCCAACTGACCCCGGTTAGTCGACCTGGACTTTTCGCCCAACCGACTCCATTTTCTCCCAGGTAGTCAAGAAGCATAAAATGAAGTGATCTACACCATCCACTCGAGACGGTTTGATCCAAGGGCAGCACTTTCTTCACAATTGGGTGACTTGGCTCTTAAGGAAGCTATGTCTAATGACCTTAACTGTCAAAACCGACGTGAGGGGAAGATCTACACCTCACAAGAAGCATCTGTAAGATCAAGCCTCCCATGGGCTAATTGATTTTGGTAATTGATGGCAACTAGGCCGTACACCTGGAACGCCAAGGATAAGGACTTTTGTTTTATAGTTCTTCTATTTTCCTTGTGTGCGTTTTCGGCTCGACTATATCTCTCTGGTTGCAGGGTCCCATTGAGCACATGTGTTAGGTCTGAGCGAACCATCTAGAGCGAGTCCACCTGTCTAGGTTCGAGAAGGTTCAGGGGTCTAGCCGTCCAGGGTTTCGTAGCCGCTAAGTCTCCGAAATATTTGAAAGCACGAAAACTTCCCGCCCAAGTGTTCTAAACTTCCCGCCGTGTCCACAAATCGACACACGTGTCCCAAGATTCGAGGCGTGGTGACCAGAGGGGGCGAGTGAGAGGCAAGTCCAAAGGGGCAGAGTTTCAGCCCCATCGGACGCCGTCCGATCGGCATCGGACGGCATCTGGAGAGCCCTAGCCAAAATTCGGCTAAGTCCCAAAATCACCGCCTCTGTCGGACGGCGTCCGACAGCCATCGGACGGGGTCCGACAGCGACGATTCCGAAGGAGAGAGCTCGAAAATAGCTAAGTCCCAGGCGACATCGCCCACTGTCGGACGGCGTCCGGAAACCACCGGACGGCGTCCGATGAAGTCCACTGTGACAGCGTCCGACGGCCTCCGGACGGCGTCTGGTCAACCAAGTGCTACACTGCCCACTGTCGGACGGCGTCCGACGCGGACCGGACAGCGTCAGATGAAGGCTTGGCACGCGACCAAACACCTGGCAGGCGTCTCGTTTGCACGCACTAGCGCCCTTGTCGGACGCGTCCGGTAAGCCACCGGACGGCGTCCGACGAAGCACAAAAATGGCACATTTCTTCTGTCGGACGGCGTCCGACGGCGACCGGACGGCGTCCGATCGGGCGATCTGAATCTCGCGATTTAATCTGGACCGTCCGTTTCTAGGGTTTAGGACTAGCTGCGGGAGTCCGGGTCAATCGCTTGGATGTCGTCGCTGAAGGCTGTTGCTGCTCTGATGTTCTTTTTATTCGTTCTTAATATTTGGTAATACATGTCTTACTGTATTAGCACAAGATGCTATCTTGTAACTCTCCGTTATTTTGAATAATAATAATGGAATGCCAGCGATGATAGCCGTTGAATTGTCCATCATGAGGTACTAGTCTGGGCTAGTATCAGATCATGGTGCCGGATTCCCTGTGGTGACGCAGGGGGTCGTGACAGGGAATACCGTACGAGAAGATAGATTATTGTCTAGCCATTGCATGCTGTACTATAAGGGTGATGCTGCCAAGAGTGTTTGTGATTATTGTGGGGAGTCCAGATTTGTCGAAACTGTCGACGGAAATAGAGAAAAGAAACAAACGAAGGTGGCGAGGAAAGTATTGCGGTAATTTCCGTTAAAAGAATGACTCCAACGTTGTTTCATGACGAAGGATACCGCACAACATATGAGGTGCCAAAAGGAGGGTAAACGTGCAAAACCTGGCGTGATGGTTCATCCGACTGATGGAGAAGCATGGCAACACTTTAATAAGGTGTATCTGTAGTTCGCTGCTGATCCATGAAACGTGCGCCTCGCACTGACCACCGATGGGTTCACGCCTTTTAATATGATGGCTGTCTCGTATTCATGTTGGCCAATTTTTAGTATTGCTCTCAATCTCCCACCGTCTCTTTTAATGAAAGAGGAGTTTATGTTTCTTTCGTTAATCGTGCCTGGGCCGAAAAATTCAGGAAAGAATCTAGATTTGTTTATGAGTCCATTGGTTAACGAGCTGAAAGAGTTATGGGAAGAAGGTGCCGCAACATATGGTAGAAAAACAAACAGATCTTTCGTTATGAAGGCTGCGTACATGTAAGATCAAGCCTCCCCATGGGCTTAATGATTTTGGTAATTGATGGCAACTAGGCCATACAGCTGGAACGCCAAGGATAAGGTCCTTTGTTTTATATTTCTTCTATTTTCCTTGTGTGCGTCTTCGGCCCAACTCAGCAGATCGACAATATCTCTCTGCTTGCAGGGTCCTATTGAGCACAGGTCATAGGGGCTCCGAGAGTGCGAGGTGTCAGCCTTGAGCGAACCATCTAGAGCGTGTACATCTGTCCCAGGGTCGAGAAGGTTCGGAGTCCAGTTGTCTAGGGTTTTCGTAGCCGACAAGTCTCAAAGCCAGATATTTTTCTGTAGGCGCGAAAATTCCCGCTTAGGTGTCCAAATATTCCCGCCAAGTCCACAAGTCCATATGATTTGAACTTGCCGCCGTGTCCACAAATCGACAAACGTGTCCCAAGATCCGAGGCGTGATGACGAGAGGGGGCGAGAGAAGCTAAGTCCGAAGGGATGTGCGAAATAGACCTCTGTCGGACGGGGTCCGATAATTATCGGACGGCGTCCGGAGAGACCAAGCCAGAATTTGGCTAAGTCCTCGTATAACTTCGTATAATGTATGCTATACGAAGTTATTACGCTACAGCCATGCTAATCTGGTGGTACCCGGAGTACGCATCCAGCTCGAAAATGGCTAAGTCCCAAACGGACGGTCCCTGTCGGACGGCGTCCGATCAGGATCGGACGGCGTCCGGTGAAGTAGAAAATCGACGGCGAGGGGCATCGGACAGCGTCTGGCGAGCGTCCGACGGCCGCCACCCACACTGTCGGACGCGTCCGACGAGTCACCGGACGGCGTCCGACGACGGGTAAACCGACGACGGCTAGGACAGCGAGGGTTTTGCCTTGAGCCTATAAATAGAGGCTTGGTGTATGGGAGAAGAGTGAGAGAGCCATCATTAGCAGCCACCCCTTGCCTTAGCCACCCATGAGAGCTCCTCCCATGGCACCCACCTCCACCTAGGGTTCCATGTGCTTGAGAGATTGAGAGGGAGAAGAAGAGAGGAAGGAGAAGAAGAAGGTGATCCCTACCTCCTCCCATCATCTCAAGGTTTGCCCCCATCTCCCATGGTGTTCTTGCCCTAGTCTTCATGGGGAGAGAGAAGGGGTAGTGGTGAGAGACGATCTCGATCTTGTGCTCTTGGGATTTCGCCGCCGGAGAGATCATCGTCACGCCACGAGCTTCATCAACCGTACGACTACATCCGCTCCATCCGTTGGAGGCACAAGTCCGCCGTGTGTCGGCGGCCATCTCCGTGTGTCGGGGGTGCCACGGTGTCCGATTACAAGATCTATCGGCTTAATGCCAGATAGAGCGATGAAATATAAATATTCAATTACAAATATTAGTTCTTTTTAGTATTTTTGTATAGTATCAGCAATAAACCGTTTTAATCAATATATCGGATTAAATCAGATAGTAGATCGAATAGATTGGTCAGGCCAAGACAGTATTCAAATCTAAAACGAGATATAAACCAATAGATCGGTTTAAAAGTTTAAGACTAATACAGATAAATACAATGTTAATCGGCAATCATTTACACATATAAAATCCTAAACAAAGCACGAGCAAGATCGATTGAACGAGACAGTTGCAAATATCAGATTCAGGACGAAACATATGAGATTCTTGACAATCGGCATTGCAAGATAAACACATATTACAGATCGATTAAATCGAGACAGTGCAATATGCAAGAACATATTAAAGATCGGTAAATCCAGAGACAATTTAATATGCTTTGTATACATGAGATCGAGATGATGCAGCCACGCATACGAGTTACAAGGAGAGAATCGATTATCCCATCGAGATAGCTCTACCTGCGAGTTGAAACCTTTCGACGAGGTCGATCGGATTCGAAAAAGTAGTTTGTGTTTTGAGTATGATGTCCTTTTCTCGAGACCTAAGGTCCTTGTCGACGGTTGAGATATCGATCTCAAGTCGATTAAGATTCTTTAAAGAGGGAGATAGGAGACGCTCCCGATCATATCGTATCTCTTCTGAAGTCTTGTCTCTATCGGTTTCTTCAATATGCTCTTCTTCTTTGTCGGTAAAGCCTATTTCCTATTCGGCCCAGTAATTCCAACATATTTGGCCTTTTCTTAATATCCGATGTTCTGCCAAATTTGGGTGTCAACAGGTAGGTACTCTGGCCCCGTTTGACATGGTGACCAGCTGGCGGCCCATCATGGGGTGTACCCTATCTCATTTCGAACTTCATCGAATAGTATCTGTACCCGACTGTCAATGTGTACAGCTGGCGACTCCTATTAGAGTGTACCTTTGGACCATTAAACCCAACTGAAGAGTTGGTTCCAGGTTAACTTGGGCAAGTATTCCAGTTCCATTTAACATGGTGACTGGTTGTCGGCCTTCAGAGAGGCATACCTTGCACCAATATATGTTAAGCGGAGTGGTACCTGTACTCACCTGTTGTGATATACACTTGGCAGCTTGCTCAAGCATACGAAACCTCAAGTTAGGTTATGCCGAGTGGTACTTGTACCCATCTGTCGTGATGTAACCAACATAGAACATTTTTCTTGCTAATCGAAAGCTTCCAAAAATATGACACTAAAATAATAGAGCAATGCATGTGTCAACGATTGAGAAACATCTTTTTTGTCGAGCTTACTTTTGATTCAAGGGGATTGTTGACGTCAAATAAACACCGATTTTATACGTCAACATATTCTGAAATTCCGGCATTTCAGAGGAAAAATCAAGGTTTATACTAACATTTTATTTATTCTAATAAAGTTACACAAGTTTTGGTGAGTTGTGGGTCTACAGGTACAAAATGGGAAAAACCAGAGCCAGACCGGGCAAAATGCCAGGCCGGCCGACCTGGCCACGTCACCAATCCAGCTCTGTCTTCTCCCCAGTGGCATAAAAACACAAAATGAGGACATCTAGACCATCCACTGCCGTTGGTTTGATCGAATGGACACGGTTGCTTTACAAATGAGCATAAGATTCCCTTGGATTCCTTTTTTGCACATGTCCACTTGAATACCTGATCCACCGGCTTAAGGGGTTAATCTACACCATTAAGGGAGCATCCTAGAAGAAATCCACGGCCGAGAGGTGAAGAAGGTGGGTCGGCCGACCCACCCTAGGCCGGCCGACCCACTCTTGAGCCCCTTTGGATTCTCCTTTGGAGGAGGGTTGGATGACATGTGTCCCTACACGTGGAGCACCCCGGTTGGTTGCGGAACATTATAAAAGGACCCCTACACCTCACTTGTAATACAACACGCTACACATTTTCACACTTTCATTCCACTTTGTAGAGTAGCTCTTAGTTAGTAGAAGTTGGGAGTTAGAGTCAAGTCGGGCTGAAGCTCAGAGTTCTGAAAGTGTCTTCAGAAATTCGGGTAATAGCTCTTGTACCCTTTCCTAATTGTTTCAATTAGTGAGATCACTTCATTCATTGCTTATGTGTTGAACTTTATTTGAGCTGAGTATATCTACATAAATGAGTTGTGTAGATTTGCCTTACCGGTAGCTTGTATTCGTCTGGAATCAGTTTAGGTTCTCACTCATATACTGTTAGAGCCAGGCATTGAACCTAGATCAACTTCTTTTTGGTACTAAGGAAGATTGATTAGAAATAGTAGCAGACGTGGTGTCTGAGACTAGGACTAACTCGGTTTACACCCGGGCCCACGTATATGTGGTAGGTGGTAGGTGGTGACAGCCCTATCCATCCGTAGATACTTAGTATCTCGTGCGTAACCCACAGCGTCCGGCTTTGGACCAGTAGAGCCAAATCGGAACGATCATAACCATTCGGGATTCCAATTCAGGATAGCGGGTGGTAGTGAGTGTCCGAGCTCCGACGACGAATATCAAGTGGACCACTAGTTGATTATCCTAAGCTCGCTCAATTAAACTGAATCACACTACTTTGTGAACTTATTAAACTTGTCTCGTTGTCCTCCCAACTGTCTATCTAGCTAGTGTAGCTATCTCTTTGTGTGAATATTTATCGTGTGTGTGTGTGTCCCGGTCTTTTCATTTATCCTAACCCCCGTTACCTAGACTGGCTGGTATTTTAAATAATTAAGATATAGAGGATTATCTCTTTAAACCCTCGTTCCCTGTGGATTCGATAACTCTAGGAATACTCCTGGTGAAAACTACAAGCGATATCCGTCCGCTTGCGGATTAATTTCTTTGAGCGTAAGAATCGCCAACACCCATCTGTCAGAGCGGTTCCTCGGAGCCCTAATCCTAATCTCAAGAGTTGGTTTCAGGCTAAGCTGGGCAAGTATTCTGGTCCCATTTGATATGATGATCAGCTGTTGGCCTTCAGTGAGGCATACTTTACACCAAGGTATGTTGAGCCGAGTGCTACCTGTACTCACCTATCGTGATGTACAGATAACGTCGTACTTAAGCGTACCACGCCTCAGGCTAAAATTTTAAATGAGTAATACCTGCTACCATTTATCATGGTTCACAGCTAGCAGCCCACTTAAGATATATTACCCCTTTTAGAAGCTTAGGCGTCTACGCTTCCAAGTTCACGGCTCGGCGACACGCTACTCAGCTACACGCCAACGCCCGTCCAACAAGTGCCCAAGTCTTCAGCTCGGCTGTACGCCATCGCACGCCACGAGTGCCCTGTACGGCTACATGCCTACGCATCCATATCTATGGCTCGGCAACACGCCACTCGGCTACACGCCTACGCCTACATCAGAGCTAAGTTCTCATTACCATAATCTTTTTACATCAATCTAAGTTGCTTCTTGACTTACTACTTAGTCGGTCTCCAACTAAGCAGTATGTCGGGGGCTACACCTAATAGGTGCACTTGCGTGCACTTTTTCTTTCTCTTAATGATTGCAAATGAATCTGAGTGGTTATTCCGAGTAGTGAAGCTCTGACCCCATATACGATGAACTCTAGTCACTATATACGCGTGCCTAGGAAAAGAGCCATGAGCCAATTCCCGACGCCCGAGGGCTAGACTAGTCGGACAGAGCGCATAACAAAAGGATGATTACTCGGAAGAATTTAATATCAAAAAGGAAAAGGAGCAAAAGTATAAAATTACCTTACATTCGAGTGATTGTTTTTTCATCCAGATACTGTCTAAATTCTACATGTACATGTTACAGGGGTCCATGGCTTTTTACCTCATCAAATACCTTCTACGACTCCGTATATGAGTAAGAAGGACCTGCGTAATGAGCGACAACTATGGCTCGGCTAGCGCCTGGCATGGCTACACGCTTACGCCCGCGCCTTGACCGTCCAAATATATAGCTCAGCAAGCGCCTGGCATGGCTACACGCCTACGCTCGCGCCTCGAGCGTTCAAGTCTATGGCACAGCTACACGCCCACGCCAACTTCGGTACGGCTATACGTCTACACCAACTCTGGTATGGCTATACGCTTACGCCTCTAGCCATAGGCCACCATGCGCCCTGAGCGCTAACTACAGCCTTCCAGCTGCGCGTAACAACCTCGGCACACCCCATGTTGGGTCGACTACTGGCAGAGCTATAAAAAATACCCATCACTTGGTAATTGGTATACCCATGTTGGGTCACTAGTTGGTCATTGCATGTCAAGATCAGATACCATTGATGTTGGGATTGAGTTTCGACGGTACGCTCCAGTTGGGGCCGACGCTGTACACCGCAACCTAGGTATGGATACCATACGATCAAACTCTATCCTTAAGGTACGCCCTATGGTGGGGCCGCCAGCTGTATCCCACTTCGGTCGGGGTACATGTACGGTCTGACTAACAACAATGATATGCCCAATGTTGGGACACTAGCTATGTGCCGCACCAGTAGGATATAGGTATCATTGGGCGAAACCCTATCTAGATGGTATGCTCCATGTTAGGCCAATCGCTTTACTCTACGAGTACAGGTATCAGATGGTTTAAACTACGGTATGCCCTCTGGGACCACCAGTTGTATCCCACTCTGGTCGGGTATAGGTACCACTCGGCTCTTCAGCTAAAACCATGGTATGCCCTCTGGGGCTGTCAGCTGTATCCCACTCCGGTCTGATATAGGTACCGCTCGACTCTTCGACCAAAACCAATGGTATGCCCCATGTTGGGTCGCCAGCTGTACATCGCAAGACGAGTACAGATACCACTTCATTAAAATCAAAGTGATGCGCCTTACAATGGGCCGACCGCTAGAACTCCGAAAATTCCGAACTGGGTATCACTAACAACTCTTTATGAGTACTTCACAGTCTCCTCGCAGATAACGGGAAGAAGCTAGTCGGGAAGAAGCATCAACAATCTATGAAGCACTCGGCATGAAGCAAGACTCATTCAAGGTGCGGTAAAGAGGAGCATCAACTCGACTTTGAAGCACTCGGGGGCTACTGTGGATAACATAGACCCCGGGTACCCACATGGTGGGCCTAAGAGACCACCCGACAGGGAATGGACCAAGTCAGGTGGATAAGGACGTGTACCACTCAGACTCTAGAAGGCTTGCCCGGCAAGGAAAGACATAAAGATATAAGTCTATCCCTAATAGGAAACATACAAATGTAATCCCGGATAACTATGTATCTGACTAGAGGATACAGATAGGAATCCTACCTCGTAACCGACCAGGACTCTACCTTGTAACCCTGCCCCCACTATATAAGGCGGGAAGGGAGCCCCTGGTTCGGCATCCCACATCATGATTATTATCATCTACATCTTCATTTCCACACCCATCCATAGAGAGACACCTTCCTCCACATTGATCATCAGAATACCATATAATCCCATAGCACAAGACTAGGGGATTACCTCCACCGCGAGGGCCTGAACCTGTATAAAAAAGACCCCTGTCTTGTGCTACCATCGAGTTTGAATCTTGTGCATCACCCCATATATAATCATTGCCGACGATAATCCCCGTTTAGCTACTGGTCGACAAAAATCAAAGCAAAATATCACAGCGACGGTTCGCCTCCCTCGACCTATAAAAGCCTGGGGCTTTTACCGTGCTCTTCACCCAACCTTCAAACCTCTTCAACACTTTTTCGTAAGAACTTCCCTTGTTCTCACAATGGCCTCTCCATGCCATGCACCTGTTCCTCGGCCAATGACACGCCACCGTCGCCTCCTCCAGCTCCGGCGGCGCACCCCCTCATCTTCTTCAGAGATGAGGAGGAGGATGAGGTCATCTACATGGCCACAGACTCCGAAGATAGGGAGGGCTATGACAAGGTGGTTGAGGCCGCCGCCGCTATCGCTGAGAAAGCTTAGATGGCGGCTGTTGGTAGTTGTTAAAGTCCAATTTCATACGCCGACATATGACAACTTTCCGGTGATTTGGGGGAAATCAAGATTTATAAAGGCATTTTATTTAAACTAATAAATTTCCACAAGTTTTGATAAGTTTTTGTTCTTAGAAATAAAGTGGAGAAAAATCGAAGCTAAACCGAACATAAAAGCCAGTCGGCCAACCCACCCTTGGCCGACCGAATAGCCTTACCCAACCGACTCCAACTTCTCTTAGTTGCCATGAAACGCATCAAGGAGTAATCTCAAGCGTCCATATGCGTCGGTTTGATCAAATGGCTGCAATCCCCTCACACTTGTGTCACTTGGCTCTCAAGGAAGTCAGTTCCACCGGCTCTAACTGTCAAAACCAACATGGTGGATTGATCTACACCATCAAAGAAGAATCCCAGGAGAAAATGAGGGCTGGGATCGACCGAAGGTGGGTCGGCAGACCCACCTAGGCCGGCCGACCCCCTTGGATCCCCTCTCGAATTCCCCTTCGGCTGGTGTGGAGGTGACAGTTGTCCCATGATGTGGAAGCTCCCTATTGGTTGCGGATGGCTATAAAAGGACCCCTCACCTCACTTGAGACAATACACAACACATCCCTCTCATTTGGAGTGACTCTTCACTTGTTAGAGTAGTTAGTCTGGGAGTTAGAGTTGAGTCAAGTTGAAGCTTGGAGTTCCGGAATTGTCTTCAGGAATTTGGGTAATAGCTCTTGTATCCTTTCCTTTTTGTAAGACTTTACTTTTATAATGTAAGTGTCTTTCATTATCTGAGATGAGAATATTTACACTAAGTGGGAAGTGTGAATTATTAGAGCGTTGATTAAGTTCATCTAGTTTCGAGTCTGGGTTCATTCTCATATGCTTAGAATTGCCTAAGTATTGAACTTGGATCTCCTTCCTAGGATCCGGGGATGAGTAATCAAATTTAGTAGCAAACGTGGTGTCTGAGATTATATCTGACATGGTTTACACCCAATCCAACGTAGTTTGTGGTAGGCCGTAGGTGGTGACAGCCCTATCCATCCGAGTTTTATCTCACGCATAATCCACTACGTTAGGAATTGGATAAGTAGGTCCCAATCGGGGTGGTCATAAACATTCGGTGTTCTTAACTGATAGTGGGTGGTAGTGAATCGGCCGAGCTCCGACAAAGTTCTTAAAACAAACCTCCAAACTCCTGCTAGCTCAACCTGATATTTGATTGCTCTATTAAGGAACTTTATACTCTTCTTGCTGTCCTCTCAACTATCTGCCTAACTTATCTTTTTATACTCCTGTGTGTGTGTCACCGGTCTTATTATCTTATTTCCTTACCCTCGTCCCCTGTGGATTCGATATTCTGGAATACTCTCGGGTGAAAACTACAAGCGATATCTGTCCGCTTGCGGATTATTTCTAATAGCGTAAGAATCGCCAACAAGTTTTCTGGCGCTGTTGCTAGGGAACGCAGCGGTTAAAGATAATTCATAAGAAAAAAATATTTCCAAATATAAAAAATATCTTTATTATTTAACATACCAGCCTAGATTAACGGGCTTACCCCTGCTCTATCTTTGTTTGGTGAAACTAGCAGAGCTGTGTATTATCGGATTTGACCTTCCGGAAAACTTCCACCAAAATCCAGAGTCACTCGTACGGAGGACGAGACTCCGAGTCCTACCTCCGCAAGTTCGAGTCTCTGACCTTCAAATTTTCAAAAGCAACACTTTCCTTTCTACCGAAAAAACATTATCTGAGATGGCTGCTGAGAAGACCATTCTTGAGTTCTCAGCCTCGTATAGCACAAACGTCCCCCTGGACCTGCCACCAATGTGGGCGACGGAGGCTACGAATTGAAGCTGGCTCTTATCATCATGGTTCAAGCTAACCCTTTCTGTGGCAAGCAATCGGAGGATGCCAATGCACATCTCCAGCATTTCCTGGAGATTTGCAGCACTTTAACCATTAAAGGAGTGCCTCTCGATGCTGTCCGGCTATGCCTATTTCCATTCTCATTGGTCGAGAAGGCAAAACAATGGCTTTATGCTAATAAGGATGCAATTTGAACTTGGGAGTGTGAAAGAGGATCCTATGGCCTAGAGGGGGGGTGAATAGGCAATTTTAAACTTTTTCGATTATTTGTTGATCATTGCCTTCCTTCCTTCTGTTGTCATTGTTAGTTCTGGCTGTGGGTAGTTTGGCCTCCCCCATCCCTTCCTTAGAAACAGGAACATTTAAATCCGGGGTTCTTGGTTTATAAGAATAACCACTGCTACTAGAATAATTCCTCTTGGCAGTAGTAGGTCCCTCCAAATTCCTAGCAATCCAGTAAGCTTCAGCCAAATTTTGGGGTTTCAGCAAATGGGTTAAATTTCTTACTGACTTGTAACCCAGAATTAAAACTTTTCATGAAATAAGAATCTGTCAACTCAGGGTTTCCTCTTTTAACTAAACCCATAGCACTCTCAAAGTGGTCAATGTACTCAGGTACAGACCTGTGATGTCTCACAGAGTGAAACAGAGTTATCACATCACAATCTGATCTTTGGCTAAATCTATTGCTTAGCATCAGTCCAAGATCTCCCCAAGTAATAGTATCAGTTTGTATGCCATTGCACTCCAGCCACTCTTCAGTTCTTCCTACAAAATAGATAGTAGCTATTTCCACCCATTGTTCTTGAGGAATGTGTGTCAACCTGAAAAATTTTCAGCCTTCTTTATCCAGTACTCCACCTGGTCTCCATTGAATTCAGGGAAAACCAAATTTGGACCTCTAGAACAATGCCTGTTGTTTTGGTCATTACCCCTTTGTCTCTCAAGATATCTATCCTCCTGCCAAGGTTCCTCAACAATTCTTCCAGTGGTTCCTGAGGTTGTAGCTGAGCTATGCCTTTGTCCAGAAGGATTACTTAACAGAGGAGGGGACATATTACTCATCCAAACAGGATTAGCTCCAACTTGCAGTACTCCCCTACCACCAACACCAGGCATGTCAACACTAGCATAAGAGGATATGATATGAGAAGAGGGATTAACAGGGGTATCTTCTCTTCTTAGAGCTCTGGAACTGTTTTCAGCTGGTTCACCTCCCTGATTACCACTGCTCTAGATCATAGCCTTGACTGCATCCAGCAACACATCCATCTTCTGACCCAGCTCTTCATTGAACTTCTCTTGTTCCATTTTAGCTTGTTTAAGTCCTTCAAGTTCCTGGCGAACCACATCTATATCCTCCTTCCTAGCAAAATCAATCTCCTCCTCCCCCCTATTGGCTTCTTTCGTGGGTCTGGTCATGATTTATCAGTCCCTACTGCTAGCTGGCTCAGGGATTTTACCGAAAGCACGAGGCTTTCAACCCTTACCACCAACAATAGACTGAAAGGTGAACCGATTAGCCTCAGGATTTAAACTTGCAGTGTGCAATGAAACCTGAAAAAGCTAATCCAGTAACACCCAAGAACGCCAAAACTAACTCTTACCCTGAGGCTTACGGAATTTTACCAAGAACATCAAGTTCTCAACCCTAACCTCAGAGAAAAGAATTAAGATCGGCCGAGGAAAGATGCTCTGATACCAATTTGTCAGGACCTGAGATGATCCCAGCAAAAATATATGCAAAATAAGAAGAACGGGATGGGAAATCGGAAGAACAGAGAACGAGATGAGGAAAGCAGATAGATGAGATTCGGATTTGTTTAGCGATAGTTCAATTACAGGTTACAGAAATCTGGATGCATCCGAGCTTATAAGCTGCGGGAAACTCACTAACGGTGAATACAGAGATAAACGACAGAATGTAAAAGGCATTACAGCCACAATAATATCACAGCTACAGTAAATACGAAAATGATCTGCAGTCGTTGGATTAACATAACTGAACCGGTACGCAGCCATCTCCACCGTCTATTACTCAACAGCTAACTCTCCACTTCAGGTCCTGACATGGCACCGCCGGCTTCAGCTTCTTCGGCCACCGCCGCCACCGGATCCGACGACCCCGAGAGCCGCCGCCATCGGATCGCAGCCGCCTGCCGCATCGACCAACTCAAGGTGCCTCTGCCTGCCATCTCAATCATCCCCATCCTCTCGATCCCTTCGTGCTTCTGACTCCCTTCCTCAGGCGGAGTTCACCATGAACGCCGTCGGCCTGCGCCGCTGCGTCGAGGAGAAGGAGGCCATGCTCACCGCCTACAACGACCTCTCCGCCCAATCCGCCAGTATCGAGAGGGAGTGCTCCCTCTACGAGCGCGACCTAGAGCGCACCATGGAGTCACTGGACGAGATGGCCAGGGAGAACGACCTACGAGCACGCCTCCAGGACTATGCCCACGTCTGTACCTCTTCTCTTTTCTTCGCTTGGCTGCTGCTACTACACAATACTTTACACTACTGGAGAATATCATCACAGCACCACATGAAACGATAGCAAGATGGCTGTTACTTGATCAGTTCATCCCCACTGGCTAGCAATGCGGTGATCTGCTTTGCCTGTAGCCAGTTGGGTTATTAATGGCTTTTGCGACACAATTCAACTTGCCCTTACCATGAATATTGGGCATGCCTAGATTGAATTTGTGAACACTCAATGTTTTTCTTTTCAACTTAGAATTTGTGAACACTTAATGTTTTTCTTTTCAACTTATTTGCTAATCCATTTGGAAAACACAAACACTTTAGTTTTTGAGCCGTTTTTTCTTTAATCTTAAAGGTGTGTCTAAAGACTCTAAAAACAAGTTAAATGAAGTGGGTCATTTGCTAAAAAAAATAGTTTAGGTCTTTTAAAAAGGAAAGCGCACGAGCAAATAAGTCGAAAAGAACAACCTGCATTTGAAAACTTCATTAGTGTTTTATGTAGGTTTTTATAACTTTGTATGCTTTGAAATCAGGTTATGATCTTTATATTTTCCCTTGCAAATGGCTGTAGAAGTTACGTAATATTCTGAATTCCTCAGAATTTATTACGGAAAATCTTTTTTTTTAACATTCTGGACGTCTTGTTATGGTTGTTGCCTTATGTTTGCAATACGACCCTTCCAGCCAAAGCTAGATGAAGGAGAGCACGAGGACATCAATAAAATGATCTCAGAGTTGATGAAAAGGCTGCATGATCAGGTTACATGAACAATAACTCCTAAAAACATATGTTCAAATTTCTGCTTAAGAAAACATGCCTTTGATTTTGATGGAACCTGAATGCATACTTCATTACTCTATGTACTATTTTCAATGTATTGATATGATTGCATCTTTTTTTATTTTCAATTTTCTTCTGTTACAAGCTGGGGCGCGTCTGGTTGATGGGGTGGTCAGCCACGTACGAGACCTACGTCCCTTTCTTGTCCAAGTTCCCCTTGGTCGATAAGGACTGGAATCTCCAGCTTCTGCCAATCACCGCCGCAGCTGGTGGCAGCCCCGGCCGAAGCCATGCCTCCGACATGTAAAATATCAAGAAGCTAGGCTAAGATCTGAGAGCACCGCACCTCAACAGAGTGGGCGTCGTAGGCCTTTTATAATGCACACCTCGGTTTGTTACAAGAGCGATCATCTCGCTAGGAAATAGGATCAGTGAACAGACTGACTCCTAACGCACGCATACAACAACCTGATCTAACAACCTCAACACACACATATGTCAATATATATGCCTTAACACTCCCCGTCAATCACAACATCGGTGAAGGTTGAGATTGTCTCATAATCGAGCAAGGTCTGAGGTTGAAATTGCTTTTGTTAATCCATCCGCTAGCTGATCTTTGGAGGGAATGAATCTGACATCTAGAGCTTTCTGTGCTACTCGCTCCCGAACAAAATGGAAATCCACCTCAACATGTTTAGTCCTGGAATGGAATATAGGATTAGCTGATAAGTACTTGGCGCCCAGATTGTCGCACCAAAGTACTGGAGCTGGTGCTTGGAAGATTCCTAGTTCTCCTAGCAAGGACTGAACCCATATCAGCTCAGCAGTTGCATTAGCCAGAGATTTGTACTCAGCCTCCGTACTTGATCTTGAAACTGTGGACTGTTTCCTCGAGCTCCATGCTATCAAGTTACCTCCAAAGTATACAGCAAAGCCACCTGTAGAGCGGCGATCATCAGGGCATCCAGCCCAATCGGCATCTGAAAATGCACTAACCAAAACTGAATTTGACTTGCTAATCTTCAGTCCATATGATGCAGTATGCTTCAAGTATCTCAGTATGCGCTTCACTACTGACCAATGCACATCCGTGGGTGAGTGAAGAAATTGGCACACCTTGTTTACCGCAAAAGCTATATCTGGCCGTGTCAAGGTTACATACTGTAGAGCACCAACCGTGCTCCGATATTTTGTGGCATCTTCAGCTGAAAGTACTTCACCATCTGATTTAGACAGTTTTTCTGATGTTGACAGAGGAGTTGATACAGGTTTGCAGTTTGTCATTCCAGCTCGAGATAGTATATCTGATACATACCGAGACTGGTGTAGTATCAAGCCGTCAGTCTTCCTCTGCACTTGTATCCCAAGGAAATAGTGTAAGTCACCTAAGTCTTTGACAGCAAAATCATTCTTCAGTTTGTGGACTAGCTGTTCCACCACTTGAGTCGATGACCCGGTGACTATTATGTCATCTACATAGACTAACATGTACACTTTTGTGCCACCATGATCATACACAAATAGTGATGTATCTGATTTTGATGGTATGAACCCCAGCTCTTGTAGCTTGAGACTTAGACGGGAGTACCATGCTCTAGGTGACTGTTTTAAGCCATACAGGGATTTGTCCAATTTGCAAATTGCTCCTGGATGCTTCTCATCTTCATAGCCTCGAGGTTGTCTCATGTAGACATCTTCCTCAAGAATGCCGTGCAAGAAGGCATTTTGAACATCCAATTGCTTCAATGACCATCCCTTTGATATTGCCACTGACAAGATCAAGCGTATGGTAGATGGTTTCACCACTGGACTGTAGGTGTCGCCGTAGTCGATGCCATGTCTTTGCTTAAATCCTTTGGCTACCAACCTAGCCTTATAGCGCTCCACATTGCCATCTGCCTTGCGCTGTATTTTGTACACCCACTACGAATCAATGACATTGATGCCTGGACGATATGGGACTAGATGCCATGTCTTGTTCAGCTTAAGTGCATTATACTCCTGATCCATAGCTAATCTCCATTTCTCATCACAAGCAGCTTCTCCATAGGTGTTGGGTTCTCTAGCACTGAAATTTGCTCGTGGCCCAAACGGTATTGTGCCATCAGTGCGAACCTTTGGTTTCTTGATGTTGTCTTGTAACCTGGTTCGCATGCCATGCTCTCTAGCCATTGGAACAGCACCAACACCTATATCAACAGGAGCGACCACTGATTGATCCTCTGCTGTTTGTGATGCATCTGAATGGTCCACTGAGGAATCAATAGCAGCAGATTCAGTAGGTGCATTCCCCGGTGCTAATGATTCAGCAGTGGCATTGCTTGTTTCCTGGACAGAGTATTCAGGACCAAGATAATCTGTTAGCGAGTTAGAATGCTCAACATGCATGTGACTATCCCCAGGTATAGAATTCCTTGGAATGGAAGAGATGTGCTGTGGGAGAAGAATAGAAGTTTCAGAGATTGGCACCGGATTGGTATTGGCTGATTGATCAGAAAGAAAGGGAAAATGATGCTCATCAAACACCACGTCCCTTGAGATGTACACTCGACCCGTTGAACGGTGGAGACATCTATATCCTTTGTGTAAACTGCTGTATCCCAAGAAGATGCATTGGCTCGATCTGAACTGAAGTTTCTTTGTGTTATATGGCCTAAGGTGTGGCCAACATGCACACCCAAAGGCTTTGAGAAAGGAGTAATCTGGAACGCGACCTAGCAGTTTTTCTAGTGGTGAGACAAAGCCAATGGTAGGAGTAGGTAGTCGATTGATTAGAAAACAAGCCGTCCTAAAGGCTTCATCCCAGAAGATTAATGGTAGCCCAGATTGAGCTAAGAGAGCTAGGCCTATCTCGACAATGTGTCTATGCTTCCTTTCAGCCAAGCCGTTTTGTTGGTGGGTATGAGGACATGAAACGCGGTGCATAATGCCAAGAGAATTGAGAAACGAATTCAATTTTTGATATTCGCCACCCCAGTCAGATTGTAAAGTGATTAACTTAGTGTTGAGAAGCCGTTCAACATGGTTTTTGAATTGAGGGAAAATTTTGTATGCATCCACTTTCGTTTTCAGAGGATAAATCCAAGTGAATCTTGTGAAATGATCAATAAAACTCACATAGAATTTATAACCACCAAAAGATGTTACTGCTGGTCCCCAAACATCTGAGAAAACAAGCTCTAGAGGTCTAGAGGAAACATTATTTGAACTAGAGAAAGGAAGTTGGTGACTCTTTCCCTGTTGACAAGGGTCACAAACATGAGATGAACTACTACTGCTGCGACAAGGCAGTTTATTCTTGGAGACAACTTGATGGACGATGTTGAAAGAAGGATGCCCTAGCCGAGAATGCCAGAGCGTCTCATCAGGAAGAGTACTGACGCTGTGAACCTCCTTGCGCCGGATGGTGTCCACCTGACCCAAAGGATAAAGTCCTCCTTTACTGGAACCTTGAAGAAGGACCCTCTTCGTGGTGCGATCCTTGATGACAAAATGATTTGGATGGAATTCAAAAAAGATGTTGTTATCAGTGGCTAACTTATGAACTGAAAGAAGATTTCTTTGGGCACTAGGTACGTGAAGAACATTGTTTAACAAGAGAGGTTTAGAGAGAGTCCTAATTTGGGAATAGCCAACGTGCAATATGGGCATACTTGACCCGCTGGCAGTATGAACTTGATCCTTTCCGCTGTACCTGTCCGCCATGGTTAGCTTGTCTAGATCTCCGGTGATGTGGTCAGTGGCTCCGGAGTCGGTGTACCAGGCAGGATCTGTAACATATCCAGAGTTTGCAAGTGCCGCCACTCTTGGATCTTCCCCTTGGAAAGCATGATTGTATCGGTTGTAACACTTGGCTGCAGTGTGCCCAACCTTATTGCATACTTGACACACTGGTCGATTCTTGTTGTTGGTGTTTGAGTTGTTGGATCCCCCACCTTGGCTGCCATGGCTCCACTGCCTGTCTTGATTCCCATGGCCACGCCCTCGGCCGCGCCCACGAGTGTCACCACCACGGTGCCACCTTCCACGTGAGACATTGTTTGCTGATGCCCCTGGTCCGTCGATGACGACGTGGTTCTGCTCTTGGCGCACTTCAGCGCTCAACATATGAGCGTAGAGGTCGCTCAGGACGATGCGATCAGAACTTGTAGAGACAGAGGTCACCAAAGAATCATACTCAGAGTCTAGACCAGAGAGCATATAGATTCCAACTTCTTCCTCCTGGGAGTGGGTGTCCTGCTGCGGCAAGAGAGTCTGCATACCCCTTGACCTTGTTGAAGTAGTCAGCCATGGATAGCTGACCTTTGCGCGCCATCGCCAGCTGCCTCCGAATCTGGATCATGCGTGCACGGGATTGAGAGGAGAACATCTTCTCCAAGGCTTCCCATCCCTCAGCTGCTGTGGTCATGAAGAGTACTTGCGTCAAAACGTCAGGAGCTAGGGTAGAAAGGATGGTACCTAGCACCATTTGATCTTGTTGAACCCATTGCTGATAGTCTGGGTTGGGAGCGTCGACTTGCTCCCCTTTCTCGCTGGTTTGCTTCACTGTCGCTACGGGAGCCTTCACCGATCCATCAACATAGCCGAGCAATCGCTGACCGCGAAGGTAAGGGATCAGTTGTGCCTTCCACAGGAGATAATTCTCCCGAGTTAGCCTGATGTTCACTAGGTGACCAAACCCAGGAACAGCAGCTCCAGCTCCGACGACGGCCGCGGCGTTGCCGGCCATGGCGCTCGGAGATGAATTAGAGTGGGGGTGATCACAGGAATCGATCTACAACCTTCGAGCTCTGATACCATGTAAAATATCAAGAAGCTAGGCTAAGATCTGAGAGCACCGCACCTCAACAGAGTGGGCGTCGTAGGCCTTTTATAATGCACACCTCGGTTTGTTACAAGAGCGATCATCTCGCTAGGAAATAGGATCAGTGAACAGACTGACTCCTAACGCACGCATACAACAACCTGATCTAACAACCTCAACACACACATATGGCAATATGCCTTAACACGACAGCCATGGCCTCAGTCTTCTCCAAGCCCGCAAGGTGGAGCCTTTGCGCCCTTTGTATCTATCTATCTTTCACTCATCAGTTGTTTATATTTCATTGCATTTTACAGGTATCAGATTTTGGGTATTTTTCTATTGATTCAGCTATGTATTCTTGGTGCTGAAAGAATACAGACAAGTAATTTATCATCAATAACGAGTTCGATCAACCAAATTTTATCAGGAAACTATCCTTCATTTACAGGTTGACTCTCATTTGCTTGTTTTACTGAACACGCTTTTCATGTTCAATGTTTCCATTTCAATTTATTTGCTTACAATGATGCAAATATTTAAATGACGATTTCCATTCTCATCTATGTCACTATGTGAATGTGGTGAAGCAGGTCGGGGTGTCCCTGTTCTTAATGAAGATGGAAATCGCATCAGTGACATCCGCCATAGTAAAGCTGCAGATTTGGCTTCTGGTTCAGAGGTATTTTGTCATGAGATGAATGTCCTTGAGTTTGAATGACTTACTTTTCTTGTTGTACATGACCTTTGTAAAACCGACTTAAATCACATTAACCAAACTAAATATTTACTCTTGTGTTGAAACTTGAAACATGGAGGCATTTGAAACCATGAAGCTGTTCGGAAATACACCTTGCAATGTTTTTATTTTACAAGACAAGCAATTGAAGCCACAAATATACTTTATGTGTGAGCTGATGTAACACTTATATTTGATGATGTATGTTATGGGCAGGCCCAATAGGGCCCAAACGGGCCATAAATAGTACCATGGATACTGTAGCACAAGTGAACACTACCGTAGTTACTGTAGCACATGGTCCTAGGCTGCGGTTATTTTAGAATATGTTTCTATCTATTAGGGATTAGTTTCTTAGAGTTCAAGTAATTTCTTTCTTACTGTTTAAGTCGATCTTTTCTTATGATCTAAGTCTGTTCTCCCTATAAAAGGGAAGGTCATATATCTTTTATTATCATCCAAGCAATGAATTAAAAATTAAGATCTAGATCTCGTAGGTGGTGGCTCCGATAATAGCTAAAGGCGGTAGCTTCGACAACAGCTCGTCTCGCTCGCGTCAAGGGCCGTATCCCCCTGTTGCGTGCTTGCACATAACAATTGGTATCAGAACCGACCGGTCTCCTGTGATGGCTTCTAACGAGGATTGGATCGGAAGGTTGGAGACGTCCATCGAGGAGCTACGCACCTCGCAGGATATGATGCGGGCATCGATGGCTAGATTGGAGAAGATGTTGGCCGACTATATCGAGTCGATCAAAGTCAAGGGCCGTATCCCCTTGTTGCGTACTTGCACGTAACAATTGGTATCAAAGCCGGACGGTCCCTCGGGATGGCGTTCCGCTCCCGGTACTACGACAACGACCAACGTTCCTTTCATCAACGACACCGAAAAGAGCGGCCAATCGACCGCTACCATCGGCGGATTGATGAGGATCGGCATGCCTTCGACCCGCCCCGTTCATGCCTCTACTACGAGCTGCTCCGAGAGGAGTGTGTGCTCATCGACAAGATTTCCAAGAGGGTTTCCATTGGTGACCTCGTGGATCTGAAACAAGGTGAAGGCTGCGTCAGCGACTACGCGCGTGAGTTCCGGCGGCTACTCAGCCAAGCGCCGCAGATGAGGAGAGAAGACGAGATTGATGCCTTCATCGTGGGGTCTACCTACGACATCGACGAGCGATGTTCGTCATGCTCGGCCGCGTGACCTTACAGATGCAATATATTTGGCGCGTGAGGTAGAGCGCGAGGAAGATGCCCGGAACGTCGATAACTGTCGTAAGCCATACGGCGATCGGCGGTCTTACAACCACCGTCGCATCTCCGACAACAGGTGGACGCGTGAAGAGAACAAGCCGAACAAGGGTGGTCTTGATCTTGACCTCTGCTAGTCTGTTATCGACGAGCTACAACACATGATGAAGATAATAGATGAGGCGACGACGCGTTCTACAACACCAGCAACTCCAGCCACGTCAACGACTGACAACGCGGCTGACCTGTGCAAAAAGAACTGTACCGAGGCCATGCTTGGTGAGGTGGACATCACTGCCAAGGCGGAAGAGCCGCTACAAATCACAAAGGTCGACAAGGCAGAGGGTGAAGGCCGAAAAGGTGGTCAAGGTCGACACGGACAACGTCCATGGTTCGTGTGTCTCCAGTTTGAGGGTTCCCAAGGTGACGAGGGTCTTAACAGAACGACGCCATGGAATCCAGCCCATCATCACTCCACGTCTTCATCCATGCCGAGAACACACTCAGCGACCACGACGGCAAGCACACCATCGGCGACCACGACGTCTCCATCGTCACCATCTGATAGAATGCGGACATGCTATGCCAGCGTGGCTACACCGTGCGCATGGTGATGCGCTTCGACTTCAACATCGACGTCAAGTTCTCGGCAGTCATCGCTTCAACCTTGAGGACAAGGTTGATTTGAAGGGGGGAGTAATGTTATGGACAGGCCCAATAGGGTCCAAATGGGCCATATATGGAAGGTCATATATCTTTTATTATCATCCAAGCAATGAATTAAAAATTAAGATTTAGATCTCGTAGGCGGTGGCTCCGATAACAGCTAAAGACGGTAGCTTCAACAACAGCTCGTCTCGCCCGCGTCAAGGGTCGTATCCCCCTGTTGCGTGCTTGCACGTAACAATGTATGTCCAATGTTCAGGCGTCCAGTGGCAAGAGCAAATGCACTCTCTGTCTCAATAACCGGCAGAATCTTGCTGCCACAACATGTGGCCATGTCTTCTGCTGGTAAACTTATTTTCCTTATCATTACAAATGCAAACCGCTATTCTCCTCTCCCACCCTCTGGAATATGATGGTCCATCACATGACTTGCAGGAATTGCATAATGGAGTGGTGCAATGAGAAGCATGAATGCCCACTATGCAGAACGCCCATTACTGAGGATGCCGGTGATATCTATATCCTTTGATTAACTGTGCTAAAGATCTTAAGTGTTCGCACTCCATGTTCTTTTTGGTACATGATCAGTTCGGTTTGATTATTGCAACATGACTAGATGTTGCCGCTTTCTAATAGTGGGTTGCTAATCGCGATGCCTGGTCCATTTAGCCCACTGTATTTTCTTCAATGGTATTCTTGACGGTTGCTATAACTGCATTTTAATGATTACTTAGCGTGTTGTCTATTCCTTTTGGATATCTAACCGAACGTGGCTCCCCCGCCCCTCCACTCCTCTCCATGGCTCGCCTACGCCATCAACGGCGCGCTCGAGTGCAGCGGCAAGAACCCCGCTGCCGTCGTGGAATCCGTCCGTCGCGCCGCGACAGAGTGGGGATTTTTCTACGCGACCGGCCACGTGGTGCCCGATGCGGCGATGACTTCCACGAGGAGGACGGCGGCGAGGGCAGCGAGAAGGCGTGGCTCTGCTCGCAGGAGCCCACGTCTCTAATCCTCCTGTTCAGCTGCTTTTGCACTACTTCTATGGATTATTCTTACTAGTTGAGCATGCGCGCCTGTGGCGCGCCGAGAATGGCACGTAAGAATATAATTCATGAAGCAGCTTCCAGTTCTTGAAATGGGGTGGCAAGCTAGACGAAAAAAAAAATTTCATTACACTATAATAAGCAGGCACATGAGGACTATAATGAGCAGTCACATGAGGGTAGACAGGCAAATACCCATTACAGAAAGAAATATACCATCACAGTCATATATTACA
>SPJY01003962.1:136702-239788 GCA_005191435.1 Raddia distichophylla
AGAGAGAGAGAGAGAGAGAGAGGGGATTGAGAGCGAGAGAGAGGGCGGCGGCTGGCAAGTCACGAGTGGGGATCGATCTGTGGGGGTGGCCGGCCGGGAAAGGGAGGGTTGGGGAGTGGGGATTAGGGTTGCGGGTGGTATCTGTGGCCATTGGATTGAGGATGGACGGCCGAGATAAACGGGGGAAATGGGCCAGGCCACCAGGGGCAAGGCCCATGTTGAGCTGAAGAAGGGGTGGTATGCTGGGCTGGCTAGGCTTAGGTATGGCGTAGGCCATAGCTGGCCATAACGGGTCCTCTGCCCCTGGTGATAGTAGA
The DNA here is from genome assembly GCA_005191435.1 of Raddia distichophylla. Classification (NCBI taxonomy): domain Eukaryota; kingdom Viridiplantae; phylum Streptophyta; class Magnoliopsida; order Poales; family Poaceae; genus Raddia; species Raddia distichophylla. The sequence continues at coordinate 137,020 of SPJY01003962.1, forward strand.
ATACAGAAGTGTGAATACTAGTTTTGGTGATGAGAGGGCGGTGGAGAAGATGGAGTCACTAGGCGTGCACATTCTTGAGCATAGCCGGCTCTACGCCGTCGTCACCTTCACCGTCAAGAACCAGCACCTCGTCAGCTCCGCTGTCCTCAGCACCGCCTCTGTGGCCATCGACGGGGACCCCGTCGAGCGCTGGCTCGACCTTCGCAGCGGCGACCACAGCCACACGACGCACGCCGCGAGGCTCCGCGTGAGGCTCCGCTTCGCCAGCATAGAGCGTGACCCGTGCTGGGGGAGGAGAAAGGCGACGGCATTGGGGGAGAGCAAAGGCGACTTGGCGGCGGCATTGGGGGAGGAGGCAGCGGAGATCTGGGTGCCTAGGACTTGAGCCGAGCACTGCCTGTTCCTTCGCCAGGGGAGCTGAGCCGAGTAGAGGAAGCCGATCGAGGATATCAGCAGCAGTCGTTCATCTCCCCAGCCGCTGCGTTAGATGGGCACGTTGGCCACGCGTCGGCATCTGGAGTCGGATATGCACGGTCGCGGGTTTGCATCCCGGCTCTACCAAATTTTTTTCCGCAAACACAAGCCCGCGAGAAGCGACGAGCGCATCGTTGAGAGGTGGAGCCCACAGGACCCACTTGTCTTGTTGATAGGCTCGTCTTGAGCTCGTTTGCACCATCGAGCCGCGTCAAGCCGAGCTCATCCAAACTCGAACCGAGCCACGAGCTTTTTTCCCGGCCATAGTGGTGGGGGAGGTATGCGGAGCGATCCAGGGAGGAGGTATGAAGGAGAAGAGGGCGAAAGCGAGGAGGTAGAGGCAGGTGCACGGTGCAGAAGGAATGAGAGGAGCCGTCCTGGGAGGGACGAGACAGAGGATGGGATTAGCCGCCGCACATGGTTGTCGTCTAGGTAGTCGGCCCCTCCCACTACAATCCTGGTTTTTCCGTTCAAAATTCTAAGACGGGATTCCCGTTCCAGAAGGTGGTTCGGAACGGACGCCGCAAACCGGTGGCGGCCTTAGACCATCTCCAACGGTGTCTCTTCACCTCTTATTTTCTCTTCGCGAAGAGATTTTGATTCTCTTTGAAGCTACAATGGATTCTCTTCACCGTTCTTTTCGTGAAGAGATTTCTTCCTTCATTCTCTTTAGAAGGAGATTCTCTCTCTAATCTCAACGTGAATCTCTTCGAAGGGATTTTGTTGGAGATGGTAAGAAATAAAGAAATATAGGGAAGAGAATGGGGAAGAGAATGAAACGAAAAGAAAATGGTTGGAGATGGTTTTGGGCATGTTTGGTTCGTTACCCTGGCTAGCCATGCCAAATTTTGGCGTGCCTTCATGTTTTGGCTGTCGTTTGGTTTGTTGCCATTCGTTGGCGAGCCATGGAAAAAATTTGGCTGCCAAATCTTTACAACGCAGAAGAGACCAATGGCGCGGGCGGCCGATTCGGCCACCCGCGCCAACGCGCCATCGACTGACTGCACAGCGCACGCTGCAGGAAGCCAAGCTAGCTAGCAAAATGTGTGCACTTGATTTAAGTTGAATTTATTTTTCTAATTTTTATATCTATTTCATACAGCGTCTAAATTACGTGAAACAAATTTTGTAATTCATATAAAATCCTTACCAACCCATTTTTATATTTTTTTTTGATTTTTTGATTTTTTGTATTTTTTTTATCTTTTTTGTCTTTTTTATTAATTATTTTTAAAATGGGTGTTATTGTTCTCATATGTTTTAAAAGTTCAAGTTCAAACTTTCTATTTTTTGAATTTCATTTGAGTTTTTATAATTTTTTATTTAACTATAGAAACATTTGGCAACAATCAATTGGCAACAAACCAAACATACCATCAACCTCACCAAAAATTGACAACCTTTCATTGGCTATGATCCAAACACAAAAAATTTAACATTGATTTGGTCATGCCATATGGCCATTGAGTTGGCATGGCAACTAAAGGCCATGAACCAAACACGCCCTTTGTCTTCTTGTCCTCTCGCCGCCGAAGGCGTCACGATGTCGACGTGCTCGGACGGAAACCAAGCCACGACGGGCGTCTAGAGCTGGACGGCGAAACCTCACCCTCCTGCTTAAGAAATTAAACCCGCCGGCCACCGGCGAGCGGCGTCAACGCTCCCCGCTGCTTCCTGCCGCTGGCGGCCAGCTTGATCGAAATAAAAAAAAGATCGAATCTTTCCAGCGAAATAATTAAAAAAAAAAGATGGACGCAGTTGTTCGACCCCGGCGTGCCGCCGCCGGAGGCGTGGACATGGCGCCGGAGCATCAAGGTGAGAGATTCGGAGCAATCCATGGGATATTTGAGAGGCATCTTACAATAGTATGTACATCGATTACTCGCTGGAATGAGGAAACAAGAACAATCCTCGTCGTCCTGGAACAAAAACACAACTCTCATCCCCACAACACAAGAGGAGGAAACTTTTGTGCAGCCATGGCTACTACTACTACCATGGGGGGTGGATCTGGGAAGTTTTCCTCCGAAGGCTTCTTCGATTGCGTACTAGTAGTGTAGATCTGGAGAGATCTCGCGCCCCATCAATGGCGGAAGCAGCGCAGAATCGCAGATCGAGAACGCACATACATACGTACTAGTAGTAGGGTTCAGGGGGCAGATCTATCAGACGCGGACGGATGCGACGGAGAAGACGAAGCCGCCGAACTCCTGCGGGGGGCGGACGATGGTCCAGGCCTTGGACTTGACGTCGAACACCCAGAGGGCGTGGCGGCCGGCGCCCTCGCCGTCGACGGCGCCGGTGACGACGACGCGGTCGCCGCCACCGACGCAGACCGCGCGCGCCGTGCCGGCCTTGAGGCCCGGCGGGGAGGGCCCCACCTCGCGCCAGCCGCGGCGCTCGCCGTGCCACTCGAGGACGGCGGCGCCCTCGATGCACCAGACGCGGCCGCGCACGACGAAGCGCACCGCCGACGGTGGCGCCCGGACGCGGTCGAGGCGGCGCCACGCGCGCGCCGCCGGGTCGAACCACTCCGCATCGCGCTCAAACCCGCCCTGCCGCGCCGTGCGGTACCCGCTCACCGCCAGGAACTTGTCGCCGGCGACGGTGGCCATGCCGTCGCACTCGTCCCGCTCCTCCGACATGTCCGGGAGCGGGTCCCACGCGTCGGCGACGGCGTCGTACGCCTCCGCCGTCTTGAGCGCGTTCTTGTGCTTGTCGTGGCCGCCGGCGACGTAGATCTTGCCGCCGGCCTCGGCGCACGCGAAGAAGGACCGCGCCGACCGCATCGGCGCGCCGCGCCGCCACACACCGGTGGCAGCATCGAGGACGTTGACGTCGGCGACGGGCTCGAAGGTCTTGGGGTCCCACCCGCCCAGCACCGCCAGGCGGCTCCCCACCGCCGCGCACTGGGCGAACATCGGCACCGGCGGCGCCGCGCTCTCCCGCAGCCACTCCCCCGTCGTCACGTTGTACACCGCCGCGCCGTACGCCGCCGCGGCCGCCGCCGTCGGCGCCGGTGCGTCGCCGCCCTCCTCGCCGGCCGCCGGGCTGCCGAACTGCAGCAGGAAGACCAGGTCCTCGTGGGCGCCGGCCGCCGCGCGCGCCATGGCGTACGCCGGCGCCGCCGCGGCGCTCCGCCAGCCGCGGCACACGCGGTGCATCTCGCGGTGGGACGCGTGCGGGACGCGCGCCAGGCAGTCGACGGCGACGTCGTCCGGCATGCCGGGGATGAGGTCGAGGTGCTCCTCCACCACCTCGCGCTCTTGGACACGGCTCTTCGGGCTCCTCATCTTTGTGTGAGCTTCTGGATATGGATGACCCCTTCGTTCCACTGGAAGAGTGCTTAAATAGAACCCAACCATGCTACGTGGCGCCCTCTGATTGGACAGCCCCTCACAGCTAAGCTAGCATTAAAAAAATCTCTCAACTTGCCCTTTTGTTCTGCCGGTTTTGTGCTGTTCTTCAGGGAAAAGCTTGTTCTGCTGCTTAAAGTGAGACTTTATACTATATATTAATTCTGTAGCATGCGTTTGAACAATCATTTCAATCAGTGAAGTATATTTGCGTCTAGAAGGGTGAATGAATTTGGATTGTATAGAGATGCGCACAAAACCAAAATTTCCATCCCTCTTCTTTGAGATTTGGATCAATGCAGAGGGTGATTTGGACTCCATGATAAGTGACTTTTGCTGCAAGAGCTTGGCTGTCTAATTTTCAGTGGCTCAAGGAAGACTTTCACTGTGCCTAGCTTGATGTCATCCAGCACAGTCCATGACAAATTCTTTGTGATGGATCGTACAGGTATCTTTGGCGGAGGCTGTGAAAGCGACTTCCTTTCATAATTTTTTGAAGTTTTGTTTGCGGTAAGATCGAGGATTGGGAAAATAACCATAGATGATTGAAGATGAATGTTTTTCTTCCTGCAATTGTTTATGGAAATTGCTACCAATGAAATTGACCTTGAGGGATGATATGACAACTCTGAATTTTACTCGGTCGGGTACTTGTGTTAGGGTCTCTTTGACTCGTAAACAATGTGAAAAGCGGTAATAGGAAAATTCCATTGAAATACCAATCCAATTTGATTTTTTTTTAGAAACCCATTTTTAATCTTGTATGATCATGAGACCCACACGAATGTTCAAAAGCTAAAATTCTTGCGCATAGAAAGAAGTAATCATGGACATGTTTGCTTGCTCGCAAGGAGGGTGACCAGGCTCATGCGGTTCAAACTCTCTTGCACCGGTGTTTGACCATGCCTCGTGATGAAAAAAACCATTGTACAGGTCCAGATCTAGTGAAGAAGTGCTCGTAGCGGCGTCAAACACCATTGGGCTTGAGGTGGTGCAGAATACACAAAAGACATGCTCTGCATGTGCTCAGCCAAGCTCCGGCGAGCCTGCATGCCTCGACTGCATTGTACGTAGTAATTCTTGATGAGACGGCAAACGTCACAAAAAATTCCTTTAACCATTAAAGCAATCCAAGGGACTCATCAATTTTTTATGATTATTATCCTATTTTCTGTGTACACTTTTCTCTTTTATATTACCAAATAACACCTATCTTTTGAAAATATTACTGGACCCATGTAACCCTCTTTCTTTTTAATCAATAGATGGCAGCTCTCCTGCCCTTTGCTTAAAAAAAATACTATTGGACATGCCAACAAATCAAATATCTTGACATTAGAAAAAGTCTGCCATAAATAGGAAATATAAAATACAAATATTTGGATACTTAAATAGAATTAAGATAAACCCTCGCATCACTCCCGGAAAATCCACCGCTTTAAGAATCCACGACACAGCTGGGTGGACGATTAAAAAAGCAGATTCCCCAGCTTGAGTGAAAAAAACCTCGCTCGACACTCCACTTGAAAGTTGAAACGTCAAAAAGAAAAAAAAATCGTTGAAAAGGTTTATCATCTCGAGAAAAATTGATCGCCCCTGATTATCGCCAGTGGATGAGAACAAACGCGCCAGTGAATTATCGCCCCTGATTTGACCAATCGGCACCACGACCCTTCGCAAGTTGCTTTCTCGCAACCCTCTTTTTAACCCTAGCAAAATACATATTGCACATACACCATTTTCCACGCACACACACACACATGAAAAGGATCATCCAACTTGGCCCATCAGGCTATGACAAGGTCCTCCATATATCCATAGCTCAATGATGGAGATCGATCTCGCATTTATCTCTTCATTTTTTTTCGATTAACATTTTTTCTAAAAGATTTTTAAAAAGGTGTGTCATGGTTGAACAACCGATAAATTGTTTAATTCAGCTTTAAATTGAGAATGGGCTTCTAAATGCTCTGGTATATGAAATCTGAAACGTCCAAAATCTGCTCTGAAACTACTACTTCTGGTCTTGGTTTTCGTCGATTAAAAAAAAATCTGTGAAACCAAATGATTTGCAGATTCAGGACAATTAGCAGGAGTCCATTAGGGCTTATCCTCAGTCATCAATCACACATGAAACCGTCGGTTTTGTGAACCCCGTGGGAAGAACAGGGTATGAGATTGGGTTATCTCTTCCTTTTCCTGCAATCAATGCCTTCCATGAGAGAGATTGGGATGTTTGGCATCGGGAGGAAGAAGGAAGAGGGGGGAGTGATTACTGCTGGATTAGGATAAGGACGACTGGACGAGAGATGGGGTGGGGAGAGAGATTAGGCAGGACAGGTCATGTGAGGTGGAGGGAGACGGGTCTCCATCACCTCACTCCACTCCCCCTCCCCTCCCCTCATCATCGCTACTGCCGCTCCTCTCTCTCAGTACAGACGCCTTTGCTTCAGAGTACACGCACTTTTGTGCTTTCCAGTTTCCACCCCACGTGGGGCCCACCCCGCTCCCTCGCCGTGGGGCCCACATGCAGGCCCAGCAAACAGTGCACTACCCCCGGACTGAAGAAAGCTGGGCCTGCAGGTGGGCCCCCCATGCAGGGCCAATACTGCACTGAAGCGGTGAGGCCGCTGCTGCAGCAGCTGCAGCTGAGTGAGTGAGTGAGAGTGAGTCAGCAGGGGTGCTTCTAGAAGCCCCTCCCCTCTAAGGCTAGGGTTCCAGGTAGGCTGTCGTCTACGGGGAGGAGTGAGCTTTTCGAGCTGTACGTTGGTGCCTCGCTTTCTGGCTGGCGAGGTTCCAGAAGCCCGGGGCTCCAGCGCTGCCTGCATGCTGGTAGGGGGTCCAGACCCGAGCGATCGATGCCTTTGCCTTTGCTTTTCCGGTGGATTTGGGTCCTGCCCCTGGATATTTTATCGGCGAGCAGTGGTGCTTTCTGTCCTTTGATCGAATTGGTGCGGTTTAAATTCAGATTGTAGCTTCATAAAAAAAAATTGTACCATAACTTTTTTATCGGCCAAATGTTTGCTATTTCATAACGTTTTAAAAAAAGATCTTCATTTTTTTTCATGAAGCTTTGGAAACCAATATTTTTCAAAAAAAATTGCCTCTGAAAAGTTTTTTTTTTACAAAAAAGGAACACACGACTTTTCATATTAGAATCCATAATAGTCGTAGTTCTTTAGCTGAACCAAATAAAGCTTCAAAATTAAAGATTTAAAGTCAAGTGTGGTACGTTGTTGAGTCCTGAAAAGGTGCAGTGAGATACAGTTAAATGCAAGACGAAAAACACATTTCCTACGGATTTTTTTTGAAAGTGGACACATTTCCTACTGATATTAATACAGAGAGAAGAAATGGTCTCATACATGATGAGAGATAGAAAATGCTACTTGGACGGGCTATAGGCAAAATATTCGAGACAAGGATTATTAGTAGGTTCTTTAACGGCATCATTTTAACACCAACAGTTTAATTTATACTCCTATACATCTGAAGGCACAGTCAGACCCAAACTGGCCATCTAGTGAAGCAAAAAACGGTTGTAGAGCTCAACCGTCCTCTCCCTGTCAAAATTAATCAGATTAAGAAGAAGAAGAAGAAGATGGGTCTGCTGGTCGGTGCATCAAGCATGTAATGCGAGGTCGACCTTGGCGGGGAAAAAAATAGCCGGTCGGTAGCCAGCTGTGGCGCCATTGAGTACGGCGCCCGACGATCGAGTCGTCTTCTTCGGCGGCCAGCCATGCAAGGATGGATGGATAGGCGAGCAAGCTAGCCAGCCATATATCCATCGATATAGGTCACCGTTTCGACGTCACCGGCAGATGCTGTCTGGTTTTGATCACGAGATTTGATGACCATGCTGCGGTTGCCATGTCGATCCGAAGCTTCGAGAAGGCTAAACGTTCGATTGATTAGCTGGGGTCCGGGAAACTAGCTAGGGTGTTTGATTCAAATATGTGGCCTTTAATTTTTATTGTACAAATGGTGGAATTGAGCATGAATTAGCCGTCTAGAAGGGCGAACTATTTGACGATTTTATATATCTATTTACTTATATGGAAAGGGATTTTTCACGATGGGAGTAATACCGATAAAGAGGTTTTGGTAAATTCCAAATTAATATTTTTTTCTCTTCTCTCTCTTTGCCGCTGGCCATCGTCGCCCACCGCTCTACTGTTGGCCATTGCACCATCGTTAGCCACAAAGCTGTCATCGACCTGCGTGGCTTATGGTAGGTGTAGGGTGGCTTCGTCGGTGGAGATTTGTTGGGTCATTGGTTCGGTTAGACCAACGCTAGGTGAGCAAGCGGTGGGTTAGAACTATAGCATGACGCATGCCCACACATAGGGTGAACATGGGCTGCTAGGTTGCAAACATATGAGCATGTCGTGGTATCAAAGAGAGGTGATGGCATGACGAAGTCAATGGCTAGTAGGTGCGGCTGTCAAATATATGGGTGCATCTGCCAATAAAATGTGATTGGGTAAAAAAGAAGATAGCATTAAAAATGACTACGTTAACCCCTATCATTTGTACCTTCATAAAAGGATAGAATGGTCGACCGAAAAACAACATATATTTCCACGAGAAAAGAAAGAGCAGCCCCGCTACCTCCCACGGATACAAGCCCATTCAGCAGTCAACTCTAATTAACCAATTAATCACAAGATCTATCGTGCAAATCACGGCGCTTAATAAATCAGGCCTTGATCTTGTGCCCAGTCAATAGCTTAATCGATGAGACCGCGCCAATGGCTGCAAGAAAGACAGGCATGCAGCAAGCTAATGTCCACAAGAAACTCCTGCTTTTCGGAGACGGCAACAAATGTAAAGCTTCTAGAAGCTAAGGTACAGGAGGAAGAGGGATGGTGATGGGTGGTGCAGTGATGTGGGTGGAAGGCGTGATTTGTGTTTTCTTTTCGCCCCTGAATCAAGGCATTGCCACATGGGAAGGCGATTTTAATCGTGTTTCTTTCGGCTTAAATTAAATTAAATTTTGTGATTTTTTTTATAATTCAAATGATGTAATACTTTATGGCTATATTTATGTGATTTTAAATATTCTCATTAGAATTTGTAAAATAAATTTTTTATAATCTTTTGAATACTTTAATACGTTTTTGAGTAGTTACAACTTTTTTAGATTAAAGTTTTCAGAAACTATGAACTCAAACAATCCAGACCTTTATTTTACGATTTGCAACTTGCATGCATGTTCCAGTCCATCGATCTTATTCGACAGTAATGTTCAAGCTGCTTAGCAGAAGGCTTGATCGGAGAAATCCGTTCAATTCAGAGAAAAATGATGGCTACGCGGCCATGCTGCATAACGTTGTTAATTTGCACCGGCACCCGCAATCGATCTAGAAGATTTTTCTTAAAATTGTATATATCCTTAAAACCGAAAAATGTTTTTTTAGAGAAAAAAGTTGTTTGACTTGATTTTACTTCCACAAATATTTATGATTTGAAATATGCACGAGTATGAGTACTTTCTCAACTATTTAAAAAATAGTTTATGAAAAATCATATGGTAGAATGTCATATCCGTCTTGAAGAGTACTCCATAATACAATAATGAAAAAAACCTACTTCTACCCCTTAAGTATGATGCCTAATGCGTTAAACCCTTGACCTATAAAACCAGTTATTCGTCCGCTTAGGTATGCGTAATGTTGCAAATAACCCTCGCAAGCGGCATTGAAGATGGTTTTGCCACCGAAATTGTCTACATGGAGCAGTATTTCCATTTAGATAGAATATGTGCCATTTTTTCTAGAAAAAATGTCCATATGTGGGTCCCACGTGTAAGTCCCCCCTTTCTTCCACCAATATGAATCAACACTGACCTCCTCCATTCCCACGACCATCCTCCTCCTCCCCTGTCTCCTCCAGCTGTCCGACTAGTCGCCAGAGCACTGCCAGCTCGTCCTCCCCTACAAGCACCTCTTCCTTTGCATCCTCGTCGGAGCACAACTGCCCTCCTCCTTCATCCCTGTCGACCTCCTCCCCACTGGCCTCCTCCTTTCCTGTGGCCTCCAAGGAGCACCGCTGCCCTCCTCCTTCATCAGAGCATCGTCGCCCTCCTCCCCCATTCCTGTCGACCTCCTTCTCCCTACTGGCCTCCTCCTTTCTAGTGGCATCCTAGAAGCACCGGCGCCCTCCTCCTTCATTAGAGCATCGCAGCCCTGCTCCTCTATCCCTGTCGGCTACCTTCTTCCTCGCTGCCTCCTCCAATTGTCTAGCTGGTCGTCGGAGCAAGGCCGCCCTCCTCCTCCTCCCCTTCGGGCTCCTCCTTTCTTGCAGCTTCCTCTTCCCCCTACGGCCTCCCCGGAGCACCAGCGCCCTTGTCCTTTGCTGGGGCACTATCGTCCTCCTCCAGCCCCATCGACCTCCTCCAGCCTCGTCAACCTCCTCCAACCGACCAACTGGTCGTCGGAGGACTACCGCCCTCCTCCTCCCCTCTAGTCGCCTCCTTCACCATGGCCTCACCGGACTACCGATGCCTCCTCCTCCCTTGCGGCCTCCTCTAGCCGGTTGCCACCCCGCCGGAGCACCGCCACTTCTAGAGCCTGACACATTGCCGGAGCACCACCACCTCGCCGGAGCCTAAGGTGGTAGTGGTGGTTCTGCTTTGGTTCAGTGGAGAAGACCATGGGGAGGAGAGAGATTGGCAAGGGATGAGAGTATGACCTGAGAATCCCTTGTTTAAAAAGTAATATTTGTAGAAGAAAATGTCATGTGCACACATTTATGTGTCAATACCCTCTAAGTGTGCGTGCCACGGTGGCAAAACCACACCCTCTAAAACGCCTCTAAAGGTTATATATACGTTTTGCATACTTGAGGGGCCAAATATCTGGTTTCCAGGCCAGGGGTTAAACGCACCACGATCATACTTAAAAAGGTGAAGTAATGTTTTCCTATAATAATTTTATTGTATTTTAGAATTGAATTATGAAATGAATTATACTAGTGGTAAAAAATTATGTTTTGGAGACTATGTTAATTTTATCCGAGGGAATAGACTACAACTAAGCAAAGTTTTTTCATATGTATCACACGTGAACATTTATCCACAGTTTAAAGACACAGGTGCCAATCCCTCATTCATCTATTCATTACGAATTAATCCCGCATGCATGTTTTATCTCACCGTACGTAGTCTCTCCTCACATGATAATAGTGTAACGAAGGAGGATACGCGTCCAAATCATATACATACACCCATTTACACAGTACCTATGGAAAAAAAAAACAATATACATGTTGCTCCTGCTGGTATGAAACCACGGGAGACATGCACCGCCGCCTCGATTGATGCAACTTGCTTGCAGTGTGCGGAGCCATAGCGCTAGCAATTAAGCACATCACATGGGTGTGCATATATGGCTTAGCTCATGGCTCGTACATGCTGTCTTTTGACAAAAGACAAGGGTGGATTCCCTCCATCGGAGGAGGCGTACGTTCGTGCGTGCATGAAACATACATCCACTGTAGCCAAGGAGGCAGCACACCTTGACCCGGGGCGGGCCCGGGGGACAAAAACAAAGGGGCTTGATTCCTATCGAGCGCCACCTGTTTGCGTGAAGCACATGCATGCACGCACGCCGGCCTCATGCCGCCGTTTGAGGAAAAGAAAAAGGTTAGTATTGAGCACTGTGCATGTGGGGGGCGGCGCTTAAGGTACAAAACTACCTAGTCATACAAATGTCTTCATGGTACGGTGTATATAGAATTAGAGCAATCTTACAAGCTGTCTATTGGACAATAGTTAAGGACACCCAAGAGGAGGTGGCAACAGTTACAGCTTATCCATTTGTGTAGGTCCAGGCTGAGCTTCGAGACAGCCCGGTGCATTGAGCTTCAAAATCGAGCCTGAGCCTGACCCGAAACCCGAAAGCCTGTCCCAAAGTCCGAAGATGCCAACATAGGGAATCATATGTTTCCACCTCTATATATATGAGCCACTTTTCATAAATTTGATAACCATACTTAATTTTGGTATGTTACCATCCAATATATATTAGCACTAGATATGGTATTTTAGATACGCTGGTCTTTGGTAGATTAGTAAACTGAAGCGCAAACTGCGGGAGGCGACAGATCCAACTTGCTACGCACGTCTGATGCTGCCATTTGGGAAAAAAATTGTAAAAATGTGTGGATCTTGAAGTAAAGTAAAAGAGAAACTCCGTTCTAAAATAACTTGTGTGCTAGGTACCTTCTCCGTGAGTGCCTCCGGTGCCGTGCGTTCATACCTAGGCGCGTACATTCATATGGCGGCTAGCGAGATGGTTGACCTTGATTTAACTAAGACTACCACACCGCCAAAACGAAATTAGAGTAAAAAATGTATACACCTTTAATTAGTTCTTGAACAAAAAAAAAAAACCTTGCCCTCATTTTCTGGACGGGAATTTGTCCTTTTTTAAAAAAAATTGCCACAAGGATTTTTCTCATAACATCAGTACGATATTTTAAACCGAAAAACATCCTACAATTGTCCTCAAAGTAATAATTCAATCCATCTTGTTTTGTCCGAAATCTCCAAAAAGAAGAACACTACCAATTCCGTGGGCAGGAATCCGGTCCTCCATATTAATCACGATATTGTCAACCGAATCTCTACCTAATAATAAAGAGAATAGCGTTTCCATCTTCCTTCGTCAGTTTTCGTCCGTCAGCCCCCCGAACACCGTCCGATCGTGATCTAACGGGCTCCGCCCGCGCACGCCCGTGCGTGAAACCCTAGCGGGCGCGCGCTCGCGGCCCGCCCGCCCTCCCTCTTTCTCTCCTTCGCCGCCGCTCTCTCTCCTTCTCCTCGCCCTACCCGCCGCTGTTGACTCCCCCCGGCCCAGACGCGCCGTCGCCGTCCTCTCCCTTGCCACCGCCGCGCCTCCTCCGCAGTCCTCGCCTCCTCTCGCTCCTCCGCGCCGCCGCCACCGTCTGCCTCCTCTCGCTCCCCAATGCCGCCTCCTCCTCTCGCTCCCCCGCGCCGCCAGTGCCAACTCCCATCTTTGCCTCTCCTCCTCTCGATACTCCTCTCGCTCCCCCACGACGCCGCCGCCTGCCTCCCTCCTCTCCTTGACATCGCCTCTCTTCTCTCCCTCTCGTAACCTCTCCAATCTGGCCGCCGGGCAGGCCGCACACTACCCCGATGCCGCCATGCTGCTCAGGCCACCAGAGCACTGCTTCGATCCGCGTCGTCCGCCGCCGCCATTGAGGAGGTGCCCTGGTAAGTCCTCTCTCCACAGCGCCTCCCTCTTCCTCTCCCTGCTCTGCGCCTCGCCCTCCCTTTCCACAGCGCCACTGAAGGGGTGGCAACAGGCAGCTGTTGCATTTGGTTCTGCATTTGGGGCCTTACTTGATCCTAGGAGAGCTGATCTGATAGCTGCTCTCGGGGAGACCACTGGAAATCCAGCATTCCAGCGTGTGCTGCAGCGGATGAAAAACAGTGCTGAAGGCAGGGTAAACCTATACTTCCCCCTCTATCAAAAAGGACAAGACTTTATGTTTGAATATTAATTGTTGTTCTCCTCAACCATTATATCGTCTATAACTAATAGGTTTGTAAATCTCATATGCACAAATACTCACTTATGAAACAATAATTGTTTGTTGTGTAAAAAATTTGAACAATTGCCAACTGATGATGTTACATCTATGCTAGGATGGCCGTGAAGTAGTATTTTTTTTTATTTTAAAGAATCTTGTCCGTGTCTAAAGCACTTTTGATAAGCTGCTTACTTTTGTTGTTGCTGTAATTTTGTATGGATTAAATTTGTCGTGCTGGAGTCTAGCTTTATCAATTTTATGATCAATTAATTTGAAATTTTCTACATTTATGATGCAATTTTCTCCTTGTTACAGAACCGCTGTGCAATCTGGAAATATATAGCAACACATGCCAACCCATTCGTGTGGTTTTCTCTGATTCATTTAACTAAAATTCCTGTTTATCTAGGAAATTCTTTTGGAGCGTCCACGGGTTATATCCACACAGGTTTCTCGTGCCTGGGACATGCCTCAGAGCACATTTGGTGCTGCCTATGCTCAGTTCATGGGATCAAGGAATTTCTCACCAAATGATCGTCCACCAGTTAGGTTCATGGACACCGACGAACTCGCGTATGTTGCAACTCGTGCTCATGAGGTGCATGACTTTTGGCATGTGTTATTTGGTCTTCCAACCAACCTCATTGGAGAGACTGCCCTTAAGGTGATCGAGTTTGAGCAGATGTTTCTCCCAATGTGCATGCTCTCAGTTTTGGGGGGGTTCTGCAAGGTGTAATGAGAAACAGAGGACCCTATTTTTCCAGCATTATTTTCCTTGGGCAACAAAAGCAGGTCTTAAGTGTACAGATCTGATGTCTGTATACTGCGAGAAGCATTTTCATGAAGATTTAGAGGAAGTGAGAAGAAACTGGGGAATTATTTCGTATGACTGCCCTGGTGGTGAGCTCCAATCAGACATCGTGTCTAGGCTATACAAGCATTCTTCCGCTTGAGGTGAGTATCACATACTGAAAATATGAGTACAAGATTGCAGCATCATATGAAATAAACAAATTCTATCTGTCTCCTATGTAGGTGAGATTTTTGCATGGCCCTTCAAAGGACACTAGCTATGTTTGCTGTGCTTTGACAAGCAACATGGTGAGATTTTTCAAAACTGCAGATGGATCATGGAGCCATGAGGTTTGTCCAAAACTATGTACTAATTTTAATAAATTTGTTGGACCAAAGATAAGAATATATACCTTGGTGGCTGGTGTGTACATTCACGTCTCCTACCAACTGAACTAATGGTACAAAGTTGAATATCTAGCTTATTTATACTTTTCTATGCAGATGCATCATGCATCTTGCTGGATCAGTGTATCCATAAAACCACTGAAGGTGCACAACTGGATTTTGACTGAAATTTTGAAGTCCTATTTTTTAAAATTAGTACCGTGCTAACAACTTGAAGTCTCCAAATTTTGAAGCAGAAGTATTCTTTTACTTTCTGTTCATGTCAATTTTCTTTCCTTTCTACTTCCTATCATCCGAACTGATGATATTCTCCAATATGTCAGGTTTTGAAGAGACAACTTCATCTAATGGTTTTTAGTTGTTTTTAAGTGACGTTTTCAAATGTTGCAATATTCTCGATTGAATCTTGACTCTAAAAATTCTTTGGCGGGCATATAATCTAGGCCATGTCAAAAGGATAAACAGACTCAATGTTTTTTATGTTGACTGTAAAATGGCAAAGGTGCCTGGTAACTGTTCATGTTGTTGACCATAAAAGGATGAAATTTTAAAATTGCCGAATTGGTGGTGCTCAACGTAAACAGTGTTTTGGGAGTTTGTTCCAAAGTGGCTTTAAAACTTTTTGGTGTGTTCCATAATGTTTCTCAATATATTGTAATCGCTGTCTTGAAAAGAAATTTCAAAAATACGTTATGGGGTTCACTGGTACATTTGTGTAAATAATGCTTATTATGACTTGGCAATCTCCTCGTTGTTTGATGCTTGATTGCTTGTAGAGAAACGTTGAAGCTAATACATCAATGTAAATTTGCAAAACTTTCGTGGGGTAATACTGACTGATGTTATTTTTCTTCTAGAATTAATCAATTTGGAGTCCTTGAACTTGGATTCATGCAAGGTTGGAGATGAAGGTCTATCACATCTGAAAGGTAATAGATAAAGGTTGGAGATGATATTAAATCAAGAATGAGCATTTGTCGTCGATTACAAGATCGGCTACTAGGAGACTTTAGCATGGAGGAACATTGTCTGATAAAAGTCTAGGCAAATAGGTTTTTGTTTCACTATGGATGCTCTTTGAATTTTATGCAAATGAATTACAGTAGAAATCGATGTGTGGCATCGTTTTCACTTCTGAGGTAACAAATAACAATGTCTTCTGGTATGCCATGAGTACTATGCATTATACTGCTGATAATGATCGGATTTTCATGCCATGAATATGCTGAATTCCTAACTCTTGATCATAAGAACCATCTCTTTTACTCAAAAAAGTGGAAGTAGCTATGTTACAGTGCTGTTTGTTTTTTGTTTCCTTGAAGCTTATTTTGTTTGTGACTGCCTGCACAAGCAAGGATGTTTTTATATGAACTATAAGGAACATTTATAGGCTGATAGATATTTTACAAATATCTATAGTTCTCTGTTGTTTCCTATGAGCCAAAGCCTTTTATTATGCAGATGTCATTTTCAGCACAATAATTCATTCTTGCAACTCGCTTTCTGTGTTGCTGGTGGAGTCTGGGAATTTCGTTTTAACGTTTATTCCTTGCGTGCCTTTTTGGCTCCTTTTTTGCTGAGCTGTTTGCGTATATATTCTTAAGCCTTAGTGAGTTGGGCATGCCGGCATGTACTATGCGAGTGCCACAATCATAAGACACATAGCAGGTATTAGTATTATCAGGACTGTTGGCTGCAGATCCATCAACGGTATTATCAGCTGGCTCACTAGGAGGTAAAAGGAATAGATGCATACTGTCCTTGCTAAAAGGGTCTTTGTCATATGTGAACTGAATTACGATGGAGTTACATACTTGAAGCAATGTTATTTAAATTATGTATCAAAATTATGTTTTTGAAATAATGTTATCTGAATTATGAAACATAGTTGTGTATTTAGAGTAATGATAAATGAATTATGCATCAAACTTGTGTACTTCAACTCTTCGAGCAATGTCTTTATACGAGGTTTTTTTATTTCTCCCGTTGCAATGCACGGGCATTTTTGCTAGTAAATAAAAACTGCCTAAAATTGTCCTCCAAGCAATTCAATTCATTCTTTTGTGTGCCAAAAATCTTAAAAGACACCGGTTGGACTTGGACGAGGTCAGCCGGACAGCGGCGGCTAGCGTACCTACGCAGCGGTGGCGGAGGCGCAGGGCTCCGTCAAGATCGGCATCTCCGATCCGCGCCGCGGACGGTGGCTGTGACGGGGCGGGGCGGGGTACGAGGGCCCGTCCCCCATGTGCGGCCGGGGCGGCGGCGGGGGAGCGCGCGAGGAGTTGGGCCGGCGGTGGAAGAAACCTTGCTGGGCGCGCCGCCGCCGCGGGAGCGTCTCGCGTCGCATGCACTCGCTAGCTGCTTCGTTGATCCCGGCTTCCCCGTCGTCGTCCACGTTGCCGGCGACCGGCGCGGGCTGCCGGCCGGCCTCTTGCCACTCGCCGTCCAGCGCGGGTCTAGATCAAAGCAGCGGTATTAGGGTTTTGATTGGGCAAAACAGTGATATTAGACTTATGAGATGAGAGAATTGAGAAATAAAATGAGAGAGAAGGCAATAAGATAGATGCATGTGGCCATCAAGTTCGAAAAAATCCTACATGAATGTCACACAAGCAAAAAAACCTAAAACCGTCCACTAACCTAATCAAAAGACTAATTTGGTCCGATTTTGTTACATGAGATGCCTCACAAGTATGGTATTGAGGTTTATTGACCAAAATGGTCTAGCGGACACAATTGAGGGACCAAATCGGCACTTTTTCTGATATGTTTATTGGACTATAACACCTAATTTTGTTTGATACTCCCTCTGTTTTTTTATAAGCATTATTTTGTTTTGTTATGATAAAGTTTTGACCAACAAATACTTAATCATTTATCGTAGACTTTTTTGGAAGCCAAACAAGACTGAAAAAACTTGAGACAATTTTTAAAGCTCTTAAGATCGGACCAAGTGGTTTCATTCTTTTGCAAGTTGCTTTTACAAGCTTTCAAAGTTGAACTTGTTGCACTATGAAGCTATTTTGCTCAATCTTGAAAGAAAATTTGCACGGTAGTCCCTCAAACTTGCAGTATTTTTCATTAACTCTCTAAACTTATATTTTACTTTGTCGTCTACTAAATTTGTCTCCATTTGCAAGGTTACCTTAAAATTGTTAGAACAACTATCAAATGCTGACATGACAGTCTTGGTGGCCGTTATATGCCGAGGTGGAAGCCACGTTGCAAACAAATGTTGACATGGGTAGCCACATGTGTAATAGAGGGCCTCTTTGATACCTTGTTTTAGTTTAGTTTTTGTTGGGATTGCAACTTTTGTTATTTTTATATACACCATTTACTTTATTTTTTGAATTTTTTTTTCAGCTTTGTAGGGTTTTTTTCTCAAAGATCTCAAAAATATTTTTTAATAATTTATTTAACCTTTTTCATACCACTTTCAAATGTAGTCAAATTTTACCAACAAAAGCTAAACTAAAACTAAACAAGCTATCAAAGAGGACCAGAATCAAAGATGAGTGGAATTAACTTCATTTTATTAAAAAAGGCATTTTTTCTAAAAAAATAACATTGATTTTTCAAACTTCAAAATTTGGAAATTCTAGAAATTTAGTTTAAAATTCAAATTTTTAATTTCAAAATTTCAAAATGCAAGTTTTAGAGATTGATTTATTTAAAATTTCAAAAACTTGTTTGTTGAAAATTCAACCTAAAAAATTAGAATTTCAAAACTCAATTTTTTAGTTCAAATTGTGACATGTTATGAAATTTCAAAATTTTGATTTTGATTTTTTTTTAAAAAAAAAAGAATATCGAGAAGTAGAACTACAAAACATGAGTTTCAAAATTTCAATTTTAAATTTTATTTTAAAATAAAAAATGCAACATTTTGGACAATATTAAAGTTTTTTAAATATAATTGATTTTTAAAAAAAGTGAATTTCACAACATCCTTTATTTTTGCACATACGTGGCTGGGCTTGTTAGCATTTAACTTCAACGTGGCATCCACCTCTGACTCTAATGGCTACCTAGACTGACACGGTAGCGTTTAACAGTTTTCCTAACAATATTAAGGTAACCGTACAAACGGATACAATTTTAAAAGGTTAAAATTGTCTAATTAAAATAACGCCGTAAGTTTGAAAGCCTACGGTGCAATTTCTCTTCTTTAAAATAGGTTATTAGAAGCTGGGACGGATTAAGACGACAGAACAAACTTTACGCAGTCCCATCACACTAACATCCGTAATCAAATATTGAACACATGGGGGTGGGGGGCAGCATGGGTGGCTCTTGATATATAGTCATAAAAAAGGGGAAAACCCACAATTATTTCTCCATTTCGTGATGACAAGTGAAGAATCTCTCACTCGAAAGTGATAAGACGATCGATGACATGTGAAGCCAACGACTTTGCTGGTTATTAAGGTGCCCCTTGCAGATGAAGATAACATATAATAACTGGACGGATATATATATCACTGCAAATCAAGAGTGATGCCAATCAAGAGTGATGCCAAGGGCAAGAAGGCTTAACCGATTAATGCATGTGGCCCTAGCTTATGCTATTTCATAAACACATCAAGGGGCCCACTCGACACGCCCTGCAAGCAAAATATCTACGAGTGATCGACGGTAGCTTGAGTGTCCTCTGTTTTCTATAGTCCATTTCATTTCTTAATTAAAACGTAAATGCATTATACGTCTTTATATTAGAAAGGTAGATAAAAGAAACCGTCTCTAACGGACATTGAGACATATTGTTGTTCTCTTGAGTTTAAATTAAAATAAAAACTAATCATAAAAAAAATATCATTTTTTCTAGAACAAAACGTGTTTTGTTATCTTATAGCTCTTTTGAGAATCCGTCTTTTAAGTATAAAGGCATAATGCATTTGCGCCTTTATTAAGAAACAAAATGGACTATATACAACCGATGACAACCGTCTCTTCCCTTATCAGACATTGTTTTTAAAAGTTTAAATTTAAATCAAATGTAATCAGAAGAATTTATTATTTTTTACAAACAAAACGAGTTCTCTTATTTTATAGTTTTGTTTGACTCTTAGAGCATCCCAGTACTGTCTGCATAATACTGTAGTTACAATAATATATGCCTGCTACGATACATTTTCGCTTCATTTTTCGATTTGCTCCGGTTTCCCGCTCGTGTCTGCCCTCCTGCACATGCCTTCGACTTCCTGTCCCGTCCATCCGTCCACGTGCAATGCTGTGTTAGTTGTAGGTTGCTAAATGCAGAGCCTGCTGTCGATGCTCATAGTTGTTTTCTCGAACCTTCTATACCAATTTTTGTGATAATTTTTTTTTCTAAATCTCTATTACGAAACTATAACCTTTTCAAATTAGTACAACTGGTTTAAAATTGTGAAGGACATGGAGAGGCGGCTTCTTCCATGCATGTGCTCCTTGACTCATCCGTCCACATCGGAGCCGGCACAATTAAAGGTCGATCGATCGTATCCATGTCGGGCTCGATTTGCTTCTAGAAGGATTCGAGCAGCTTGAGCTGAAAGTGAGGCAGCCATCCTGGCAGCTCAGTGGTACAGACACTGCTGCCGTCCCCACCCCCACGAACTGACCAAGCAAACCGAGAAAGCAAGTGCATGCCCACTGGAAAACATAAAGGTCCAAGGAGAGAGCTTCGATCGAGATGACATGTCAAGCAACCATATAAGAGAAAAAGGACGGCATATAAAAAAAATGTGGGCCATTTGCTTTATGATATAATCTAGTTAAGGACCATGGAAGAATTCTAGATGCCTTGCTCTAAGATCCTGTCACGAACTGTGAGCAATTTCGCGGTTCATAATTAACAAGCCTTCAACGATGGCATATTCGACGGAAATATTGTAAGTGAATTGTCCATCTTTTTTATAGTTTTGATTTTTGAATGAGCTGATTAAGGCATACAACTTAAAATGATATTAGAGACTGAGATCTCGAGTTTAGGTTTTGATTTAGACGTAATTGTCGTCCGCACCTATTTTTCAGGTGTTGACGCCTGATTGATGCTCCAGTTATTGTGATTTGGTTTTTGACTTGGTTTTCCTACCAAGAGCTTGATTTGAACCGTGGGGATCCTGAAACTTGAGGCGTCTCAGCTTGATATCGCCGTAACTCTGCTCAATTAGCTTACGTTTGTTCTCAAAGCTGATGGGATATGTGTCAGATAGATGGACGGTAATTTGTAGCAAATAAGAGTGTACATGCATACGTACACTATACGTACACTACCCATGTCAATACGTAATATAGATTAATTAGCATCCTAAACAGTCTACTAATCAGTTGTACCCATGCCAATACGTAGTATAGAGACACCCATATAGTATATTATTTGAGTATAACCTACCGTAGAAGTGTCATTTATGGCAATGTTCTCCGATATAACCGTCCTAGAGTTACATAAGTACAATTTAAAACTACCAATGTACCATTAGCTGTAGTAACAATCGTTGAGGTACTCTTGATTCACGGTTTTGATTTAGTTTATAAGTTTTATTTTTTAAAAACTATTTAGTGTAATATTTTAAAATAATTATTTTTGTGTTTAGTGGGGTTTTTTTTTCTAAAGATCTCAAAAATAATTTTCTAATAATTTTATGGCCTTAATTTTAATGTTTGCTTTTAAATATCCTTAACTTTTCTGACCGCGATCACAAACTCAAACTACAACCGTGAGTCAAAGACGACCTAAGTCGTCCAATCAAAGTGAAAGCAAGCTGCCCACAAGTTTCACCTGTGTTTAGCTCAGCTCTCGCGTGCGGGCGACTGAGCAGGCTACCGGAGAGGGAGAGAGGGGCCCGGCAGCGGCGTCGACCCGCGGTTCGCCTGCTCAGTCGCCCGCAACCAGCTTTCTCCGGCCATCGGTCAGGCCTCCTTGTGCTACAGTTCGTTGATAAAGGCAGCGAAGTAGTTGTCTGAGGTCCACGAGGTCTCACCGTGTCTTCTAGACCTCCACGAGTGGTTCTCCCCCGTGAGGTGGTTTGGCCTTTGGAGGAGACGCTGCTAGCATGCCTGCCGTTTTGTCTTCGTGTATCTTCTCGGCGGTGGTGGCCGTCGTGAAGAGGGACAGCGGAACATTAATGCCAGATGGGCCTTGACTGAACTTCATTGTATTCTTGCTTTTTTCAGAGGTCCACTCTGTAATCTGTTGGGTCTTTTACCCTAGTAATGAAATGTCCCTTCTCAAAAAAAAAAAGTCGTCCAATCAAGAGGGAAACCACTTTATATATAATCGTGTAGTTTTGCTAATTTGATCTCATGGTTGGGTGATGCAGACAACCATTTTATAATGCGACGCATATAATGTATTATGTATAAACAACTATGAACATAACATGCACCCTTTCATTGTATCTGTTGTAGATGACTCTATCATATGCAATTAATTAATGTAAAAAATCGAGAAGTCTACGGCACCACGGCATACAGATAAAATTCCTACCTAAAAACTAGATAAGAAGTTGCCAAGGTGTAACACCCGAATTTGGGGTAAATTTGAGTCAAATTTTAAAAATTCGAATAGAATCCCAAGCTTACTCTCTCTCTCTCCCTCCCTCTCTTCTCTCTGTCTCGCCAGCGTTTCTGCCTCGGATTCTCTCACTCCATGATGGGCGTAGATGCGGGTCCCGATCTTCTGGTAAGAGACAGTAAGAATAATTCGGTAGGTGTCACGGAGACCTAATTGATCCGGCTTTCAACCCAGCAAGGAACTGAAAATCCCGGCGATCGCTAAACCACCACGACGAGTGTTATCGACTGAACCAAAGGCACGATCGACCTGTCCACGAAGGACGATTCCTGCAAGCAACCGAAGAACGAGCAAGAACACAAGATAAGCAATCTCAATTGCGAATATATATTAAGGATAATGGGGTTCAGAAACTTGGTCATGTTGGTCTAGTCGACACAAGAAGAACAAGATGAAATCTCACATAATGGTGATGAAATCAACTAAACAAAACCCAACTAAGATGAAACACGGCGTGGGACTTATATATGGTGGTGGCCAGAGGAGGAGCGTCCAAATAGGTGCCCACACGTGCTCAACCCTAACTCTAGGGGTACAGGGCTTTGGGCCAAAAAATACGGCGACACAGCGTCGGAAAGTTTCTGTCCGTCATCTTGTTTTCATGATTTCCGTTGACTCGGATCGAATTTAAAGGCGTGGTTAGATCCGTTGGAAAGCTTATCTCGTAAGCTTTCCGTAGAGTCCTTATTTGCATCATTTGTACACCGTATGTGATATGAGCGTCCGTTTGAAGGTGTACTGGTCCTGGATGGCCGAACTGGACTCGGCAGCGACTTCAACGTCCTCTCGACTTGGACCCGATGGTCGGGGACTTCTTTAACCTTGTAATTAACTTGCTGAACTTTTGTTGAAGAACACTTGAATGGTATGGTATGAGGATTCATGCCGTCTTGACGCTTTCTTATTCCATCAGTAAGCTCGTCAGGGACAGCAAGCTCGTCAGTGATGTCCTCATCACTCCACCCACCGATCTGCCACCGCGAATGCCCATCGGTCCGCCACCGCCGACTGCTAGATCGTCGCCGCTGCTGCATGTCGTGAGGTTATGCTAGCACTATGTCATCGCCGCCGCACTGTTGCGTGCTCGGGGCATGCAAGTTCATCAAGGTCAAAAGGCTAAACCTAGTCACCACTGCCCCGCCATGCCCCGCCGCCCACCTGCTCCATCGTGTCGCCCACAAACCGTCTCGCACGACCCTCTTGCCCCCGTGTACCCTCCCATGGCCCTTAAGGCCAAGCCGAGCCTCCTGTATCCCCCATTTCTCTCGATTCTCTCAATCTTCTTCATCCAACAAATCGGCTATGGTGGCAGCGTCATCCTGTTGAGCCTCAAGTCCCTTCTGCCATGCCAATGTCTTATCCACTCCTCATTCTACCTCCCAATTAAACTAATCGCAATTCAGTGCCTTTAGAGCGCCAGCGACCTCACCCGCCACCATTGGCCCAGATTCCCCCTATTCCTAATTTCTTCTACCTCTAGCTTCCCTGGATTATCGCTCAAGCCGTCGTGGCATGGAATTTGCCCAGAGATCGATGGAGCTCGCTATCGCCACTGCCCCTATTTCAGTCGTCGTAACTGCCTCCATCATCGGCCAACTCCAATTGATCGTTTTCCGTTAGTCAAATAGTTAAGGCACTAGAAAAATTCATTTTGCCTCTCAGTTCACAATTTTGAATTTTGTAACAATCAACCGAACTTGAAAATTCAAAATCTGACCAAATTTAAATTTTCAAATTTGAAGAAATTTGAAAAAAAATCAAATTATATCCAAAATAGAAAATTTTAAAATATAACCAAATTTGAAATTTTAATTTAGATTAATTTGAAAATTTTCAACTAGGACCAATTTTTAAAATTTTAAATCTGGCCATAGTTTGAAATCTTGACAAACTTGAACATTTGAAATTTAACTAAAATTGAAAACTTTAAAATTTGACCAAATTTGAAATTTTGAATTTGTCTAAATATGAAAAATCGATTTCTTTAGTCTTGCCAAATTTAGTTTTTTTAACTTGGCCAAATTTAAAATTTTGAATCTTATCAAATTTTAAATTTTGTAACTGTCGTGTGAACCCATGTTGTTATATATATGACGCCAAGGGTTTTTTGGGGCGTTATAGATGTTGCTAACGATAAAAACTAACGGACATGATGGCAGTGATTTGGAAAATAATATTGGGCTAACTGCAATGGCACATAAAATGTCGCCAACTAAGTGATGGCATATATAATAGACTGCTCTGCAATGGCAGCTATGATATTTTTTCTTAAACATCTCCAAAAATAAAAAGACTTGAAGAGCTCATGTCCCTTTTTCATGTGAACATCTCCACCATGGATATGACTGCTGCCTCTCCTTGTTCAACGGCCATTTATGCTGCTACGATTGTTGCTCCTTCCACCTTCCAGATGCCTTATTCCACATGCTCGCCCTTTCAAGCCCATCTCATAATACCAGCCCCTTAGGTGCACTCCTCAAAGACGGTGCATACCCAAAGGAAGGCCCATGTTCAAGCCCATGTCATTGCTGAGTCCAGTTCGGCTCTCCAGGAGCAACAGTACTTCATATGGACGCTCCGGCCACATCTGAAGCCCGTTTTCGATGTGCAACCGATCTTTGGAAAGTTTATAAGATAAGGTTTCCAATGGATCCAACCCCACGGCCAGATTCATCCAGGAGCGACGGGAATTCAGAGGAAAACAACTCGGGCTAGAAACTTAGGGTGTTGCGTCATCTTTCTTTTGGGCCCAAGGCCCATGTATCTTTATGGTTTGGTGGAGCTACCCGCTGCCCATGTGTTGGGCTCCCCTCTGGCTGCCGACATCCTTCTATATGTGGCCGCCACCTCTTTACGTTGTTCTTTAGGTTTTGTTGTGTTTGGTAGACCCCATGTGTGTACCTCCTTAATATTGCACGTGTCGACTAGCAGCGGCGGGGCCAGGATGGGGGTATAGGGGGCAAGCAAACCACCAAAAAAAATGTGCTATATGTATATACTTTGTAAAGAATGTGTTAAAAAAACATTATACATACTACTACCTCCGATCAATAGCATTATAAAGTGTATGCACATAATTGTCACAAAAAGTACTTCAATAGTATTATAGTTTTAATGGTTTTGTAAATAAAATATAATGATAATTAGTGATTAAAGTTGTGTTTTAAAATTGTGCAAAGTCAAAAAGGTCAAACATTTGGGATCGGAGGAAGTAATATATATTTTGATCATTTAAAACAAAATTAAGAAATAAGATATATGTATCTCTATAATTTGAATTTTAAACATTATCGAGAGATCGTATATAAGTGAAAGTTTATTTGAATTGACTTCTCAACTTGTCTATTTTCAATATAGTTTAACGCGTTGAAGAAATTCTATTTTATTTGAGAACAATATACTTATATATACCACAATCGAAGAGTTTGACAAAAAATAATAATGCTTAGATATGACTATACTAAACTACATTTGTAGACTAAATACGTATGGGTAGCATTGGGTTTTACATTTCATTGAGGAGATAGCACTACAGGAATCCGAACTATTAACGTCAGACAAAAGTATCTACGTCGGCCCAAGCAAACCTAATATAAATAACTGCGTTATTTACGTTGGCCTGGCCGACGTAAACACAGCTATCAGGACTTAGCCACGCATGCAGGCCTGGAAACCTTATTTATGTCTGCCAGGTCGACATAAATAAGTCTATTTACGTCGGTTTCCGCAGACCAACTTAAACACCTCGCGGATTACCCCGATCCAAGGCTGACCGCTTCGCCAGTTTACACTAGCCACCGCCACCATACTGCTCCGCGCCCCCCGCCGCCGCTGCACCTCGCCGCGTCTCCATAGCCCCCAAAGCCGCCAACACCCCCACCTCACCGCCACACGACCTCGCCTCCGCCCCGCTCGCCGCTGCCGCACCATGTCACCGCCCGCCCCCTCGCCACCACCCCCGTCGTCGCCGCCGCTGCACCTCGCCGTTGCCTAGCCCATCCTCACCGCCCCTCCATTTCCCCTGCCACCGCCCCGCCACCGCCTCCGCCGCCGCCGCCGCCCCTCCCCCTCCGCCACCCCGCCGTCGCCGCAAGCTCCCCCGTCGTCATCGTTTTAGTGTCGTCGTCTCCTTGCAAAGCTCGTCCATCCCCTCCTCCTTGAGGTAACCGACGCTCAGATTGTTCTGTATGTGTTGTTTGGATTCATAATGTGTTTGTTTGTGCAGTGAATAAAAGAGCTTCCTGGACCTCTGCCGCTCCTTGTCACCAGCCGTTGGCCTGCCTTATCCATTGTTGCCCCCAACGTCGAGGTAAACACGTCCCGTATATTATTGTCTTACAGACATATATGTTTTAATAGAACACTTTTTAAAACCCAAGTCAACCCAACCTATACATCACCCATTTGGGAGCGACATTGATCACATTGAATTGTGATATGTGTCACTGCCGAATTGTTCACGCTATTGGACAGCCTGGGGATGGACGGGTTAGCATGGTTTGTCGTGACATGTGGTGCAATCTGCGTAAAACCGTTGTTTTCTAATGCACAAGTATCGTGCGTGCATTCGGAGAACAGCGGGGTTATGCTGCAGAAATTTCGTTCAAATCGCACTACATGTCACGACAAACCGTGCTAACCCGTTCATCCTTGGGTGTGTTAAGGACCTATCTTTGCCTAGAATTCCTGTTAAGAATATTAACCCATTTTTCATGTCTTGTTGCATTTACTAATAAAAAAGATGACCGAAGACCATAAATAGATGTACGACTGTTGGGATAATGGTATGAAGCACACTCAAGAATGAAAAGTTAACACACAAAGTTTTCTGGATAATGTTTTCTCCCCAAATCTTTCTAGCAGGTAGCGAAGTGTCCATGTGTTAAATGTCATCTTTTTGCCCGAGTAACAAAATCTGTTATGGCCGGCCACCTATGCAAATTGGGCTTCATGACGAATTACCTCATATGGTATGAACATGGTGAGTCACAGACGGTAGATGTCTCTGATGAAGATGATACTACTGATAGAGTGGATGACTGGATGGATGAGATGGTTCAGGACTTGGGTCGGCAATTTCAGAATGCTCCAGAGGATGAATATGTTCGTTATGAGAATACACCGACCATATCAGCCGAGAAATTCTTTATACTCTTAGATGCTTCAGATAAGCCTTTACATGAGGGCATCAAGGTGTCAGTCCTTTCGTTTCTAACACAGCTTATAAATATAAAATCAAAGTATGGCTTCTCTCAAGTATGTTACAACGATTTGGTCAAATTGATTTGTGATATCCTCCCAGAAAACCACAGGTTGCCAAAAGATATGTACTACTTGAAGAAGATTTTGGCTGGTTTAGGGATGCCTTGTGAGAAGATAGATGCGTGCATTAACAATTGTATGTTATTCTGGAAGAGTAATGCTGCGAAGAAAACTGTTTAGTTTGTGAGCAGTCTAGATTTGTACAAATAATTGATGTAGAGGGAAATGTAGTGACAAGTGATACACCAATAAAGGTTATACGTTTCTTTCCTCTAGCACCGATGCTACAACGATTGTAACTATGTGAGGAGACTGCCCAACACATGAGGTGGCAGAAGGAAGGAGTGTGATTTAACGAAGGTTTTATGCGTCATCCATTCGATCGCGAGGCATGGAAGACATTGTACCGGTATGACAAAGATTTTGCCAAAGACCCAAGAAACGTTCGGATCAGGTTAGCGACTGATGGGTTCTCTTCTTTCAACATAAATGTTGCGTCGTACTCATGTTGGCCTGTGTTCTCAATTCTGTACAATATTCCACCTTCGAGGTGCATGAAAAACGAGTATGTGTTCTTATCCCTTGTCAAACCGGGCCAGAGCATCCTGCAAAGCAATTAAATATCTTTATACAACCTTTGATTGATAAGCTTGTGCAGTTGTGGACAGAGGTCCCAATTTATAATAAGAGTAGAAAACAAAACTTCAACATCTGTGTTGCCTATCTCTGGTCCATCCATGATTTTCCTGCATATGGCATGCTTTCGAGATGAAACACGCATGGCCGAATGTCTTGTCCAATATGCATGAATGACACAGATGCGTTCCATTTGAAACATGGCTGCAAGTTTTATTTCTTCGATTGCCACCGTCGCTTCTTGCCTACTTTTCATGAATTCGGAAGACAGAGAAACGTATTTCATAAAGACACGGTAATCACAAAGAACCACCCAAACGTTTGACAAGATCTTAGATTGTAAACTAGCATCGTCAGCTAATTCCAACGGAAGATGGTTTTGAAGAGTTTAAAGAGTCACACAACTGGACTCACATATCAGGTATCTGGTGTTTGCCCTATGGAACATCTCTAATTCTATCGCACAATGTTGATGTTTTACACCAGGAACGTAATGTTGCAGAAAGCATTATCAGCATGTGTTTTGATTTAAAAGACAAGACCAAAGATAATGTGACTGCTCAAAGAGACATGTCTGATACTTGCAGTCGACCCTCCCTTAAGGTGAGAGAGGACCCAACAGGGAAACGAATCAAGCCACACGCCCCTTACTGTTTTAACAGCACTGAAAAAAGAAGGTCCTAATATAGATGAAAAATATCAAGTTTCATTAAGTCAGGTAAACTGAATGGCCTAAAAAGTCATGATTCTCATGTAATCATAAAAAGGTTAGTTCATGTAATGTTTCGCGGGTACTTCCCTGATGACGTGTGGACAATTTTGGCAGAGTTTAGTTACTTCTACTGGCAGCTTTGTTAGAAGGAAATTAAGAAAACAATGATGCAAAAGTTGAAAAATGCCATACCTACGCTAATATGCAAGATGGAGAATGTATTTCCACCAGGGTTCATGGATTCAATGCAACATTTGTTAGTGTATCTACCATACGAAGCAGAGATTGGTGGTCCTGTACACTACCGATGGATGTACCCAATAGAACGAAACTTTAAAAAATTAGGTCTACTATGGGTAACAAAGCTCGAGTTGAAGGATGCATCGCAGAGGCGTTCTTTCTCAAAAAGATTTCATACTTCTCTAGTACATATCTATTAGATGAGTACAATGTCTATACGCATATGCCGAGATGCCATCCGTTGGATTCCACGCATGTCTTTGATCTTGATGTATTCCGCGAACATGGACACTCCGTCGGTTCCAGTTCAATTCAAGAGTTGTCCCGCGAAGAGTGCAATGAAGCAATGCTCTATTTGTACACCAATATTGTAGAAATGAAACAATATTTCACGTAAGTATCCAATACAATAATTTATAATTTGTTTTTTACGTTAGCTTCCAACTTGATGAAATGAAATGTAAACTGTTTAATCAACAAAACTGGAATTAGACGAGACAATCTATAAATACTCAACTTGACAATTTGCGACGCAATGGCTTACGTGGTGGCCCTAATTTCGTGCCTTGGTTTTGTCAACATGTATATTTCTTATCACGTTAAAATTTAAATAATCTATATGCAATTATTATGTAATTACTATTACAATATTTGCAGTATATGTGTGATGCACTATCCAGGAGGATCTCCGACAACTATCACATGGTTGCACTACAACAAGAAAGTTTGGGCGTCACGACGTGAAAGGGTTTCGCTTTCATATCGCAGCATTAGAAGCGAGCTGTCCTCTTGGCGCCACGGTTAATAGTGGAGTTGTCACTACCGCACAGGGTGCAGATGGTCGAGAGACAGAATATTATAGTATTCTTCAAAACATAGTGGAGATTAAGTTTGGCGATCAAAAAGATTTAAAAGTAGCTTTCTTCTACTGTGATTGGTTTAACGACAAAACAGGGATTCGACGAAACAAAAATCTTGGCTTGGTATAAGTGAGACATGAATCACGCCTTGGAGGTCACAATTCATTCGTACTTGCTTACCATGTTAAGCAGGTGTACTACCTTCCATATCCATGCCGAAAGGACAGTTTAAAACCTTGGTGAGTTGTATATAAAATGAATCCTCCTGGCCGCTTGTACACGCCTGGAAATGCCGAGTACATTGACAAAGGACTCGATAACATGAATGACTTAGCCTACCAAGAAGACGGTTTGCCAACCTCATTTGAGGTAGATATTAGTTCCGCACTTCATGAATTAGTGGGCGATACAACAGATGTTATTGTGCGAAATGTTACAAGAAAAAAGCGATGTCGTGTTTGTGCCTCTCAAGAAATTTCATAAACTAGACAACGTAGAGCCGGTGTACATGAACATTTTAATGCTGGTTACTTCTAAAAAGTACAAATTTTACACATATTTCTTTATCTATTTTAATGTTTTACACATGTTTATATACTAATATATAGTGTTTATAAAACAAGATGAAATTTTTTTCCGGCACACTAGAAAAATCTAAAAGAAAGGATGGGTCTTCATCGAGTCGTCAAGAATCACTTTTTAAGGATCCAGTTATCAGCAGAGCAGGTAGAGACAGTTCGAGAGGTGCATAGAGGAGGTCGCTCAGGAGGTGCCTAAGGGAGGTCACTCAACAAGAGTTCGAGAGGTACTAATTTTAATTGTGTTACCTTCAATTTTTTAATATGCATGTACTAATTTTATATCAATTAATTCTCAGTATGCCAGGGAGCCAAGGGAGTCTGTGGAGGAGGCTGAGGGAGGGGGGAAGAGGAGGAAAACGCTAGTGCTGAGGGATTGGATGCTCCTGGCTTCAGATGGCATGTATAGATATTTGGAAAATATTAATAATATAATGGAATTCAGCTAATATTCTGTTTCTGTTTTAGGTATAAAGGGACTAATCAGATTTCCCCAGTAGCAGTTTCTCAAGCACGTAGAGTTATCCTAACACATGTTGATTGATAAGTAAGCATTCTATTGTTTGGACATAAATTATTTACTAGAGTTTTTTCAAGCTGTATAGCTGTAACATCCCAATTTGGGAATTAATGCAAAATTTGCTTGAATTTTTAAAATTCGTTTGAATTTCAACTCGAGCTGACACGTGGGCCCCATAGCTGCACGGTCGTCCCCTCTGCCTGCTGCTCTGCTACGCCGCGCCAAGCCGGCCAGGCCGCTGCTCGCGCCATCATGTGCGCGCCGTGCGCGTCCTGTCGCCGCGTCGTGCCGCGCCGTTCCGCTCTGCCGCGCGCCGCACCCGTCCCATCGCCGCGTCGCTCGCCTCCCCGCGTCGTCGAGTGTGCCTTCGGGTCCAAAGCTCGCCCCGCGCCTATAAAAGCAAGGAGCTCCCCCGTCGGCGCCGGTTTCCGCTTTCCCCTAAATTCACTCCTCTCCGGCGCCGAAACAATCCCGGCGATTCCGTGAGCCATAGCTCAATCCCTTCCGTCCCGAGCTGCTAGGTAGTGCCCTAACCCTCTCGCCTCGATCAATTTCAGCACGGGCGCTCAGAGCTGTCGTGCTGCCACTGCTTTTGTCTCGGCCACCGACGAGCCCTTCGCTGCCAGCCGCCTCCGTCCTTCCATATCTACATCTCCCCTGCATGCTCCCCTTCCATTCCCTTGGCGTGTAGGTCCCTAGCGGGCGCGTTTGTCCCCGACGAGCCTTCGGCTCCGCCGCCGCATGTCGTGCCGCCGCGTCCGGCCATCTCCGGCCCCGGCGCGTGCTCCGCTAGGCCCCCGAGGAGCTGTAGAGGCTAGCCCCCACTCGCTCTTGGTTGGAGTTGAGCCGTAGCGCCGCCGCGCCGTTTGACGTCGCCGCTGAGCCACGTCGCCGAGCTGGAGGAAGATGACCACCCCGTGCCGTCCGATCCGCGCCAAGATGCGTGCAGAGATGTTAACAATAGGTCAATGATGTGTGGGACCCACAGACTGGTTTACCCAGTCGCACGCATGCGCTAACCAGTAGGGCCAGTGTCGCTGACGGTGGGTCCATGGCTCACCTGTCTGGTTAAGTGGAGGCGCCACTGGGGGGAAGGCGTCATCCTCGCACGAAAACGCCCCCTAGAAAGCAGCCTTCGGCATTGCCTCTCGGCCAGCGCGGGCGCGCGCGTGAATGGGCCGTGGGCCATATCAAAGGATGGGTTGGCTCGTTGGCTGGGTTGGCCCGGTGGGAATTAACGATTTTATTACCGGTTTAATCATTTGTTTAATCCAGAAATAGTTAGGGATTTATGTAAAATAGCTAAAGACTCCCAAAAATTCTAGAAAAATCCAGGTAAATAGTTTAAGCCATTTCTGATTTTATAAAAAATATGAAAACTACCCCTGCACTGGAAATGGCACTATTTGGTTGAAATATTAGATTTCCCCTATAGAAATGATTAAACTAATTTTATGATAAATTAGGTTATATTAAATCATGAATCTGCCCTTAGATATTCAATAGCAAATAAAATGGATAGGTAACTGCCATAATGAATTTGGAACAATTTAATATTGTCACTCTTGCTTAAATATATTCATAGGAATATTTATTTACTAGACACCAATAAATAATTAGCACATTCCTTCTAAATTTAAATAAAGTGCTGACTATAGAAAGTATACCATTAAAATATGTAACTTGTAATTTCTTATATAATCCAGAGCACCTAGTAAAGATCAACACCGATAAACCTTACTCAGTACATGCGGAGTATTATTACGTACCGTCATCACATGTCATTCTATAAATCCTAATCGCTCCATCCTGACCCTATCGTACAATAACGTATTTTGGGGGTAACCATATTAATATATAATGATAGTATTACCTAATATATCATTTGTGCATGCATGGCATATCATACGAAAGTTAGCATCGTTAACTGGTCTTATAATATGGTGTCAAGGACAAAACCTAGGTCATGCATGCATCATGATTTCTATTTGCATTAGTAAGTAATTATGGGTTTGATTGTATGATTAGACGTAGGCGATCCCGAAGGGAGGTTTGGTGATGCCAAGGAGGACAACCCACTTGAGCAAGGCGAGTTAACACTTACTCTTTAGATGTTGTCCGTCTTAGGGAGAGATTGCGACTTTCCCTAGTGCGGATTAACATCGCTAATACCATGTTCATTACCCAGTTTTCTGTTAACTATTTTGTTTATTAATTAAATGCATGCTTAGTAATCTGCCTAATTGTTAATCATGTAATACTTATACATGCCTGCCCATGAACTGTTTAGCCTTAATGACTGCCTTGATTGTCATTACTCTTGTTAGCCTATGATTAGTCTAGTAATCACTTTAACCCTACCTAACGGGTAAAACTTGCTTAGATTGGCATAGGCTTAAACAAATCTTCTGGCTAATCGCCAAGGAACGGTGAACCGATATTCACCGATCATTCATTCTTCTCATTCAATTATGATATGACATATGATAGTTAAGGCTATTAGTTGTATGTTGGGCTGATTGTGTTTGTGGGTAAGGTTATGTGAGAGGTTGGTCTGGTTTGGGTCTGTTTGTTGGGAAAGTCCAAGTGGGGTACGGTCGAGGACCGTGGAAGTAGAGATTGATTGGTGGGTTGCCCCTAGAGGACATCCTGATGGATGATTGAGACATAGGGTGCATGGTGGTGCTGGGTTTAGGCAGGGCTTACCCAGGAGGAGCGTGGAGTAACACACGTAGCAGGCAGATCGCTGCCATCTGAGGGATGGTTCCAACACAACGCGTGGCCATCGCGCGGAGTACGGGTTTTTGATCGCCAGCTGTGAGCGCTCTGCGGAGGCCCTCTAGGACCATTCCCGATAGGGACGGGCATGGGTCATCACCGAGGGTGATAGAGGCCACACTTCCCCAGGGTGACAATCGGCTAGTGAGGGCTGGCAACCCCCTAGGACGAGGCGGGCAAGCCATGGCAAGTGTGGTTCACAACAGGATTGCCAACTCCTGGAATGATGGCGGAACTAGGAAATGTTGGGGGCAACCGAAGGAAAGTCAGGGTGAACAGTTAAGTTGGTTTGGGTATTTGGTCGAGAGTTGGTCTATTGTGGGTTGGTTGGAACGGTTGGTCGATCAGTTGTGTTGAGGTGCATTAGTAA
Organism: Raddia distichophylla; assembly: GCA_005191435.1. NCBI lineage: Eukaryota > Viridiplantae > Streptophyta > Magnoliopsida > Poales > Poaceae > Raddia > Raddia distichophylla. Next base: position 171,122 of record SPJY01003962.1, read on the forward strand.
GATGGTAAACCTCTGATTTATATAAACAAGACAATTTCTAGTTGATGCTAATTAGAATGATTTCGAAATCTTATAAAACATGGCTTTACGCAAATAAAATAAATCTTTCCTTCAAATAAGGCTTTCTAAACACTATGTGCATTAAGGGAAGTGTTCACTAGCCAGCGTTTGGATGACGCTGACCTCGCCTCCTTATATTCTTTAGACGAGGGAATCGAGGAGGATCCATACGAGTGCCATGAAGACGACGCGCAAGATTTCAGTGGACTCGACGAGTCTTAGGGGTTGCTCCGGTCGCTGGCAGGATCTTAGCCGATAGGAGATTCTTTTGGGTACATATTTTGGGTAATGGCTACAAACTCTGAACATTGTTTTATAATATTAAGGCGTGTATTGTCTGCCTTACTAAAATTCGCCTAAGGGCTTAACATGGTATGTAATATTCAGGGATTCTATTTAATCGATGTATGCTGGTATCGGCTATGTGATCTTCTGCACTAGTGTACCGATCCAGGGACTAGTGCATGGGATTCCGACTCTAAAAGCAAGTAAAATTGAGGGTCCACAATAACACTATTTGCAGGAAATGGATAGATGTAGAATGGACAGGCACGAATAGTATAAGACAAGTGAATGGTACGTTGGGTTCTCTTTTGTGTTACCATTATCCTGGCATAGTGGTGATCAACGATGTAACGCTGACAACCCTGAAGTGGGCCCATTATAAGGTTGCTACAGATGAGATGCATGGGACTGTTGCCCAACAAGTGTGGGGGCTTTTGGGTAATTCTCTAAATTTTATGTTCTCATTGAATCTTGTTATATACAATTAATATCCAACTAATTTATCCATTTTTCATGAATGAGAGATACCGTTTGCCAAGTGATCAGGAGCAGTCTCTACAAGAGAAGGCAAGAAATGTTTTGAGAACGCAGCGACCAGGACAGTCAAGGAGATGATGTACCAGGCTCCTATCCAGGCGGTGAGCTTGTATTATAAGAGGGTGCTACATCAAGATATGAGTAAGAAGCTTGGTGCATCAAAAATCTACCTTCACGAAGATCAGTACCGATGGCCAGAAGTTATGTTGCCTTGGTTCAACAAATGCCCCGAAGCATGGCATGCTCTTAGTCAATACTGGGCTTCACCTGACTTTGTTCAGAATTCAAACAATAAGAGGGGTAATAGGGAGGTGGGCCCAAGGGTATCTCAGCGGTACGGAGCCGATGGACATCTTCGTCTTGCGCGACGTATGGTAACTTTTTTACGGTTACGTATGGGTATTTTTAGGTTTCACTGTTGATATTTGACTAGTTTTTTACAAATGTTGACTAATGTTGTTCTATGTTGTTCTATATAGGAAGCTCAAACTGGGTCTCGACCTACGGAGGTCGAAGCTTATATTAGAGGCCACCTTGGTTTTGATCCAACATAGCTAGACCAGTTATACAGTGACAGCGCGATATAGAGTTTGGTTAGTAAAATTGTTTTCTAACTAAAGTGAATTCTTTATTGTATCCTTATGCATTTATATGTTGCGCAGGCTTCTTATGGGCAAGTGATGGCCGATGCTCACTGGCCTGACTATGACTGGAGAAGAGAAGATGTCAATCCTATCGCTCTATATAGTAGTGGAGGTGGTAAGAAACACGGTAGACTCTCCATGTTTAATGGCGTTTAGGATAGTAATGTTGTCTTAAATTCAGCAAGATCCTTGGTTTCTTCACAAGATAGTGTGTCGAGTGCTCGTGAAACCCAACTATACTATAAGAGCGGTTGAGGCAACAAGCTGCACAAAAAGTTTCGCGCGAGTCCCAACTACATGAGCAGTTGAGGCAACAACAAGAATACTTTGTTTCATGGCATGCAGAAAAATAAATAGATATACAAATAAGTAATCATTGAAGCCTGTTCATTTCAAATCATTATTCATTTCTGTTTCAAATTCATGAAAATTTCTAAATTTTACTCCATATGCATGCGAACTGCAAAATTATGGTTGCCCTGGTTCCTTGTTATGAATTATATATATCACTGCTTCACAATAATGAAATAGTCCAATTATTGTTCATTTCTTCCATTGTTAACCTAATACCTGCAAATCATTAAAACTTGTTCAATTCTGTTCCAAATTCATGAAAATTGATAAATTTTACTCCACATTCATGCAAACTGGAAAATTATGGTCAACTTGGGTCACTTGTTATGAATTCTTTATTATGGCTTAAAATTCATGAAAATAGTCTAATTATTCTTCATTTCTTCATACTTTAACCTAATAAATGCAAATCACTCTTTCAAACTTAGAATTGTTAAAATTATTTGTAGACATATATGACATAACAGTTTGGAACGCCATTAAGTATTTTTTCACTTCGGCCTCCACCATATTTACACAACAATCTCCTGTCACGGTACGTATCAAACTTAGACTTTTTGTATGTGTATGATGGTGTAATATAAAAATTCTAATATCTCATTCTAATTTAGGGTTCGGTGGCTCCTCCAGATGCCAATGCTAGAGGCGCTTCTTCTTCGAAGACTCCACCGACCGTTGGAGACTTCCTTGCCTCAGGAGGTGATGTTGGTAGCAGACATCGGTTTAATAATACATCTCCAAATTAATGTTGTGAACTATCTTTTCATATATGTACATGTGCGAACATGTGTTGAATGTCATTTGGATTGTATTGATGACGCTTGAAATGCTATGACCTTTGTTGAACATGTGTGCGAACTTGTGTCGGTCGTCGTTTGGATTATATGTGTGACAATTGAAATAATGGAATATATTGTATGTGTGTGCCAATATTGAGATGATGGAAAATGTGATGATGATTCTATGTGTTAAATATCGTTTGGATTGTGTATTGAGATTATTAAATTGATATAAAACTGCTTGTAGTTGATGTTGCTCGAATTTGGCTAAAAAATGACAATTTGGCTAAAAATAGCTGCTGTTTTGTCAGCCAGCAGCTCCAGTATTTACGTCGTCCGAGCTGGCCGATGTAAATACTGGAGCTACGCGTCGGCCGCATAACCAGTATTTACGTCGACCAGGCTGGTCGACATAAATAATTGAAGTGCCATGCGGCACAGTCGTGCTGACGGCACTGTATTTACATTGCCCAAGGCCGATGTTAATAGGGAAAAGGATACGTAAATAAACGACCCAGGATGACGACCCTCCCTGATGGCCTTTATTTACGTTAGCCGCGGGGCCGATGTAAATAATGTCTATTTAAGTCGGCCACCAACGTAAATTACCCTATTTACGTCGCTTTGTTTATATCGGCTTATTGACGTCGGCATGCCGACATAAATAGCTATTTACGTCAGCTTTTATGCTCTTTACGTTGGCTTGTAGCCGACGTAAATACCTCGGATTCCTGTAGTGTAGGCCCCTGCCAGCCCTTCGTCCCTGTCGACTAGACTTCTTGATACAGGAAACAGACTCTCACCGGCCTTTTGTTCGAGAGAGATTGGTTTATTCCAATTGCTATATACATCATTCTTGCAAATTTCTCAATTGCTCGCTGGGATTAAGGTCGATCATTTTGGACACGGTTGATAACACTTGAGTTGGTGGTATTACAATTGATGGTTTCTTGTCCTCGCTGGTTGGTAGCCGAATTAATATCACAACATCGTCTTCTCGCAAATCGATGTATCATTCTCTTCAGAAGATCATACCGTTGAAGTGCACGTCATAGTATGGGTGGGAAATGACACCTCTGTTATAGAAGCGGATGTGCATCCCATTTATGTTGAGACATGATGTGTCATATACACCGACAAGAAACTAATTGTACATTGTCGTTAGTCTAAAAGAGTACCGGTGGTCGTGTGGTGGAGCAACGTGGTTTTGGATTATTTTCGTTAATATAGTAGCCTACGTATAGTATTGTTTACTGGCATGATATACATATACATAAGGCACACATGGACTGCCATTCGGGACGAATAAAACAGACTATGTCGAGCCAAGAGCATTTTCATTACTATGGAAAATGATGGATAGAAAAATCCACTATCGATCATGTCCTTCAAGTCGCACGTTGCTTTCTACCACGTCGTTTTAAACGAAGTCACACCATAACAAAAATTCCTCTAATTTCATTGCAAAGTGATATAGGGAATTGATCCAATATGTAGCATCAGCGGTAGGTTCTCTAAAATAATATTGCGAACAGTCTTCAGTTTCTAATATGATTCAAAAAAAGTCTCTATCTCATCTCTAAATTTAGACTCTCTCTAGAGTCTTTATATTTAGAGACTCTTTATACGATCTCTATATGCTTTAAGGATGAAGACTTTGCCGAAAAGAATGGAAATGTATAAAACGAACAATGATTTATAGAAGAGATATATAGAACAAAATACGAAGATCTTACCGGCGATGCTCTTAGAAAAACGGTTATGTAGGTTTAACATTAGCCACGACCATCAAAGCCACCGCTTGACTAGCTAAGAGTCTATCAAATTGGTAGATCTAATTAACCCGGTGTCTGTTTTCATTAACTGAAATGGACAAAAGCTAGGATTCATGGACCAAAAGGAAATTCCCCCTGATTATTAGTACTCCATTAATTTATTTATTTATCACTTTAATCAGGCAGAACATGATAGCTAGAGTGTGCTTCTCCGGATGGGCATGAACATGGCGAGATGGGGCATGCTAATCAACGCGCACGGGTCCCGAGGAGACAGCGCAGCCGTGATCTAATTTAATAGTTAGAGCAACTCCAGCAGCTCCTCTATATTTCCTCTCTAAAACACTATTAGCGTCCCCTCTATCCATCCCTCTAAAATTCCTTCATAAATTACACTACCTTCTAAAAAATTCCTTCCCTCCAGCAGCCCCTCTATATCTGCTACAGTATTATCCAGGAGCTATTGGAGTTGCTCTTACGTCGCAACAATAATGGCGTTCTGATGCATGATCCTTGGCGGTAGAATCTGCTGGATCAGACGGCACTACATGGTTTCTGACAAAGCCCTGACGCCAGTGGTTTCTAAATTTGATGGAATCAAATTATGCTTCCCGTGTCCGCTCTGTGAGACTGATCATCCACGTCAGGCGCTCCGTTTTATTAATACTTGTGTTCTGTGTTCGCATCTGCAATACGCGCATGCCTGCGTGCATATGTCGGACTCGGAGGGCACTAATGGCTTTGATTAATGTTCTTCCGTTCGAGAGAAATCCATGGTTGAATTGTTCTTGCGTGTTGTCATGTTGTGCATCAGCTCGTAGGTGCCAGATCGAGTTCTTCTTCTCTCCTCTCCTCTGAAAACGATGGGAATATTGGACGGTGCGAGCCGTGTCCATGCACTTGCTCTTCTTTCGATCCGCATCTGCGCGCGTCATCGATCTGCGATAGCAACTTGCAGCTAGCTTCATTTCTCGTCCAAGGGATCTACTTCTTCAGACCGTTTCTTCAAACCAATCCATAGGGTCAAACTTCTTCAAGTGATTCTTAAAATTCTCTAAACTCTCTCCCCTCTTTGAACCGTGTGGTCTTGTTTGATCAAACTACCATAGGGTCAAGTTTGATCAAACAATCAACCGTGCATTCTTGTCTCTCCCTCGGTCCCTCTTTGATTGGCTAAAACATTCAACTATCTTACGAGCTGAAATGTTGTGGGAACTTGAAAAATTCTTGGGATGGATAAAAAATTATTTTTAAATTTCTTGGGATGGATAAAAAAATTATTTTTAAATTTTTTGAGAAAAATATCGTTTCATGTATGTGAATGGCTTGCCCAATCGGATCGATGGCCTGAAGAGTAAACCGATCGAGTAGACTGCTTCTACCTCTCCTGTTTCAGCGGGTCTGAGTGATCATGCTATTTACGAGCGGCCGCCGCCGTTGATTCATTCAGCAACCACTCTCGATAGTCGATACAAATATTTCTTCTTTTCTTGTTCTTTTTTCCTGTAATTTCTTTGCTCCGGATCAGTCGAATGGCTGACACATGCATGCTGCACACCTAGTCATCTGTCTGACTATGCTCGTAGCGGAGGTTTGAAGGCATGCAGATAGTCAATTAGAAGTCTGCAGATTGAACACGGCGTCGAGTTTTCGGAGCCGCCTCTTTTCCTTCCACCTGCATGCAACACTTCCAAGGACCTCGGTGTGTGCACGCTCACCAAAGCGAGGATGGAGAATGAATGTTCCTACCCTAATGTTTTCCACCGACTATCCTAGCCATACAAACATATTTTCTACTCTTTATCTTGTGGCAGTGTTATCTTGACAATTTATTTATTGTATCGCTTTTGGTTTTAGTTCATCGTTGTTGCGGCATCGTTGTTTTTCAATAATTCACCGCAGAAACTCCAAAATCACACACAGATCAACAAGATATCATGGTAGTTTGTTTGTAGATAAGGACGGGCTGCTCCAGCCTATTCAGTTTTTTTTGTTTAGTCAAATCTGTTCAGTTAGTCTTGTATAGCTGCTTACCTGAATTTTTGAACCAGTGTTAATCTATTCAGGACCTCCCTACTTTGTCAAAGTTCTTGCAAAGTGCAGCTGAATTTTGTATGCCGTTTCACCCTCACTTTATTTTGTAGTTACATGCATTCCTACTGACTGTCGAGTGCTGACCACTCATTTTGTTTTCTTTAATTGCAGTACTGCAGCGGTTCAACAAGAACAATTTGCAAAAGATAGCACCTTACTGCCATGGAAAATGGAAGAATGGACCAGATGTGCATGGCTGCCATCAAAAATCAGCCTTCAGTGTCTGACAACAAGCAAATGAGGAAAATCAGTGGGGAGATGCCTGCTATCTATCGATCAGAATCAATTTTATAAGAAATGCGCTATGGTTACTGTCTATAGTTACTGATATGGTTATTGTCTATAGTTACTAATATGGCTACTGTCTATAGTTACTGTCTGATATTTATACACCTCAGATCAGCAATATTCCTTCAGTTAGTATCTCAATTGGCTAATTACATTGGGATCCCAATATTAGTTTCAGTTTTCAGGTTTGCAATAACTGAATATGATAGTTTGCAATGTTTCACGATGAGACAGCCAATTGTGTACTAGCTAAATGGTTCTGATCATGGTTTTGTAGAATCTAGTACATGGTTATGTGTTCAACGGCAAGCCAATGATCAGTAGGAACCCTGCTGTTAACAAAGCTTCCTAAGATGTGGATATCACAGCACGATTCTATATGCAATGTAATTTGATTTACAATGTCAACTAGATGATGAACTGGTGGTTTCAATCCAATGATATTCGTGGTCATAGTTTGTGTTGTGTTCAATTTATATGGTACTCTTCAGGCAATAAAATTTTACTACTGTTGTCCTGCAATGTGCTATAGCAGTTATGTTTTATGACCGGGTTTTACATCTTGTTTTCTTGAACTATTTGATCACTTAATTCTCTTTATTCCTGGACTTGTGAGCAAATATATTGTAAATTAATCATTTTTAAAAAAAATTTGTATGTACATCACGTTATGACATGCATGTTAATTTTTGTATATACATCACGTTAATTTTTTAATATATTCAGTATATCATATATCAAAATCAAGTTATAACAATAAAGTGGAAAAATTTAGGCTACAAATATGACATGCACACTTGATCACCACATATTTTAATCCCCATGCAACTATTAAATGAGTATACAAACAACTCTAGAGACAACCCATTGTATGCATCGTGTAGAGAGTTGTCTCTAGGTGACATGGCAATGTTTTAGGGACAACAGCTGTCTCTAGCATTGTACGTGCCCTTATGAGTTGTAATTGTTGGAACAAATGAATTCCCCATTTTTAGGTGCATTGATTACTTGTATTAAAGTCATTCCTATCCCACATCTGAGGTCTAAGATAGCCTCCACTTGAGAGGGAGTGTCGGAATAAGTGAAGCCTACACGGTAGGAGAAGTGTTGAAATAAGTGAAAAGCTCATCCTTTCCCATTAGTTTAGCCTTTTGGGTAATGCATGTCTTACTTATAATTGTGTAATAGATATATCCAACTTACATGAAACAATTTTTAAAATTCATGTAAAATCCTAAAGAACCCATTTTTCAAACTTTCAAATTTTTTAAATTTTTTTGAATTTTGAATTTTGGATTTACACTTGAATTTGTATTTGAATTTTTGAATTTTGAATTTAAAAAATTCAAATTATGAAAAATGGGTTCCTTAGGCTTTGACATGAATTTTAAAATTTGTTTCGTGTAAATTGGATATGGTATGAAATATTAAACTTCTAATTTTCGAATTTTGAATTTTAAATTTACATGAAAATTAGAAGTTTAATATTTCATACCATATCCAATTTACACGAAACAAACTTTAAAATTCATGTCAAATCCTAAAGAACCCATTTTTCATACTTTGAATTTTTGAAATTCAAAATTCAAAAATTCAAATACAAATTCAAGTGTAAATTCGAAATTCAAAATTCAAAAAAAATTGAAAATTTGAAAGTTACAAAAATGGGTTCTTTAGTATTTTACATGAATTTTAAAATTTGTTTTGTGTAAGTTGGATATGATATGAAGTGTTTAATAGATATAAGAAGTTCAATGAACAGTGCTGTTACCGTAGCTCGAAGGCTGTCGCGAATTGAAGGCACGATCGGTGCCTGTCTCTCCTGCGCGGTCTTCTTACCAAGCTATCGTTCGCCCAAAGTGCGATAGGGTACCTATCGCGAATTCAAAGTGCGACCGGCACCTATTTGTGTCTAAATTTCAATCCAACATATAATTTTGCATAAACGAATAAAAATAAATATAAAAAAATAAAAATTCGAAAAAAAAACATACTAAAAAAACCCAAAACATTTGACTTTTCTAAACGTAAATAAGTCGTTAATCCTTTAACCCGTTAAGCTAAAAAAAAACAGGGCCTAAGTGTGATATTCTCTCAGAGATTCCAGCCCAATGTCTCCGACGAGGGATGTCGCCGTCGAGCCCAAAAACTGAGTTCAAAAGGATCTGTCCAAAAAAAAAAAATTGACGAGCGGGCCTCACTGGCGTTCTTTCTACAATGGGCCGGGCCAGTAGACGGAGACACCCATAGGCCCAGGAGTCTGGCGCCTACTGTAAAAAATAAAGAAATAATATAAAAAAAACTGCAAAAATACCGTGACTTCGCCCACAGGGCCACAATCCAGCGACGGGGACAGGGACAGCCATCCCGCCGCCGCACTCTCCAGAATGCTCCGCCACCCGCGCCGCGCCGCCCTCCTCCTCGCCGCCGCCGCCGCCGCGGCCGGATCCCTGCACGACTGCAGCGGGTATCCCGCCGTCACCGTGTCGGCCTCCGCGCCGCTCCGCCGGCTCCTGTCCTCCTCCGCCGCCGCGGGACTCCTCTCCGGCGATCCCCTCCTCGCCGCGCTTCATCCCAAGAAAGGTTCCATTTTTATTCTTCTTTCAGCCCGGCGGTCTGCGAGAGAGAGTCCCATCTTTGCTGCGCGCCGTGTCACTCTTCGTCACTCGTCAGGGTTCTGGGTTCCGAGCTGGGCTGGGGCCGTGCTTGACTGCAAATGCAGGCTGGTTCTTGCACTGGAGTTGTGGAGGCAGTATCTGATATGTTCTTGATTGTTAAAGAAACGTTTGATGCGATTGCCTGTGCTAATGTATGGTTGTCTGCTGCGTTAATTGAGATGTGTCGTTTTTCTTTTGAAAAATGCCTACTTGAATACCAATTTGGTGGAGGCTTCTATTATGATATGAGCGAGCACATACATGTCACGGAAACGTGCAACTATTGGACTATATTGTAGGGAGAAAATTTTCCCAGCAGTTAGCTGTGAGTTTTGCTTCCAGGGGGTAGTTTTTGTGATGAGTCCCTAGGCCTTTTGTGATCATTGCAGTTGAATTGCTTCTGTGATAGTCAATGAAAGGTTAGGAAACATTTGTAATTTGTAGGTTCCATAAAATCTTGGTTACATAAGGAAAGTTATAAGATGATTTTATATTTTTGCTGAACCAGTAATTGCCAGCATATAAGGATGGATCTTAAATTTGTTAGCATCTCACTGTGATCACATTTGTGTGTAGGGTTTCCTATACTAAATTCCTTTGCATCTGCGTCTGTTCCACCCACTAATGTGAGCAAGAAAGGTTCTGGTGGAAACTCAGATGATTCAAGATGTTGCCCAGGATGTCTAGGGAGGAATTCAATCGCCAAGGCTGCAGCTGCAGTTGGTCCAGCTGTTGTGAACATTTCTTCTGTGCAGGGTGAGGACAGTGAAAACTGTCATATCTTTTACCATTTTACAAGTTATATGTAGTAAACTTGTGGAATTTTTTTTGTAGATACTCATGGATGGGTTCTAGAGAAGAGCATTGGATCAGGAACTATAATAGACCCAGATGGGACGATATTGACATGTGCCCATGTTGTTGTAGATTTTCAAAGCTCAAAAGCAGTTATAAAGGGAAAGGTTATTAACTTGGCACTAACTTCTGTGTAAATACATGCTGACAATGTAAATACTGTATACGACCTAACTTTTTACATTTTTGAATTGTTAAAGTTCTTAAATAACCAGCTCCATATTTGCTGCAGCCTTGACCCCAACCTTATTGTTCCTGCGATTAAGATGTAGTTACAGCTTTATATTGTTCTTACTATTAATATAGTTTTGCAAGCTTTCATGTTTGTTTACTTCTTCATTTTGTCTCAGAAGGGTGAAATTCTAACAGGTCAATGTGGCTTTACAAGATGGTCGTGAATTTGAAGGTGTTGTTCTCAATGCTGACCGCCACTCTGATACCGCTGTTGTGAAGATTGAATCCAAGACCCCCTTACCTTCTGCAAGACTCGGATCATCATGTAAACTACAACCGGGTGATTGGGTTGTTGCTTTGGGCTGCCCACTATCTCTTCAAAACACAGTTACAGCTGGTATTGTAAGGTTAATATCTCTCTAAAGACAGACCTAAATTTTATTATTTAATTTACTTTCATCACCTGTTTATTAAGACTATTAGTTGTTTTCTGATTTTTCAAGCATGTTTTTTTTCTTTAATAGTCCAGCTCATTTTCTTGTAGTTGTGTGGACCGGAAAAGTAGTGATCTGGGTCTTGCAGGCATGCGAAGGGAGTATCTACAAACAGACTGCGCTATCAATCAGGCAAAATCTTTTACTCTATGTTCCTATGACATGACATGATTTTAATATGCATGTCTCTTGCACTTTGATACTCTATGGAATTATATTATGCAGTAATTTTGCCATTTTGCTATTTCTTGACATCCATTAGCAAAGCATCATTTTATTTTGTTTTTCTGAGAATATGTAGAAGACATGCAAAATATTATATGCATTTAGATAAGTAGATTAAAAGAAGTTCCGTAGTGAGCAAAATATTAATGGTTTCACAACAAGCAGGAAACTATTATGCGTCTTATGACGAAGTAGCAGCTGAAGCTAACAACCTATTGCGCGTCTTCTTCTATTGCAACAGCAAACTTTCAAATCTGATTAGTTCTTCACTGAATGGGGACCATAGGTGTGATCTCTAATTATACCATCTTATATTCACCTGCTTCCTTCAAGGACAAATATTGAACGATGGTGGTAGCCAATAGGTCTGCTTTGTATGGTTCTTCTGTTTCATTGTTTAGTGAGCAGTCTCATGTACTACAGGAAAGCTTATGCAATTTAGGTCTGCTTTGTTTGGTTCTTCTGTTTCATTGTGCGCAGAATACTCTCATGTACCAAATGCAAGCTTATGCGAGTTACTTTCTTGTTGCTTCTGCTTTGGCCAACTAATCCGTCGAGCTAACAGTTTACAGTTGATACATTTGCATGCTTCAGGGAAACTCTGGAGGTCCTCTTGTGAACCTTGATGGTGAGATTGTTGGAGTTAATGTGATGAAAGTTTGGGCTGCTGATGGTTTGAGCTTTGCAGTACCAATTGACTCTATTGTGAAAATAGTGGAGAACTTCAAGAAACATGGGTACACCTTAATTTTCAGTGGTATACTTATTCCATGGGCCAGATTTTAGCTGTGTTACTTGGATACTTCTCAAAATTTCCGTACCCATATCCCAATACGTATTGGACACGTATTGAGGATTTTTTCTTTTTTCAAATAATTAAAATAATCACCGATTCTTCTTCAATAGTTTTGGATACAAGGTTCTAAATAGCGGTGTTGTAGTGGCACTATAGTGTTTTTTTTACCCAAACGCTAAGATATAGGCATTTTTCCCGCTAAAGCAGCTAAGAATGCTATAGCGGAAAATAGCAGTGCTAAACTTCTCAACGCTTAGCGGGCTATAGCGGTGCTATTCTGTTTTTTTCCTTAAAGTATCCTAAATTGGCCCAAGTAAAACCTAGGAGGGCATTCATTTCTATTTCTTGCTGTATCGTTGCCTTTCTATGTGTCTTCTCCTTCGGTGACAAGCGAGTACTCCATCTAGCTTCTGATAGGGCTGCTGCTGATCGCGTTTATTTCAGGAGGCATCGTTAGCCTGTCTAGGTTGTTGGCAGCGACCAGGTTTCTTGGTCCTTTTGTTTTTGCTGGTTTTCTATTTCCTAGTCAGCGTCTGTTAGTGGTGTGGTGATCCACTTTGTTAGCTTTTGGTTAGCAGTCTGTTCGTGTCTTGTTAGCAGCTCGTGGAGCAGAAATAAAGAGGGAAAAAGCACTGAGAAAAGGGGCACGTTTTGTGCTGCCAAAGAACCAGTCTCAGGCGTGCCGGCGAATCCAGTCGGTGGCTCCGTACAGCCAGTACCTCGTCGCCGGCAGCCATCTCGGTTGCCACGACGGCTTCATCGCGTTCATCTTCTGGTCTAAGACCAGGAACTCGAGCCTATCTTCAATCTCACCCAGAGGACCGTATCAATCTGGTATCAGAGCGGCACGATCCTCAATCCCGGCGCCGACCCAGGGCAGTTCATCGACAAGGGATGTCCACCATGGAGGAGAGGCTAGGGAAGGTGGAGACAGGCATGGAGGAGATGCGTGCTACCTTGAGCGAGGTCCAGAAATCCTTGGCCGAGCTGGTGCGCGCCCAGGGGAAGAAACAGGTAGAGCCCGTATCTGGAGAGAATATATCCAGCAATGACCATGAAGAGGGGCATCGTCCCAACCCGGGGCGAGGTCAGGAGCTCCAGAAAGGGGAGGACTGTGAAGGAGAAGACGGCGGTCGTCGGGGAAGTCGTGAGTCGGATCGATGGGCACCTCGGGCTCCTCGGTACGACCTGGACTTGTACGATGGCATGGAAGACCCTCTACTGTGGCTGAAACAGTGTGAGCGATATGCTCGCGCACATGAAATTCCTAGTCACGGATGGGTCAGGATGGCAAGTCTGCACCTCAGAGGAGAAGCACAGGAGGTGATGGACAATTGGGAGGAAGAAGGCGGCGTGATCTCGTGGGTGGAATTTTATGATACGTTCCTCCAACGGTTCACACGCCATGCGACGACGGGTCCTTTGGGAGATTTGGTGAACTTGAAGCAGGGAGATAACCGGGTGGATGATTATGCACGTGAATTCCAACGGTTGCTGGCTCGTTCGAGGAGGATGAAGAGGGTAGATCAGATCGAGATGTTTACGGCAGGTCTATCACCGACTTTGGCTGCTGATGTAAAGAGAGATCACCCGCGGGATTTGGCGGAGGCTATTGGCTTGGCTCGGGAGTCGGAGTATCGAGGAGTGTGGATTGCAAAGGCCGCCCAAGCTTGCGCGTGGCCCAGCCGCAACCGACCGGCGTTCAGCCGGGGAGTGGCGGCGCCGCCGTTGGCGACAGCTATGGGAGGCTCAAGCTGGACTGTCCCCAAAACAGTTCTGAAGGGAGGCCAATCTCAGGCCGCGACAGGAGGCCGCACGGGTTCCGCAACGGGGACCCCTCCTCTAGCTCGGTCCACTGGACTAGGATCGCAAGCAGGATCGTCGGCGTCTGCAGCCGGGCCTTATAGGCGTCGACTGTCAGCCGATGAGATGGCGGAGCGCCGTGCCAAGGGCCTCTGTTATAACTGTGATGAGGTATACACGCCGGGGCATCGCTGCAAGCGCCTTTTCTACTTGGAAGTCATCAATGAAGATGAAGAAGAGGATGACGAACCGGAGGAAAGGGACGAGCCACCGGCGCTATCAGCCATTGCTGTAAAAGGCCCTAGGAAGGGATCGACTATGCAGGTCACTATGATCATGGCTGGTCATTCCCTTCGGACCTTGGTGGATACTGGTAGCACGCACAATTTCCTGAGTGCTTTTGCTGCCAGTCGAATGGGGGTGAAACAGGATGCTGGTTCAGATCAGCAGGTCCGGGTGGCGAATGGCGCTAATCTACCTTGTCTGGGTCGAGTGGAAGAAGGTTTCACCATTGATCAGCATGAATTCAAGGCGTCGTTTTTGGTAATACCATTAGATGGATTTGATGCAGTTCTTGGGGTCCAGTGGCTGCGACTTCTCGGTGACATTAAGTGGAACTTTGACACACTGTGCATGACAATGGGCAACGGTGAGGGGGCCCTGACTCTCCACGGTATTGATGAGCGACCTCCCCGGGTGTTGGCACTTCAAGTTCAGCCAAAGGGTGAAGAGATGGAGGCTCTCCTAAGGTCTTTTGAGGACCTGTTTCAGGAGCCACATGGCCTTCCTCCTTCAAGGTCGTGCGACCACCGCATATGCCTAAAGGAGGGCACTGACCCGGTGGTGGTGAGGCCATATCGCTATCCTTATCGGCAAAAGGATGAGATAGAGCAACAGTGTTCAAAGATGCTGGAGCAGGGAATCATTAGACCCAGCCGTTCTCCCTTTTCCTCCCCGGTCTTATTGGTGGAGAAGAAAGATGGATCATGGCGGCTTTGTGTGGACTACCGTGCACTCAATGACAAGACCATCAAAGACAAGTTCCCTATCCCAGTTGTCGAGGAACTCCTGGATGAATTGCATGGCGCTCGAGTCTTCTCCAAGTTAGATCTCCGTTCGGGCTACCATCAAGTTCGAATGAGGGAAGAAGACATCGAGAAGACGGCATTTAGGACTCACCACGGGCACTATGAGTCCTTGGTGATGGCTTTTGGGCTATGTAATGCCCCGTCCACTTTCCAAGCCCTCATGAATGAGGTATTATCAGACTTCCTAAGGAAATTTGTTTTGGTATTTTTTGACGACATTTTGGTGTACAGCGCCACTCCAGAGGAACATGCTGATCATCTTCGACAAGTTCTGGAGCGCTTGAGACTTCATCACCTTTTCCTCAAGCGATCCAAATGCGCTTTCGCCCAGGAGGAGGTAGGGTACTTGGGCCACGTCATCTCCAGCAAAGGGGTGGCGGCCAACCCCAAGAAGGTCCAGGACATTGCCGCTTGGCAGACCCCCCAGTCGGTAACGGCAGTGCGCAGCTTTTTGGGTTTGGCGGGGTACTACCGGCGCTTCATCAAGCAGTACGCCACGCTGGCCGAGCCTCTGACCAACCTTCTACGCCATCAAAATTTTAGGTGGTCGGAGGAGGCAGAGCGTTCTTTCCAAACACTCAAGGAGGCCTTGCAGTCGTCACCGGTCCTACGCCTCCCTGACTTTGAAGGCACGTTTGTGGTGGAGTGTGACGCCTCGAGCACAGGAATTGGGGCTGTATTGCAACAAGAAGGACACCCCATCGCCTTCTATAGTAGGCGCTTGGCAGAGAGACATTCACGTCTTGCAGCTTATGAACGAGAGCTTATTGGGCTCTCAAAGGCAATTCGCCATTGGAGACCGTATCTATGGGGAAGATCATTTGTGGTTCGTACAGATCATGCCAGCCTTAAATACCTCCTCGAACAAGCCTTGGTCACGCCACCCCAGCAGCATACCATGATCTCACACACGAAGGTATCCACAAGACATTGCAGAGAGTGAAGCAACACTTCTATTGGGAAGGACAGCGACAAACTGTGGAACAATACATCGCCACTTGCTTGATTTGTCAGCAACACAAGATCAGTACACAGTCTCCAGCAGGTCTACTTCAACCACTTCCGGTACCGCAACACATTTGGACTGATATCTCCATGGATTTCGTGGTAGGGCTACCCAAATCCCAAGGGAAGACAGCCCTCTTGGTAGTGGTTGACCGTTTATCGAAGTATGGCCATTTCATAGCGCTTAAGGGCTCGATCACAGCTCCAGTGGTGGCTGACATTTTCTTTGACATGGTCGTGCGGCTTCATGGGGTACCGGAAAGCATTGTTTCAGACAGGGACCCTGTATTCACAAGCGCCTTCTGGCAAGATCTTCTCAAGCGCTGTGGCACCAATCTCCTTATGTCCTCCGCTTACCACCCCCAAACGGATGGTCAGACTGAGGTTGTAAATCGCAGCGTCGAGATGTACCTTCGTTGTTTGGCTACTGACAACCCGTCTTCTTGGGCAAAATGGCTACCATGGGTGGAATTTTGTTACAATACCTCCTACCACTCCGGGTTGCGCATGTCTCCATTTGAGCTAGTTTATGGAAGGGCTCCTCCCAGCATAGTGCCCTACACCCAAGGCTCCACCTCTATTGATGCTGTGGATTGTGCCTTGGTGGATCGTGATGCCCTCTTGGAGCAAGCTCGCAATCATCTTCTGCAGGCTCAAAACAGAATGAAGCAGTTGCAAGATAATCATCGTCGAGAGGTTTCTTTCCCAGTGGATTCTTGGGTCTGGCTTCGATTGCAACCCCATCGGCAACCCCTACCAGGTGGTGGCTCGAGTTGGCGAGGTTTCATATCGCCTAGCCCTTCCTCGTGAGGCTCGTCTCCACGATGTTTTCCATGTGTCGCTCCTGAAGCCATTCAAGGGAACACCTCCAACTTCAGCACCTTCTTTGCCCGCTGCTGTTCTCTGCCCGACCACTCCAGCACAGCCAGCTCCCTACAAGCTTTTGGCTCAACGGTTTATTCGTGGTCACCGTCAGTTCTTGGTCCAGTGGGATGGTGAGCCTGAAGAAGAAGCTACATGGGTGGATGCTATCGTTCTTCGTCGTTCACACCCAGATTGCAAGCTTGAGGACAAGCTTATTGTCCAGGGGGGGAGTGTTGATAGGGCTGCTGCTGATCGCGTTTATTTCAGGAGGCATCGTTAGCCTGTCTAGGTTGTTGGCAGCGACCAGGTTTCTTGGTCCTTTTGTTTTTGCTGGTTTTCTATTTCCTAGTCAGCGTCTGTTAGTGGTGTGGTGATCCACTTTGTTAGCTTTTGGTTAGCAGTCTGTTCGTGTCTTGTTAGCAGCTCGTGGAGCAGAAATAAAGAGGGAAAAAGCACTGAGAAAAGGGGCACGTTTTGTGCTGCCAAAGAACCAGTCTCAGGCGTGCCGGCGAATCCGGTCGGTGGCTCCGTACAGCCAGTACCTCGTCGCCGGCAGCCATCTCGG
Organism: Raddia distichophylla; assembly: GCA_005191435.1. NCBI lineage: Eukaryota > Viridiplantae > Streptophyta > Magnoliopsida > Poales > Poaceae > Raddia > Raddia distichophylla. The sequence continues at coordinate 188,464 of SPJY01003962.1, forward strand.
TTGCCACGACGGCTTCATCGCGTTCATCTTCTGGTCTAAGACCAGGAACTCGAGCCTATCTTCAATCTCACCCAGAGGACCGTATCAGCTTCTCTCTCATATTCTTCCCTAACTTTTTTATCCCCTGGTTGTGGGTGTTTCCTTCGTTGCCTCATTGCTTCATTCCCTACATATATTGCTTCGTTAGTTATTACTTCCTTTATGGCGTTACCATCATGCGACTCAGCATATCCGGACCAAGAAATTAATCTTTAATTAATTTAGTAAATTTAGTTATTATTATTCTTAAGAGAAATTTAGAATTTTAGATGGCACTGTGCTAAACTTTAATAATGATGCTATGGATGCATTAGTGTTTTAGACCCTGTTCTCCTCAGCTTAGTTGACTTATCTGCTTATTTGCTTATCTTCGTTTAAAATATAAATAATTTGGTTTTTTCAATATGTCTTTTTTCCATCTCAGACATGTTTCTAAAAGCTCTTTAAAACAAGTCGAATAAGGGGGACCCAGTTCTCGAGGCCACCTTGGTAAGCTCTTGAAGTTAGGAGATAAGTCAAATAAGATAAGCTAGGTAGAACAGACCCATAGTGCTTCGAAAGTGTTTACTTTTGTGTAATTTATTATTTAAGATAAATCTTGTCTAAATATTTCATATTTTATAATTTTTAATGCTAAACCGTTAAATAGGATAGCTTCCGTGATAGCTTATACAACGTTTGAAACCTCACCATGAAAACCATGATTTATAACCTTGGATACTTCCCTGATGCTTTGCAAAACTAACCTCCAACTATGCATCCGAGAGCTTTGCGCATTGCTGACCCAAGCCACCTGGAGGTCCATCTTGGCCTTGCAAGACCCTGTTGGCATTGGATCTGTGAGAGGATCCGGATATGGAGGTAAGAGGGAGGCATTCATGTATGGGTGCTGGATTTGAGAGACTTGAGGAGGCCATGGCGCTGGTCAGGAGAGCCGCCTTGAATATGCGAAAGATGGGGGAGGGTGCCGGCGGGGGCAGCTCCCACACCTAGTGCAGATATGCCTGCGTGAATAGGCGTCGGTGAAATGGAATTTTTTTATCCTATTCATTCAAATGGAGGAGGGGGAAACAATAAGAGAGATAAGAGAGGAGAGAGACGATGCATGCTACTGCGAGTGGGAGGAGAATGAGAGAGAGAGAGAGTAGAGAGAGTCTGTAGAAATGATAAAGATTGACTCTCTCCCTAACACCTGTTCTTCAGCTGTCATTTCTTTATGCCTAAAGAATTAGCATGATGATGCATGGGTGGACATCCTGGGTGTATAAAATATTTTTCTTATTACGTATCGCCGTATCGAGGGTTTTTGGAGAAATTGTTGTATCCTGGTATCACGTATCCGTATCAGTGTTGGCGTATCCGAGCAACATAGGACTTTAGTTTGGTGCATTGTGCCTTAACTTTTGAAATTTACTTGTTTAGTTGGAGATCTATACTCCTGGATTGACAATATGTTACCCAATTAGGTATTTATACAAATGATGCAAATAAAGTGTAATGATGATACTGCTTCCAATTTATTCTGTTAGAGAAAGCAAGAAATCAGTTGATAGTAGATGTGCTTGACAATTGTAAACAGGTTTCTTTCAGATTAGTTAAATTTTTACAATACAGCTCACCTACCCTCAAGTAAATTTGAGAACATTTTGGGCCATGTAATCATCTTATAATAATAATTATTGTACTTTCAAAATCAGCCCCTAAAAGTTCAGGATTTTCCACTCTGTGTCACTCATGTGGCCCCAGGACCCACATGTCATTGGCATGGGACTACCAAAAATACCGTCAAGGAAAATATGAGCTATTGGGTTATGGAACTCCAATTAGTTTCTCTTTTACCAAGAACAGACTGAATAGTCAAGCTGTCTTGTCAGTGAATGAGCAATATTATTATATGAATTTGAATGAAAACCAACATGATGTTACTTACTCTAAAGTTTTGAATTTAGTTGTTATTTTGGATTAACTTGGAAGTATGCTTAGTTGCCATTTGTGGTTGTCAAATGTCTAATTCAGGAGAGTTGTAAGGCCATGGCTTGGTTTAAAGATGCTTGACCTTAATCCAATGGTCATTTCACAACTTAAAGAAAGATCAAATTCTTTTCCAGATGTACAAAAAGGTGTGCTTGTTCCAATGGTGAGTTATTCTTAATTATTGGTGATGTAGGGAGACATTATGTTGTGTGGAAGATATATTCTAAGTTTCTCACTTCTGTCCTCCAATTAAATCTACTGTATATTTTTATCAAAGTTCAATGGCCTTTTCTAAGTCAACTGTAACTTTTTTCGTTATACATAGAAGCGATTCTGGCAATGAGTTGGGACTGCTTACATTGAATGCTCTGTCAACCAGGTTACACCAGGATCCCCAGCTGAACGTGCAGGATTTCTTCCTGGGGATGTAGTCATTGAATTTGATGGCAAACCAGTTGAAAGCATCAAAGAGGTAACTAAGCTCGCTGCTGATAGTGTCTTGTTAAATTTTGGAATAATTGCAGTATGTCTTATCTAGGTAAAATTTGATAAAATAAATTTGATTTAAGCTAGATGCTAGTACAGTGGCCCCTCATGTTTATCGGTCAATATGTTTCGTACCATGCTTAGATTTTTATTCAATATTTATATGTACTTCAAATATCAATTTAAGAAAAAGATTACTTTTGTTTGTACAAACGATGTCAATATCACATTCATTTCAGATCATTGAAATCATGGGGGACAGTGTTGGGGTGTCATTTAAAGTTCTTGTTAAAAGGGGCAACAACGTATCTGTGACTCTGACAGTGGTACCAGAGGAGGCAGATGTCAGCAGATGACCTGCATATCAGCCTGAAAGATTGAACTGAAACGAGAATTTTGAAGTGCAACTACACTTTCCTTGTGTATATATTTACTATGGATGTTCTGATGAGTTTTGCATACAAAAGCATGGGTGATTCCCCAAAAAGAAAAGCATGTCATTTGATATGTAGTGCATTGTTGAGAGGCTCAGGGCAAGGAATCATGTTCCCTGTATCGCATATATATCTATGAACTGAGGTTCCCAGGTTCATTTTGCTTTTTTTGATACTGCTGCGGCATTCCTTAACGTGTCATGTGTTCTGTGGTGGGCAGAGTTGTTTCACTGTCAAAAATCATAATATTTTAAGTAAGTTTTGATTTGTTGGCAATTTTCTATAGCACTTGTATAAATGAAGCAGTTCTTGAGAACTGAATATTGCTTAACTGGAAGCATTTCGGCTGCGAAAGCTATAGGTTGAGAGTTAGACTCTCGGTTCTCCTGCTATTCTGAGATTTATTCGTAAAAAAATTAGTAGTGGATACACACACCTTTAATGTTACTTTGCAGTACCTAGTATGTGTTTAGGCGCACGTGTGTGGTGGGGTGAGTTTGTACCATCTTATAAAAATGAAGCAGTTATAATTTACAAGCTACGACAAATGTTGCCAAAAAAGAAACTCCTTCCGATCAATATTCATGTGAAGGTATAACTCCTCACTCTTGAAAGTGTTCCATTGTAGGGACCTGATATGGAATCAAGTCCTGTTGTGCTTTACCCGTTCAAGGCCTTGGATCACATAGGTTGAACACACAGACATACAGTTTTTGGATCACAATCATAAGCATAGAAAAACTGTTACATTAAAGTGCTTGCCAACATGATGTTATTACAATAAGTCTCAGACACTATGGCTTTTGCATAACATTGCAGCGGAAGTCTTCAATCACATTATTAAAACAATAAACCATAAAACACAAGTGGAAGTCTCAACTCCACGAGTATATTGTAGAGAGCAGCGCTTAGCTAGCTCAAAGTCTTCGTCCTGGATCCCCGTAGCGAATCCTTCATCGACGGACATCTCCTCAGGGTACTCCTCAGATGGATGGCATTCTGCTCGTTGTAATGAGCAGCCCTACGTGAATACTCAAACAAGAGGCTGACTATATGCAACTAAAGATCAGAACGGGACGGTAGGGTCTTTTGTATAAAGCCAATTTGTAAAGTTTACCCTAAGTTTGGAAGCATGAAAAACATTGTAAAAACAAATATTTGAATCATTTAGTTCCTCAATTTCCGACGACTGCCGGTTTTGCCCAAAGTGGCTAGTTAGTTCCCTACCATGAACCTACATTCCCATGCTCATAGTTCCCCTGTGAGGAGAAAACCAAAACGCACTACTTATGTTGTGGTTTTCCTTTAAAAACCATTTTGAAAACAAAATGTTAAAACTATCAGAGAGGCAGCTCCCCGTCGTCCGCCCTTGACCTCGGACAAGGCTATCATGATAGTTGTATACTGTGCAGAGATTGCACGCTTTACCCACGAGACAGGATTTCCTAGGTCAAAGGGTCTTCCCGACAAGGCCTTTGGCAATCTTTCTCCTAATCCAGTATCCCGGCTCCCAACAGCACAATAGTAGGTACCATTGGCCTCGGCTTAGTACCACACTCAACTGGCTGTAGGTTGCACCATTGGCCTCGGCATAGTACAACCCAAGACCATTGCCCTCAGGATAGTCCCACCGGATGGGCACCAAACTAGGATTCTGAAAGCTATTAAGCCAAGATCTGCCCACACAGGCACTCTGGTCACACTATAGTACTTAGCTCAACTACCTCAAAGAATCAGTCTTTAGGGAATCAGGGTGGATCCCGCACTGGGCCCGATCTCGTGCAACATTGGCCTCAGCATAATGCACACCACATTGCATCCAACCACCCCAATCATGTTTTGCAAAATATCATTATCCCGATAGTTCCCCACTATCATCTACACCCATTTTAAAATTGACAGGCACAATTGTCTTTTCAAAGCACACGTAGTTCATTGGCATAGCAATTTAAACAGGTGCAAATAGAGACATTGCAATTCTAAGAAATTCTAGTTAGGGTAAAACCTAATTACAATGGAGGGCTATAATATAATACTTTATGTTATGTCCTATGGCAGCTAGGAATGTTTTAGTATGAACTAAGTAATTAATTGGGATTAGCTACTCTATTTACATAGCCATTTTGCCTTTTAACATCATACACATTTCAAAAACATATAGAAACGCATTATAAAACAGTAGGTGGCAAAGTTTCAGCACTTGCCTTGTTGAGCACAGTGGACACACTCCCCCAGTGCGTCGACAAATTGTTCCTCCTCGCTTGAGCGTAACGTACGACAATAACGAGAAGAAATTCAATAATGCGGGAACTCCAAAATTAAATGGATGCACATGCTCATTTAAATTTTACAGTAGATACTAATCTGTTCAAAAGTAAATATAAAATTGGTTTAGTAATTTTTGCAAACAAATATTAATTACAATAATTACTGAATTATTTATTAAACAACAAATCATAGTTAAAACATTTTGTGCATATATAGTACCAACTTTTACCATAAAATACTACACAATTTTATAAACCTAACAAAATTGGTTTTATGATTTTTGCACTAATATTTTAATTGCTAAAAATGCTACAATAGTTTTTAAACAATAAATCACAGAGAATTCAATATGTACATAAACAGTACCAAACTTAGTAGTAAAATAATACATATTTTTAGGAATATAGCGAATTTAGTTTCATAGTTTTCCGAGCCACTGAGAATACTTGACAAATACTTCAATCTAGAGTAATTGCTAAAAATTGTGTGGACCGAATCGGGCCCAAAAGGAGGGTGCAGCCCAGCTGCTGGAGGAGAGCACGTGCTCTTCTTCCTCCTCCTGGCTTGTGAAGGCAGGGGAGCAATGCGGCTCGGGGCGACAGGGTTGGCGGCGCTTCGGCGACGGCGCAGCGGCGGCGGTCGGCGGCCTCGCCGGCGGTAGCGGCTAGGCGTGGGGCTGCCCGAGGAGGCCGCGCGGCATCGCTCAGCGGTGGCAGCGCGGCCTGCACATGGCGGCGGTGGCACGGTGGCAAGGGGGCTAGGAGAAGGGGCGGCGCGGCTTCGTGCGGGCATGGGGATGGCAGTGATGGCGGCGACTTGGGCTGGGAGCGTATGAGGCGGCGGCACGACACAGAGTCGGCTCGGTAACCATGGGGAGACGGCGGGAGCTCCGGCGACTGCGGCTTCGACCCAATTGATCAAGGAGACACATTATAGACGCCATAGGGATGCTACTAGAGAAAATAATTGGGTTATTACCGCACGACTGTGACGAATTCGACGACGAGCTCCTCGGCAGCGGCAACAAGCAATGCAACTCCGGTGACAAATTCTCGGCCACTGGATGCGAATCTTCTAGAACCGAGTGCCAAAATGGGTTTGGTCAGGTGCACACATTACCAGATTATGAGGAATCGAAGAAACAATGCTTACCCGAGCTGGATTGGAGAGAAGATCAAAAGAGAGAGGGAAGAGCTCGGTTTGGGGGATTTAATAGGTGATAGAGACGAAAACGGCTGCAATTAGAGCTCGATTAGTGCTCCATTAGCAAGACAATAATCACTAGTAACGTTCAGCACAACATAATGGCCATCAATTGGATTTTTGGGTGCCTTTTCAATGGTATTTGGCCACTAATGGTGAGAATTTGTAGAGGTGTGAGTGGTTGCTGCGTATGGGGAGGTGAGGGGAGACAGGAAGGAGATGGGAGAGAGTGTGCCAAGTGGGGCCCACTCGAATTTGAATGGTTTTGCTAGAGAATTCCATGAGAAAAAGGGTCTAAAGAGCCTAAAATAATATTTAAACATGTTTTTAGGATTTTTCCTTCACTCAAAATAACTAAACAATTAATTATATCTAATAAGAAATACCTTTTGTATTTTTACCAAAATTTTCAACCAGTAAATAATTATCAACATGGTACTAGCCATCTTCTAGTTTAAATAGATATATTATTTAAAAATTTTAAAGTAACATACTCATTTTTTGTAATTAAATATATTTTTAATTCATAAAATAATTTGGATGAGAATGCAATGCCATGATTTTTAATTTTTGAAAAATGAGGACGTTGCATCCATGTAATTTTCCGATGTCTAGATGTCAGCTAATGGCTTTCTGTTTGGGTTCATCATGGTAAGGGTGAACAAAATATGAAAAGCAAAAAAGAAGATAAACAAAACTTATTTTGCTCAGAATAAGCAACTTAGCTTATTATCTATCTGTGCCAAAGTTCAAGGCTATCCTTTATTCAATAACGGTGCTTCATACACACTGAAGAAACTTCAATGGACAAATGATAACAGATCTGTTTATTTAAGCAAACAACAAATGTTTGGAAGCAACGTCTATGTATTGGAATCTTTGATTTGTCTGCAAATTCAGGTTGGTACTTGTGGGCACACGTCTGCCTTGTGTAATACCCAAAACCTAGGCCCATTTCTATTGGTTGTTAGATGCAGCATCACACGGCTTTTGGTTGAGATGTCCTTCTCATGCTTCATCATTGGGAGATATTATTTGTGGTAGATGTACACTTGGTGTACCAAAAGTTGAATAGGGTTCGTCTTGCTTGGAATCTTTCCTACTTAAATACTTGGAAATTCTGTCTTATATGTTAACCATGCAGTGCTATTGGCAGAATACTGATTAGGCTATGTGGCCAAGGTACGTGTAACTGTCAGATTTATAAGTGAGAAAAAATGTGCATATTATATTTTCAAGCTAAGTAGTCCAAGTCAAGAACTTGAAAACAACCTTTTGCTGAAATATGTGGCTTGTAGGTTTATGATTGGCAGGGCAATCATTTAGAAAAATACTTGTTTCTATAACTGAAATGAAGTGAGAGGGATGGCTCTCTTTTGGGATAGGGAAAATTGTAGATCTGATAAAACTACTACTGATTTAACAGGTTCTCTTCTAAATGGCATCTATCGTCTGCTCTGTAGCTAGGGGTGTAAACAGATCGAATATGAATTGGATAGCATCATTATTATATTTGTATCCATATTTTTTTTCCTGGATACGGATTCGGATACCTCTCAGATACGAATACGAATCGGATAGCATAGCGAATACGAATACAGACCGGATATCTATTCAATTCAATCGGATATAAATATCATACAACTTCAGCACATCAGCGAAAAATAAGCCAACATGGCAACATATATCTCTTAGGTCTTACATTAGTTTTAAGTCACTGATGCGCGCATGGGATCGTACATTTTTCTGGGGCCTGCGTGTGGAGTAGTCCGTTCAGTGGCACATCGCCTCACGATGACACCGCGAGCGCGTGCACGTCCTGGGTGCGTCGATTTGGTCAATGCATGCATGACGAGAGGTGCTCGGCCCGCTGAGGGCTGAGGCGCTCGCTTTTACTAAACCATATCCGTCTTCGTATCCGGGGAAAAAATTCGGATAGTATCTGTATCCGTATCCAGTCCTTTTTACGAAACCATATCCGTATTCATATCCGAAAAAATCTGAATAGTATCCGTATCCGTTTCCTATTCGGATATGGATCATCCGAATATGGATAACCCATTTTTCGGATATGGATATTGGAAAATCCGAATTATTAGTACCCATTTTGCATCCCTATTATAAAAAACATTACTCGCTAATACACCGACTAAAATATTTCATTTTCCTGGGGCATAGCTAGCAGAACTATAACCCCTTACTTAATGCATTTACATTTCCGTTTTAACTTCTGCACTTGCTTGGCTGACTTGCTTCTTGTTGTTGTTATTTATCTTGACTAGTGTAGGATTTGCTAAAGTTGTTTGAGTTACTTTTAATTTGATTAATCAACAACATCAACTAAAGAAAAAGTTTAAAATTGTCTATTCACTCTAATTTAGGTCTACACGATCCTTTGAGAACACGTCTAGGAGAACCCTAGACCATGCCGACGGCCTCTCATTTTTTTGCCCGATGTGATGTAAATCGCATTGGCTGCCCGGTGCTAATTGGGGGTCAATCGGCGATTAATCGCTAAGTAATTCTGGTTTTAAAGCAAAAAAAAATTTACTCTTAGAAGGTTAAGTGTTGATATATGCCGCCTCCAGAGGTATTTTCCTCACTGAACTATTAAATTCATAGCAAATAAAAGTCTAGCTCCGGTTTTGATATGGACTGATTTTGCTGCTGCACATCAAGGCTACTCATACATGTCATCAGTGGCGGAGCTACCACTGGGGCTAAACGGGGCTTAAGCCCCGGTCGAGCACTGCATAGTAGTTAGCTTTTTTCCCCAACTAGCTAATTAGCTTTTGTCCCGATGTTCCAAGTTCTAACAGAGTCAAGCAATTAGCAAAGCTAGCTAGATGTTCCTCGTTGTCATAAAAGATAATTAATGGTATGTTTCATATTTATCACCATGTACATATTACGTCGATCAGAGGCTTTGATCTTATTTTGCTATTAAACTTTAATTATTAATTAGATAAATGCTACTGCTCAATCTAATTTAATGGCACAAAATCACACAAGATCTAATTTTGAAATTGAAAAGCGGCATCTATCAAATTGACACAATTTCGCAGAGCGCTATTTTTATTCACACATTATTGTGTGGTATATGATGCAACACAACAATAATATATCGCAATTTGTCATATCTAGTGCTTAAGTCTTAGAAGTTTCTTATTTTATGTGCAAAACTTTCTATATATGTTTCATTTATCTTGAGGACTCTTCTCAAAACTAGATAAAAAATATTACAAACTAAGTAAATCCATTTATTGTTGTCGCTTTAAGAAGATCTCGACCTACTTATTTTTCATCTCAACCGCTCAAAATACATTAGCTAGCCTCCTCTTTGAAATTTTCTGGCTCCGTCACTACATGCCATCACTAGTTCCTTGACAAACTTATCACTCATGAGTTAAATCCTATATCTTTTTTTTTAATATAGGCACATGGTATGCGAAAAGCTACGAAACGGATTGAATCACTGACCTTTTTAATGGACGATGAAAACAAAAGAACTTATTCTTCCTCTCTTTGTGACCTTCTTTCTCCTCAAGTTTTTGGGTTTCGTGATGGGTTCCTTGTGTCTATGAACTTATAGGGAGGTTGGGGAAGGTGGAAGCTTAGTGGTGGGGAGGGGAGGGTGAGGGGGCAGTGACGTGGCACCGTCACCACAGGAGCCATGGGATCGATCGAAGGTAGTTGGGGCAGCGGTGGTAGGTGGATTGGCACACGATGATCTGGTGTTAGGATGGTTGGGTTCGGCATAGCGGTGAGAGGATGAGAAGCGCAACGACAAGGGCGCCACTGGCCACGCGCCGGAGGTGGCGGTGGTCGGGGTAGGCACTCAGAGAAAATTTAGTGGTGATGTAGACGTTGGATTCGGTGTTGAAAGTTGCTAGAGAGGAGGGAGGAGGACACGATAGGGGTGGAGGTGGAGGCCTAGGCGTTGTGGGCGACCTTTGTGGCGACGACATTGGCGTCTAGGGTGGGAGGCCTGGGTGTTGCGAGCAGGCCGGGACGGAGGCCACGGGCACCCGTGGCGGTCGCAACGTGGGCATTTGGGGCAGTGCGGACGTCGTCCAAGCCAGTGTGGCAAGATAGGCGAGGACAGCGTGCACTGGAACAGTGACAGCGGTGCCGGTGCATCGTGTAGGAACGGGAGATAGATAAGACAAAAAGAAGAGAGGGAATATCTTAAATATGGGCTCTTGTGTCATGTCAAAGGCCACACACCAACTCAGTTGTCACATAGACAAAACACTCACCAAAACCTCCCAGGGGGTAATTTGCGCTAATTTCATGGTTTTAGGGGACATAATACATGGTTTTATAGTTAAGGTTATATGTAGGCAAAGCGTGATAGTTCAGGATGTAAAATATACTTTGTTCTATACAATTTGTAGGATGAAAGCTTTGCCTATGCGATTAGTAGGATGAAAGCATAAGTAGCCAGCTAATAACAACGAATGAAAAGAACGTTTTATCCCTCTTTATATGATTGAGAAAAATAAAAGAAAATGATAGGATCGGATAGGTGAAGCTTTAGAGCATTCCCAACAGCACCTTTATTCCTCCTTTAAAACACTATTTATTGAAACATAAATAGTGCTTTAGATGGGATATAGAGGGATTGTTGGAATGCTCACGGTTGATTCGAGATGCCATATTCATCACTATTGTTATGACTCACACATTGGTTCTTACGTACTTATGACATGTAGTAAAGATGTAATGACACATTACATCAAGGTCAACGACAAGTACCACTATACATGTGGTACGATTGTTGTCATGACAAGCCTTAGCACCGTAATTAAAAAAGGTCTTAATAATATAGAATCTTTCTAGACGGACATCGGTCACTTTTAATGTAATTCCTACTAGAAATCTTAATCAATAAGAACATATTAAACATTCAGAACCTGTTTGACAACATTGAAATTTTATGGTTCTAATAGAAAAAACTTTTTTTCTTGTATCACAATGGTTTAGGATACACCACGGTGTTTGAATACAAAATTAAAACTCCATTTGATAACTTTGATTTGGTCCTAACCATGTTTTCTTGTGACTCGACTCAACCAAAATTTCTCTAAAACTAATTTGGTGGATATAGTGCCTTCCTTTTTTTCCTTGGAAATAATAGCTTTGGCAAAAGTTATGCATACAGGTAAACATGTTACGGTACCAATAAAAATGGTATTTGACAAATAAGTTTGTTAAAACCACTTTTTTTCAGTTGTACACATATAAAATCATTAACCATATTCTGTCATACTCCATCCGGTCATAAAAACAAGTCGCCATTGACTTTTGAACACGTCTTTGACCATTCGTCTTATTCAAAAAACTATGTAAGTTATCATTTATCTTGTTGTTATTTGTTTTATCATTAAAGATAATTTAAGCATGACTTATATTTATACATGTTTGCAATAATTTTTTGAATAAAATGAATGATCAAAGATATGTTCAAAAGTCAACAGCAACTTGTTTTTATGACCGGAGGTAGTACATCTTTTTATATCCTAAGGTGAATTTGAAAAACTTTATATATTAAGATTTTTTGAACTACTTGGATTTGTGGCACATAAGGCGCATGCATATAGATTCCTCTAGAAATTTTTTTTCATGATATCATAATTTTTCATATTCTATGAATAAATTGTATAGGCAATTAATAATAACATATATGTTTTGAAGACCGTATCAATGTTAAAACGACATGTTTAAAAAACTAGAAGTAATATTAAAAAAAAGTATAATTTCTTAAACTATACTACCAAACGGACCATGAAGAACGGGCGAACGAAGAGAGAGGTAAAACGTCCTTATCAAGGCCGTCAACCCAAAACTCCCTGACACCCACTAAGCCCCCTGACACACTAAACACCGAACCCAATGAAGTCAGGACAGCTCTTAAGGAGAAGCCTATGAGATTGAGAACCCAAATCAGCACAAAAAAGACAAAACGACGCCTTCAACAAGGAAATGACGGTGAAGCCCGTCATCGTCGCCTAGTCTGCAATCTGGATTTTCACCCATTGCCATGGGACATGCGCGGATGCGCCCCCGGCTATGCCTCCAAGGAGGGAACGACATCAACTGACGCCGCCATCGCCGGCCCAGAAAGGGAACCGGGCGAAGCTTTCGCTCGCAAAGCACGCACCCACGACAACATGCTGAAAGAGTCACAACACCAAAGGAACTCAAAGACCAGCAGCCTGAAGACTCCACTGAACTCGGAGAGACAACAAGGCACGCCTTCGCCGATCCAACCGCGAGCCAGTGCCGAACCACGGCAACTAGCCCTCTTCACCATAGCACTGCCGCTGTAAAAAACGTCGAGGAAGAAGGTAGCCAACGAAGGCCCGACTCCATCCCTTCCAACCAAAAGAAAAGATGCCATAGGCGTGGTCATCACGTGCGAAGTCCTCGGCTCCGAAGACGTTCGAAACTGCCACAACCACAACCTTGCCAGCAATCCCTCGCCACCAAACTCAGGGGAGCATTGGAGGATTTGCCGTAGCCGCATCTCGCACCTGCTCGTCGCGAAAGACGTCGACCACCAAGAGAGCGGCTTGGAGGATGGAAGCCGAAGTGCCGCTGCATCGCGACCACACCGGTCACCGGAACCACGCGCTCGCCGCCTACGGACTGCGGCAGCCGCCATGGGAAGACCAACGCCATCAATCAACGTGGCCGCCGTGCCGCCCGTGCGGCCGGGCAGCCCGCCGCTCCAGAGCCGACAAGAACAACGCCAAGGAGCCGGCGAGGGGGCGCCGTCCTGGGGGAACGACGACGGCAAGACGCACCAATGGCCGGCCAAGGCAAGCAGACAAAGGGGAGAGCAAACGTGGGTGCCAGATCTGGAAGAAGGGCACCCGCAGCTCGCCACCGTGGATCACCACCGTGACCACGCCGTCCGCCGCCACGCCACCACAGCGGCGCCACCGACTGCCTCCACCGTCGGACGGGCCAGCACCAGATCAGGGATGGGGAGAAAAGGGGAAGGAGACCACCTCGCATCCCACCACTGTGGGCTTGGCGCCGGTGGCAAGAGCGCTGAGATGGCCCGCCGGCGACGGGGCAGGCCGCCGGCGTCGCCGCCGCCGGGGGGCGCTAGGGATTGGAAGGGGAACGCCCGCTCGGTTGTCGCTGGAGCCCAACAGCCCCCCGTTTCAGTATGACTGGCCTTCTCCCATTCGCCTCCTACTAGAAATCTTAATCAATAAGAACATATTAAACATTCAGAACCTGTTTGACAACATTGAAATTTTATGGTTCTAATAGAAAAAACTTTTTTCTTGTATCACAATGGTTTAGGATAACTTTGTGATACAAAATTAAAACCCCATTTGATAACTTTGTTTTGGTCCTAACCATGTTTTCTTGTGGCTCGACTCCTCAACCAAAATTTCTCTAAAACTAATTTGGTGGATATAGTGCCTTCCTTTTTTTCCTTGGAAATAATAGCTTTGGTAAAAGTTTGGTGTGCACAAAATTATGCATACAGGTAAACTTGTTACAGTACCAATAAAAATGGTATCTGACAAAATAAGTTTGTTAAAACCACTTTTTTCAGTTGTACACATATAAAACCATTAACCATATTCTCTCATATTCCATCCGGTCATAAAAACAAGTCGCCGTTGATTTTTGAACACGTCTTTGACCATTCGTCTTATTCAAAAAACTATGTAAGTTATCATTTATCTTGTTATTTGTTTTATCATTAAAGATAATTTAAGCATGACTTATATTTATACATGTTTGCAATAATTTTTTGAATATAATGAATGGTCAAAGATATGTTCAAAAGTCAACGGTGACTTGTTTTTATGACCGGAGGGATTACATCTTTTTATACATGTCCTAAGGTGAATTTGAAAAACTTTATATATTAAGATTTTTTGAACTACTTGGATTTGTGGCACATAAGGCTCATACATATAAACTTAATGTAATTCCTACTAGAAATCTTAATCAATTAGAACATATTAAACATTCAGAACCTGTTTGACAACATTAAAATTTAATGGTTCTAAACTTCTAATAGAAAAACTTTTTTTCTTGTATCACAATGGTTTAGGATACATCAAGGTGTCTGAATACAAAATTAAAACTCCATTTGATAACTTTGTTTTGGTCCTAACCATGTTTTCTTGTGACTCGACTCCTCAACCAAAATTTCTCTAAAACTAATTTGGTGGATATAGTGCCTTCCTTTTTTTTTCCTTGGAAATAATAGCTTTGGCAAAAGTTTGGTGTGCACAAAATTATGCATACAGGTAAACATGTTATAGTACCAATAAAAATGGTATATGACAAAATAAGTTTATTAAAACCACTTTTTTCAGTTACACACATATAAAACCATTAACCATATTCTCTCATACATCTTTTTATACATATCCTAAGGTGAATTTTAAAAACTTTATATATTAAGATCTTTTGAACTATTTTGATTTGTGGCACATAAGGCTCATACATATAGATTCCTCTAGAAAAACACTTTCATGATATCATAATTTTTTATATTCTATGAACAAATTGTATAGGCAATTAATAATAAAAGTTATGTTTTGAAGACCGTATCAATGTCAAAATGACATGTTTAAAAAAGAAGAAGTGACATTACAAAAAGTATAATTTCTTAAATTATACTGCCAAACGGAACATGGTACATAGTTTAAAGTTCATCACACAGCACTATTTTACAAATAGCCCAGGACACTGAACACTTATCGAACTGATATTATCCAATGCTAATTCACCAACACATATAATTACTTACTGCTGAACAAGTGATGAAACACAACCTATGGTTGGCGATTAAACTTTTGGGGGCTTAAATTACGTGCTCACACACGTACGCGCACAAAAGAAAAGCCGGTTTGCTTGCCACCGTTGCCGTGGGAGGAGGAGGAAGAGAAGAGGAAAACGGAGGTGGCCGCGTGCGGGTGACATCAGTGACGCCGACGGGTGGTTGCATTGCGTTGCAGCAACCCCACGGGAACAGAATCTCTCTCACATCACACCACCGCCAACACCACCGATGCACAACCTGCACGTACGGTGCTGCCCCTCCCTCTCAGCCTTTTTTTTTTCCTTCTCTCTTTCTTTTTTCTCTTTTTCCTCTAATGTTTTCTTCTCCTCTTTCCTTTAACCAATGAACGGTAGAGAGGCGTGTTACGACCCCACGACATTAAAAGATCATAGAACTATTTGGTTGTCCGTATATGGATTGGTCAGACGCATAGAATGTAATGGGATGATGTTTAGTTGCCTGTATCTATGTTGTGACCAGATTCATGTGCAAATGCATCGACTCAGTCTAGCTCTAAATAAACATGGATTTTCGTCGCATCTTGTGAGCCTGGGAATGGGAATAAGATATGTTAGAAGCTTATATGGGGAACTTCTAGTTTTAAATATTAAAATGATGCTTTTCAATAATCAAATGCACTGGCTTCTCCAAAGCATTTCTCAAATGTCTCAAGCGATTGAAACTTAGTAAAAAAATGTTTTCTTTTCAAAATTGATTTATTTCTAATAATCACTTGCTCAATTGATTTTTAACTTACATGGTATGGAAGCTGTGGAGCAGTAACGCCGAAGAGGGAGAACGAGGGAGAGTGGTGCCACCGATGAGGGAGAAGGAGGAGGAGGAGAGGCGGTGTTAGGGTTAGGGTTACGGTTCGAAGGCATGGTTCTTCCGTGCCCCAGGGCTTAGAGGGATGTCGAGGGAGGTGGCCGACCGGCGATGGGGGGATTGTGGTGGTGCTGTGAGGCATCGATGGCGGCGCTAGAGCAGCGGGCTTAGTCAAGGCGGTTGGGTGGTGGCGGTAGGCGGATCCGCGCACACAATGGAGGATAGGGTAGGCAGGGTTGGCAGGGCGCGATGCCACTAGCCGCGAGTGGTGACAGAGGTCGTGGGGAAGGCTGTGGAGCAGCGACGCCGAAGAGGGAGAACAAGAGAGAGTAGGGGCACCAATGAGGGAGAAGGGGGAGATGCGGTGTCGTCGGGTAAGCACAGGAGAAGGAATTGAGGTCAGGGTGGGGATCGAGGGAGAAGGGGGTTGAGGGAGAAGGTGAGGTCAAATGGAGAGTGAGGAAGAAATCCGGGCCGTTGGATTGAGAGATCGAACGACCCAAAAAATTGACTGGGAGTAAAACTACTCTTAGTTAATTGACAACTAGCCACCCCTTTCAAAATATATCAATCTTAAATCTAGCATTTTACTTCTCCCCAAATTGTTTTAAGTAGGATAACAATGCAGTGCATCGAGTGGCGTCGACCAACCAATACACCCACTCAGAGAGAATTAGGGAATGAGTTGCGAGAGGTCTCCGTGTGTACTCATAGTATAACTATGTAAACATTGAAAAATAAAATAAATAAACAGGGGTAGATTCCCAAAGGAATAAATAAACAGAGGAGCATATTTTGGAGAAAAAAAAAGATACTTACACTATTTTGTTTAAGAACAAATACTCTATTTACTTTTTGAGTTTTTAGGACGTAGCAAATGCCCTAATAATTTGCACCTGCGCTACGTAGATCTGTGGCGCAGACCAAAACCTGGAATTCTCTGTGGCACCCGTGTGCTAATGCTCCCTCCCTTGTTCTCTTTCTTTCCATGTGGTCCTTTCTTTTGCTGCCAAACTCGTTGCCTGCAAAATTATGAACCAAATTGATTGGCCTGATCTTGTTGTACGTAGCTTGGTATTAAAACTGTATTTATGTATTTGTAAATGGCTCTATGTATATATTTTGGGTGATAATAGGAGGTTTCATAGATATCAATAACGGTGCAAGGGTTAAGCATCTCGCTGAATTTCTTTTCACCGGGTAGGACAATTTGTCGAATTAATGAACGTGACGAGAGTTCAGATCATATAGGTTGATCCTATGACTCGGTTCTGAATGCATAACTATCTGAATGCATAACTGAGTCATAATAGTATTTGCAGGGAAAACAGTAAAATAAGGTATGTAGGAATATAGTGCCTTCTGAAGGAAAGAAATTCTTTAGAATGCAGTGTATAAGATGAAAAAAATTTAGAGAGATGAATAGAGTGCAGTGGAATAGTATTATAAAGTGTGCATTCAAAACTTCAGTTGGAGATGCTGTAACATCTCTTATCGTTATACTATCTACACTAATTTAGGATTTTAGGATAATTCTTAAGCTGCTCCTACATCCCTTTGTATACCTAGTATGTTGCGAGTAGATCATGGAGTCTAGCTATCCGCTTCAACTTGTCGTTGTCCTGACTTTCCCGGTAGATTGATGGCTCCTCCTCCCCCATAGCCATGCAAAACCACTCCATCATCTTCTTCCTTCGTTTTCTATTACCACCACTCTCTACCCCTTGGATGGTGGCTCATTTGCTACCATATGCTGCTAGCTTTCTTGTTTTCTTCTCAACTCTCTTTTCACACCACGTAAGACGAATTACCCTCCTTTCATGGCCAACTATGACGTTATGTTTGCCTTGTGCTCCTCTTTTCCTCTCTTGGCTTGGTCGACGCCATCACTCACATCGTTCTCCTATCTGCTGGCTAATATGATGGGGCGATAGAAATTTTCCCTAGCAGTGAAGTGGAGTGAGGCTCATTCTGAAAAGAACTAAGATGGGGCATGTAGAGACGTGACCCTGTGTTGTGCCTTTTCTCATCTTAATCTCTATTTTTAGGGTATTCCAAAGCAAGTTTTAATAGTAACATTGTTTTCGGTGATAAAGAAGGTGTTCTTTTCAGCTTAAAATAGCTAAAAAATTTTCACGCGGAAAAAGTTTTTCACCCCTTCAGAGAGGTCCTGGTTAGTCTAACAATTTTTTTAAAAAAAAATTAGAAACTTTAAGAAAAAAACGTTTAAAACCCCACAACAATTATTATAAGTATTGCATCGTTTGACTCGTAAAAAAGATAAATTTCTAGCGCTACCTTTTGATTTTAATTTAAGATAGAAAAGAATAATACCATAATGTCGTTAGAAATAAGGCGGCCCACTTAAAAAATTACGTTTTAAATACAATAAAAATAAGTTGTCGCAGACCGTTTGATCGACTAATTTGAGGTCCGTGATCACGTTTTATATCAGAGGCTACAAACTAGAGCTTCGTCCAATTAAGCTACGGTGGTTCAGAACTTCAGATTGATCTCATTTCCACAGAGCACGTAGCTACGATTGTCTAGCTCGATGCTCACAAGAAAGAAACATAGCAGCTATCGTTTGCAAGTTGCAAGTTGGGACAACCCTAGTGAAAATGCCATCAGCGATTTTCCCCCCCTTTCGAAACTAATTTGGCCGAAGCGAGCTTTCACAGACCACACAAGGGGCCACGGTACGGCCGGGCACAGGAGATGCGGGTAAGGGCATTGCCATTATTGGGGTGGGCCCGGGGGAACCAAAGACAGGAAGTGGGCCCCGCACTGGAGAGGGACGTGTGTTGGTGGTGGGCGTGGCCCGTGGCCCGTGGCTGGCCTGGCCCCTCGGAGCTCCGGCGGGAGAGGGAAGGGAGGCGACTCTCGCTGTCACGGCGGAGCTCAACTTGACAGCGAGATAAAGCAACGAAAACGCCTTCTCTATTATTTTATTGCCCTTGTTATTTCAACGTTCTATAGAAAAATTTACAGCACATTATATAGTTATTAGAGCGGCGCCTTCCACACGTTTAAGAAGATTCGTGTAGATCTTGTGGTCACCGTTTGTTTGTGTGCAGTGATCACATGAACCGATCGGTTGCATGCACTGATCAGTTTATCGCAAAGTCTAAGATAATTGGTAAGGGTAGATGCACATAGGGGCTCTCTTAGGTAAGTTGTATGAACTGATCATATAAATCTAGTGGTAACTATTAATCACGTACATTTAGTGGTAACTATTATGTTGTATGCACTAATCAATTAGACAAAAGTCTAAGGCTCTATTTATTTGAGTTGCAGCTTCTTTAAAAGCCGTTTATGTCTTTTGATGCTTAGAAGCTAGCTTTTACAACCCATAAAAGTTAGAAAAGCTATCTAGAACTTGCTTCTCATATCACAGTATAAATTGGGCTTTTGGGGGCTTTTGACTTCTTGGAAGAGGGTTGCAAAAACTAACTGTTTGTTTGGACTTTAGGTTTATGAGGGTTAGAAGATGGCTAGAAGATAAAAAAAATAGGGCCTAAGATGACGAGGAATAATTGGAATACGTGGAGGCTCTCTCGTGGTCTTGGACGTGGAATAAGAGTGCACAACTTATTCAATTATGTCGGGCAGTATTCAAACTTGAGACTTTTGGCTCTGATAGTATACTAAGTTAAATGGACTAGCCAGTTCAATAAAAAATCTAAACAGATGAAAAAGGGTAGGAAACATACTTATCTTCCAACAATAATTTTTAGTATACAAGTCTACATTTATGCTACAAACAATAAGATTGTGCAGTGACCTCGATGACTCTTTTTCTTAATCTACCTTTAGCGATAGTATATGGGACCAACATATCAATTGCCTAATTTTATTCATCCCTCAGTTGATTTCAAGATTCAACAGCCTAGATCTTCCTTTCACTCTATACAACCACCTTGTGCATCCCCTTCCTCTGACGCCTCTACCTCCCGATCCCAAATACTCTCAACACTTCCCCATCCTAACCCTCTGCCAGCGGCACCCCTTCTCCCTTGGCAGCGCTGCCTCTCCCCTCCTTCCCCTTCCTTTTTTGGTTGTCCGTGTGCCTCCACCGCTCCCTAGCCAACCTACATTGCCACTTCAGCCCCATCCTCCCGAAGCTTCGCCCACCCTAACTCCAGCCATATGCGCTGATCAGCATGCCACCGCTATCCAACCATTTTTTTTGACCATGCTTGCACCTCTAATGCTACCATTGGAAACTTGTCGCCCCACCACAATCCTATTCCCACCACAGGTCTACCACCGCGCGCCTAACATTCCTCAGACAGGGAGTGCAGGAAACCTGAACTTACCCCCAACCCTAGCAACGACGGGAGAAGGGAAAGGCGGCATCGATGAGGAGTAAGATGGTGGCAACAAGAGATTCTAGGCAAGTTAAAATCAACTGGGACAAAGAAAATTTTTAGACAACTAATGTTTAGCAAAAATTGATAGTATATTTTAGTGCTAACCATTTATATATCTAGAAGGTGACTGATAGAATCACACTTCAAAAGGAAAGGGACAAAATTTCTTTCACTTTTGGTGTAACAGGGTCCGACAACAATGGGATTGAACTGTTAGATCGATAGCAATGAACGACTCATATTTATTTTAGCGCAAGGTAAAACAACTCATATTGAACCAACCTTCCCATCGATATCATATGCCTTTGTTCCACCGAGCCATAATTTATCCAAGCCAATCCAAACCGCCTACCACACGATCAACACCTAGAGCTGCCCGAAATGTCATTTGTAGATGTGCCAAGTGGTTTTTCTAGGCCGGTGCAGGTGTAACCATCCATGGCCTACGATGGTAAGGGCCCAACCTATATACGTATATAGTTCATGTTGTAATAAAATACTAAGACTATTTCCATTCGTATGTAGCATTGAATTGGGAATCATATTCATTATTCACAACCATTTTTATTTTCTATAGTGTTTTGGGCTTGCTACAATGTTGAAATAGGCTGGATACTAATACTAGTAGCTATATAATACCTGCTCGCTAATTGTACCAGGCTAATAGATGGCCAAACGGGCCGGGTGGGCCGGTACGAGGCACGGCATTTTGGTCCAACCCAAAGCACGGCACGACACGACGCACATTGGGCATGGGCCAGCACGGCCCGGTTAGGCATGTCGTGCCTGGGCCGAAGGCCAGACACGCTAGCCCAGCCCAGCCTAGCACGATTAATATTTTTCGATTTTTATGTTCATCAACATGTATATTATAACATAATATGACACAACAATCACAAGAGAACCATGTTCTAGTGACTAGTAGGTGTGCCAATAGAGTTTTGAAAGCCAAGAGCTTCCAAGTACAAAGCATAGCGCCAACATTTTCACCTTCTATTTTCTCTATTTAGTACAGATTGCCTGACAGGCCCAATGGGCCCGTCGTGCCTTGGGTTGGCCCAGCACGGCACAGCTACCCTCCGGGCCGTGCCTGGTCGTGTATGAGCCTTTGTTACCTCATATTTTCTCTATTTAGTACAGATGGCCTGACAGGCTCAATGTGCCCGTCGTGCCTTAGGTCGGCCCGGCACGGCACAGCCACCCTTCGGGCCATGCCTCGGCCTGCGGGCCAGCACGGCCCTGTTTGACCATCTATAACTAGGCTAGCCGGACTTGCTAGTTGCTAATCAGTTCGTTATTTCTCACTCTTAATTTTCCTTTTTTATATCATCTTTGCATTTAATAACTTGTTTTATTATATCTTATAGAAAAAAGTCCATATTACACCCTGAACTATGACCGTTCATCTACATACTCCCCTAACTACGAAACCAGGTATCCTACCTCGCAAAACCGAGAATCTCACTCTTAATTTTCCTTTTTTATATCATCTTTGCATTTAATAACTTGTTTTTATTATATCTTATAGAAAAAGTCCATATTACACCATGAACTATGACCCTTCATCTACATACTCCCCTAACTACGAAACCAGGTATCCTACCTCGCAAAACCGAGAAAAGGTGCAGATAACCCCACGCGATGGTTTTTGGGAGGTTTTGCCTACGTGGCAGGGGTGGATGTCTAGTCATAGAAAAAAGCATAAAATAAAATTTTACCTCATCAGGCCCACATGTCATGCTCTATCCTCTCATCCCTCTACCTCTCCCTCTTCCTCTTTCTTCCCCTCACCGCTCTCCTCTTCTCTCAGATTTAAGCGGTGGCTCTCCCGGTGGCCGACGCGGGGCCTAGGCGCATCGGCACAGTAGCAGTTTGGGCACGACGACCTTCCAAGCTGGCCCTATGCAGCAAGGTGGCGGTGACGGCTAGGGGAGGAGGCGGCGCGAGGCAGAAGGAGGGGCGCAACACTAGGGGAGGGAGGCGGCGACGATTGCAGGGAGAAGGCAACGGCACGCACGCGAGAACATCCAGAGGAGGGAGGCGACGGCTACGAGCAATGGAAGGTGGTGGCGCGATAAAGGGAGGAAGGCGGCGAAGACTGCCACAGGGAGGAGGCAGTGCGAGGCATGGGGGGGGGGCGTCACCGGTGGAAGGAACGACGACACACGCGCAAGAACATCCAAAGGCGGGAGGCGACGATGACGACAATGACAACGACCAGGGGGAGGCGGCGGCACGGCCAAGGGAGGAAGGCAGCGGCACAGCCAAGGGAGGAAGGCGGCGGCAACTACCACGGGGAGGAGGCGGCACGAGGCAGGGGGAGGGGCATGTCGCCGGGACGCTAGGAGGGAGGAGGCAGCGGCGACGGCTAGAGGGAGGGAGGTGGTGGCAATGGCTAGGAAGAGGGCGGCCAGTGGGGAGAGGGAAGTGCCACCGAGAGAGGAGAGAGGGGAGAGAGAGGGAAGAGAGAGAGGAGATGAGGGAAGTGCCAGCTCACCTACCACATGGGCAAAACCTCCGCAAAAATAACCACGGGGTTATCTGCACATTTTTCTTGGTTTGCAGAATAGGATATCTGGTTTTGTAGTTTAGGGGGTATGTAGACGAATGGTGGTAGTTTAGGGTGTTATATAGATTATTTTTCTATTTTATAATTGTAATTGATATATAAAAAATACTTCTTTAACATAGAAACGAAAGGGCCCCACTTTTAACCTGCACTGCGTCCTCTCAAACGCGAGGAACTTCCCTGAACACGAAGAGAGATGAAAAAAAATTGAGATACCAATCCGTCGCCGCCACCCCCGTCCCCTCCCGCACCCCTGCGATTGCCAAAGAAAACCAGGCAAAAATGGACGGGTACATCGTGTCACATGACAGCCATACACCCGTCGGTTCTACGATGGATGCCCCCATACGGTGGATTTGCCGCGATGGATGGGATCGATCGGCGCCTTTGCGAGAGATTCGTATATCTAACCACCATGTCAAAGTGGTGCACGATGGATTTGCTGATTTGATGCCCTGCTTTCCTGAGAAAATGTTATGCGATGTGAATTTTACTTATATATATGCTGTTTATAATGTTTTTTTA
Organism: Raddia distichophylla; assembly: GCA_005191435.1. Lineage (NCBI taxonomy): Eukaryota > Viridiplantae > Streptophyta > Magnoliopsida > Poales > Poaceae > Raddia > Raddia distichophylla. The sequence goes on from SPJY01003962.1 coordinate 211,987, forward strand.
AGTATGTTTATAATGGTTTTTGGATTAAGAGTTTTTGAAGGACTCACCATGCTGTTTAGGGCTATGCGCCTGTGCGTTTTACTCGATTCAGGTGTCCTGATCTCTCGACTGTAGGAGTAGCTCGTTTATTTTAATCTGCTTCCTGCTTGGAAGAGCGGCAATTGATTGTTGATGAAATATACCGAACAAAAATGCCATGGTCATGTAAAAATAGATAAAATGTAATATTGTCATTGTTTACGGTGAGGAAAGATGACCAGTGTAATTATAAATGACATGGAATGATAAAAGGGATACGTGCTTAAGGTAAAGTTCCAAACATTAATTCCAACAACATTTCCCCAAGTAGCCATGTTTATAAGAGCAATTCCAATCCATTGTTTCTTACGGCCCTCTTTGATAGCTTGTTTAGTTTTAGTTTAGTTTTTGTTGGGAACATTTGGCCACATTTGAAGGTGGTATGAAAAGGCTAAATAAATTATTAAAAAAATATTATTGAGATCTTTGAGAAAAACCCTACAAAGTTATAAAAAAAATTATTTTTAAAAAAATAAAGTAAATGGTGTATATAAAAATAACAAAAGTTGTAATCCAAACTAAAACTAAACCAAAACAAGCTATCAAAAAGGCCCTTGTTACTTAAAGAGGAGAGAGTGTATTAATTATAGATTTAGAAACAAGCACTACATTCCATGATTTTTTTAGTGGGTTTCTTAGCATTGATTTTTAATTGGTAGAAAAGTTGTGGGAAGAAACGTTGATCATCACAATAGGTTTCTAAGTCGTTTCTAGTTCTTCGATTTGTGTGAAGTAATGGTTTCTATACTAGAAATGATTATGCTCTCTCCACATTAATTTGCTGCTACATAAATTTTCTATCCTATATGGCACATGAAGAAATGGTGAAAAAACCTGCATTGGAAGTGCCCTAAGTGACTCAATGTAACTACACATGCACAGATACCACTTTCTCTTCCTTTTATTTAAACTATCTATTCCCCCTCCTATATTTTGAAATACTATACAGTTTAGCAAACTTGTCCTTATAACACTTTAAATTTAATGGCTTTGCTAGATACCATTACAAATACCTCTTTTTATTATATAACACCCTAAATTTGTTGTTCTTTTTTTTGAAGACACCCTCTATGATAAAACACATTTCTATCCATAGGAGAGAAACAAGGGTCCATTTTGTCCTTCTAGTCGAGCAAAATATATGTGCTTAAAAATAGCAGAAAAATATAGGAGGGAAAAATTAAGGTGTGTGAACCCATATTATTTGCGAAATTTGATGTTTTACAAATGTAATGGTGAATGTTTATGTTATTTAATGGTTAACCGGGAAGATTGAATCTTCCCCTTTTCTTTAGTTTTTTTTCCATTATCAAGCCTATATCACTTTGCTTAACTAGAAAGGCAAAAATAGACCTTTTACCCTATATTCTCTCCTGTTATATGATTATAAATGATATTTTATTGGAAAGTGTGTCTTCTAAAAAAAAATCAAATTTAAAGTGTTATACAACAAAGAGAGAAATTTATAATAGTATCTAGCAAAACTATGAAATTTAGAATTTCGTACAATCAATTTTGCTACATTTTGCCTTGTTCCTATGGTTTTAATTCCTAAAATTTTAATTCCTTAGAGCCAAACATGGTCTTGGTTTGAAGTAAATCCATAAGATATTTAAACACTTGTAAAACATTATGCAATGAGCTAAAACATTTTCATTGCCTGAACATAAGTTATTAGGAGAGGTTCGAGAGGATTAATGGCGGCAAGTAGAAAGGTTCAACCCCGTATTGTCAGTTGCCAAGTCTTGTTAAAGCTTGTAAGAGCATGCATATACAATGTTTGAGATATTAACTATCTCTAACTATTGTCATGCCACCTAAAGATAACACTAGAGATAACATATAAAATAATAGAGATGGTTGTACGTTTTCACAGATAATTTACTTACATACAAAGTTTCTTAATTCTCATGTAGACTCGACTCTTACTTTAAAAACAACTCAAATATCTATACATCCTTTCCTCCACATCATCATATATTCTACGTGGCAGAACTTATAGAAGGTTTAGTGACTACTGAGTTGAACTGTCATATATGCTCTAATATTATGTGTGTTGTGCAAGCTGCACAATGATGCATCATCTATTGAATGTTTCAACTCAAATGGACGAAACGGAAGATGATTGATATATAAAAAAGAAGGGAGGATTAAATTGCAAAACCACACCTAGGCATAGCAACAATTTGCAGTCTTGTATTGTACCACCCCTTCCCTCTATAATAAACCGGCTTTCACTAATGCAGAAAGGACTCCACTTTTCAGTGGTATTAAAAAGCTAGGAGCTGGGCCTGCCGATCTGCCATGACACACAGAAAATGCAGAGCAATTCAAAAGTTTAAAATGGGTTGCTCTCGATTTTAGAAGAGTTATGAAATTTATTCCACGCATTTTGAACACTGTTTGAATTTCATATAAAAATTAAAAATTTAATTGGAAAATTGATCAAACGCATAGGCTTTGCTAGTCGCTGCACGCACGCTTGCTAGTCGCTGCGAGGAGCGTCGGATCTGCGCGGTGTCCATCGATCCAATGGCCCTGGCAGGTCCGAACCGCGCGCCAGGCGTCGGACGTCAGACACCTGGCGCTCGCCACTTAAAAATAGCAGAAAAATATAGGAGGGAAAAATTAAGGTGTGTGAACTCATATTATTTGCGAAATTTGATGTTTTACAAATGTAATGATGAATGTTTATGTTGTTTAATGGTTAACCGGAAAGATTGATTTTTCCCCTTTTCTTTAGTTTTTTCCCTTGATTTTTCCCCTTTTCTTTAGTTTTTTTCCATTATCAAGCCTATATCACTTTGCTTAACTAGAAAGGCAAAATAGACCTTTTACCCTATATTCTCTCCTGTTATATGGTTAGAAATGATATTTTATTGGAAAGTGTGTCTTCTAAAAAAGAAGATTAAATTTAAAGTGTTATACAACAAAGAGAGAAATTTGTAATAGTATCTAGCAAAACTATCAAATTTAGAGTTTCGTGCAATCAATTTTGCTACATTTTGCCTTGTTCCTGTGGTTTTAATTCCTTAGAGCCAAACATGCTCCTGTTTTGAAATAAATTCATAAGATATTTAAACACTTGTAAAACATTACGTAATGAGCTCAAACATTTTCATTGCCTGAACACAAGTTATTACGAGAGGATTAATGGCAGCAAGCAGAAAGGTTCAATCCCGTATTGTCAGTTGCGGAGTCTTGTTAAAGCTTGTAAGAGCATGCATGTACAATGTTTGAGATATTAACTGTCTCTAACTATTGTCATGCCACATAGAGATAAACACCGGAGATAACATATAAAATAATAGAGATGGTTGCATGTTTTCATAGATAATTTATTCACATACAAAGTTTCTTAATTCTCATATAGAGTTGACTCTTACTTTGAAAACGACTCAAATATCTATGCATACTTACTCTCCTCCACATGATCATATATTCTACGTGGCAGACCTTATAGACGGTTTAATGACTACTGAGTTGTACTGTTGTAGGGAGTATGCTCTAATATTTGTGTAGAGTGAGAGCTGCTCAATGATGCATCATCTATTGAATCTTTCAACTCAAATGGACGAAACGGAAGATGATTGATATATAAAAAAGAAGGGAGGATTAAATTGCAAAACCACACCATCATAGGCTAGGTATAGCAACAATTTGCAGCCTTGTATTGTACCACCCCCTCCCTCTATAATAAAACCGGCTTTCACTAATGCAGAAAGGACTCCACTTTTCAGTGGGTATTAAAAAGCTAGGAGCTGGGCCTGCCGATCTGCCATGACACACAGAAAATGCAGAGCAGGCGAATCCAACACCTCTAAAAAAAAGCTAAAGAAAAGGCCGGAGAGAGAGACAGTGGTGGTGGTGGTGTGGAGAGAAGAGAGAGAAGAAAGAGAGAGGAGAGAGAGGGAGAGAGAGGAGAGGGCGCATTTCTTCTTCTCCCCGTCCAGGGAGGAGAGTGCTCTCTCCGGAGTCTCAGGGGCGCGAGCGAGGCAGCGGCTCCTCCTCCTCCTTGTCCACCACCACCGCCACCACCTCACCCTCCTCGTTGTTTCGTCCTGGATTCATAGTGGTACTGCTATTATTATCATCCTCCCTGCCCCTCCTCTGATTCTCTGATTGTTCGGTTTCCCTCGGGGAAGAAGAAAGGAGGAGGAAAATCAAGAGCAAAGGAGAAAGATTCCCGCTTTATCGATCTCCGGTAAGAGCCGGCGCGTCCTGCTCCTCGATTTGTTCTGTTGGTTTCCACTTTCTTGCTGTTGTTTCTGGTGCGCATCAAGAACCCAATCGCGGCGCCCGCCTGCTGTTCATTCGGTTTCGATTTGCTCCTTGCAGGCGGTGGACGGTGGTGGTGGCGGCAGTGAAATTTTCTCTTTCCTTGGCCGGGCTCTTGTTTTGTGCCGGAGTCCATTCGGATTCGGACGCGCAGTGTCGAGACCTCTCCGCGGCCTCCTGAGGTGGGCTCAATTGGTTTCGCGCTCTCTTCTTGGGCCCCAGCGATCCCCTCTTCTTGATTCGTTGGTGTGATTGTTTCTGCTGCTTTTTGGCAGGTTGGATCGAGGGCATTAGGCAGGAGATGGAGGTGGAGGGGAAGAAGAATTTGGAGGTGAGGAGTGATCTAGCTTGTGAATCAGAATTGAGAAGAATTATTCCCTTTTCTTCAGCGTGGCAGTTCGAAGCCTGACGGGTGGTGGTTTATTGATTGAAAGTAGATTGGATCCAAGGACATGGAGGTGGAGGGCAAGAACGTGAGGCTGGAGGAGCCACTGGTCTCCTCCGAGATGGGCATGGATGAGCCGGTCCATGCCGAGGGTGGCACCATGGATGCCAATAATGGAAGCTCAAAGGAGTGCCCCTTGCCGCCCAAGGATTCCAAGAGCTCAAAGGGTTGTGTGCCTAAGAAGCCAAGATCGGTGAGCTCCGACTTTGGGGAGGAGCTGGACTTGGAATTTACGAATGGGGGTAGGGACTGTGGCAGGCAGCAGGACAGGAAGCTCTCGAGGCATGACCGGGTTGAGCTGAGCAGGTCATTCCAGCGGGCGGTAAGCACCCATGATTGGGAGAGCGCTGAGGGACTAGTAGGAAGAGCTGATGCACAAGGTCTCAATGACGTGCTCTGTGTGGCGGTTGATGCCATTTGGTTCTTGAGTGACAAGGAGGAGCTGCATGCGGTTGTAGCGTTGATAAGGAGGATTGTCTCAGAGGGCGCGAACGATTTCACACGTGCTGCGCTTCGGACATCATTTCTTGCATCTTGTGTGTCGGCATGCAGGGGGCGGACGACTAGTCTTGCTGATGCTGTGAGCTTCATGGGTCAAAAGTAAGACTATTAAATTTTTTTTAGTTTTTGCATGTTCACATTAATTGCATTCTATGAAATTATAGAACCTGCGTTGAAATTGATTATTCATCTTATTTTAAACCTACATATTAGTTGGAACGAATCTGACATCTGTGAGTATTTCTAAGGTTGCACGAACGTCTCCAAGAATCCCATGGTGATGAGGTATTGAAGGCTGAAGCGAGCGCGAAGGTGCACAAGTTCACAGAATGGGCTCTGAAGTGTATTGGATTACACTCGCGTGTGCGGGAGATCAAGGGCAAAGGAAACCATGGCACGATCATTGAGGTTCAACTTCAGCTGTCTGCTTTCAAGACATTTCTGGATCTCGCTGATAATGACCTTACTGGGAAGGATTTCACTGAAGCCTTCGATGCTGCATGCTTTCCTCTTACACTATTCTCAAGCACCTTCGACCCAGGATGGGCATCAGGGATCTCAGCAAACGCAATACAAGGCCTTTTAGAGTTATTGGTTGAGGGTGGCGCTGACAATGTGAACCAATGCTTTCTTGAAGCCGCACGCTATGGAAGCACCGAACTTGTACGCATCTTACTTCAGGTAATAATAAATATAGTCCCTGTGGGCATCTTCTTACTTCAGGAAATAATAAAGCATAGTCCCTGTGTGCATCTTCTTACATCAGGAAATAATAAAGCATAGACTTACAGTTTGGGTTAATGACTCTTATTGACCAAACAATATAGATGCAGCACAAACTAAATGGTTATTAACTGCTTGCTACAGACAATTATTCCCACTAGGAACCAATTAACCATCACATGTAACCTATATTACTCTGCTATGAATTTATGTTTTTTTACTGGAACCAGTCCTTTTCTTATGGAACTGTACTGTCACATTTTAATTATATTTGTTGTAACTCACTTCAGTCTTGAATCTCTTGATGTGTGGTTCATTCTGAGTGTACATGCATGGATGCACCTACAATTTCAAAATTGTCTGGAGATTTGTATAATGCTTTTCATGGAGTGGTTTGTAGACTGCTTACTGATAACTGATCTGATCCAAATTTGTGATGGCATGTTGTGTGGCTCCCATCGTATTGGCAATTCAGGTTTAACGTCTCATCCTTACCTAAGAGGACCCGAAATTTATGAATTACTAACTTGAGTTCACAACTTTAAAGAGATTCAAGATCAGCACTTGAAATAGTAATTAAAGATTCATTTTTGTGACTAATATTTCCACAGGATAAATGGAATTACCATTTACCAAGTTTATGCTTGTATTTGTTTGTTGTGATAAATCTTATTAGAGTCATCATGGAAGGCATCCCTGAATTGAGCTTGACTGTTATGGTCTCGTAATATGGTGCTAATGCAGTAGGGTCATGATACAGATAGCTAACATGCAAACGGAGTATCCTCGTATTCGTATCTAGTTCCAAATTCGGATAGCTATCTAGCCATCTAGGTCCAGTATGTATAAACAGCTTTGCAATAGTACACTTCATTATGGTTAACCATTGCTTAAATATGGCAGTTCACAATTTTAATTTACTGCTTGTGTATATCAGCTATATTATTTACATCATTCCCTTTTTGTTATATGTAAATACTCACCTTATGCTCTAAAAAATGTATTAACATTTTGGTTGTCATAGTCTACGGAGCTATATATAGCTTTTCGAGAAATTTCCTTTTTATCTTGTACTTTCTGATATATATGACTTTTTTTATCTCATGGTGCAAATATATATATTTAATCATGGCATCATTTTGACATATTTCATGTTTGAATTTTGTTTAGATTGCTCGAAGGAACAGCTTGGACATTGATGTGGATCTAGCACTTGGCTTTGCTGCCCACTATGGGAAACTCGAAACTATGGGATGCTTAGTTGAGGAGGGTAATGCTGTTGCCTTTCTTGGCCCTTTAATGCGGGCAGCTGAACGTGGATGCCTTCAAGTTGTTGAATGGTTCGTCAGTCGTGGTTGTCGGGACATGGAGCTTTGCCTAGCCCTTACTGCTGCGACCTCTAGTAGTCAGGTTGCAGTTGCTGCTTATCTTCTGCCTCTAGTCCCCCAACATGTTCTTGCACCACTCAGCATCGAAATTCTCAAGGCTGCTGGTGAGAGGAGCACAGGTTCCCTGCATGGTGTGGATTTTCTTCTTCGCTCGGACTTCCTCAATGACCCAGCTACCACATACACTGTCGCTGACAACATAGCAAGATCTGCTGATGAGGCTGTGGATACAAAGCTTAGGTCTTTCATGCTTGAGCATTGGTCAGAGGCAGCCTTCTCTGAGGGGTTTACGTCTGCGCAAGAGCACTTTGTTAACTTCATGAGGATAATGGAGAAGGGGGACTCACCAATCTGCTTGAGGGACCTCCCACTTCAGCTGGTGATTGCCATGGCCTACCTGCCACTGTATAGGGAATGTATCAAGTCAGGTGGGTGTCTATTACCGCAGAGGCTAAGAGGGCAGCTTGTGGAGGCTGTAGGTAGGCTTGAGGGCCGGCAACTAGACAGGAGTAGCCAAGGCAGAGAGCTCTTGGCCATCTTGGAGCACCATCTACCATGTTTCTTGATTCATACTTGAAGGCTTCTACTCGAATTGCATCAATCGCTGCAAGCAAGCAACAAGGGCAAAGCACCATCTTCAGTGTATTTCAGTGCGTCATCATGTTCCTGCTTCTGGGGCATGTGAAATGATAGCACCCTGAGAGGTCATCTCGACCTGACTCTCCCGGAGGCGCTCTTCGGAGAGTATATAATTTTGGGAAATGGTGTGTGCCTTCCTGTTGAGGCATGTGCTGAGTATTTATTGGGATCATAATCTTGATGAAAATGATATAAAGCATTGAGCAAGTCTTCTCGAGTTTTCAGTGCCATACTTTGCTGGCCTTGGGGTTCATATATGTAGTTTTGACTTGTGACTTTTGATCATGGACTAGTCTCCTGTCTTGGCTTCACAAAACATAAATGAAATAGACAGTAAGTATATGTTTAATAAGTCGAAATCACTTTGATAGAGATGTGAGACATCTACTAGCTTGATAGTTTGATATTTCTGCTGCTTCCTGTCTAATAACTTCACATTTCATTGCATTCAGGCTGCAGAAATATCAAGCAACATCTGCACTGCTTTAGTACTCAGCAGGGTTTCAAATTTGCTCAAAATTGGTGAAATTTCACTTCAAGAGAGAAAAAGTTTCTAAAAATGTACCTGTTTGTTTTTTTGGCTAAAAACATGGAAACTCGCTGAGAAAACCTTTCAATTTCTAACCAAAATTCGAAGTTGTAAGACATACAAACTTGAATTGTTTACGAGCAGAATTTTGGCACCATTGATAGAAAACGAAATATGAGACCCTAATTTAACTTCAAAGCCAATTTAAATTCGACTTCAAAACGAAATGAGACCCAATTTTGGCTTCAGAAGGAAATATGAAGACCCTGTTTGTGAGTCTTAAAGCAACTACAACAGCCCCTCTGTATCTTCCCTCTAAAATGTTCAGGCACCATCAATTTGGATAATGCAACCATGGCATTTACATGGGGACCCTTGATTGGTTGGGTGTAAATGTCTGTCTTTAGATGTCTCCGGAGCCATAATTGCAAGGGCCAAATAATCGAGAAAAGAAGAAGGGATGAGAGAGTAACTATGTGAGAGGATTTAGAAATGAAGCTGCGCCAAGTCTTATCTTGTATCATGCGTTCGGTCGAAAAGGAAGAGAGATGTTTAGGGAACCAAATGATGCAATGGCGGCTAGAAGTAATCGGGGATGATGAGCAGAGAAGGAAATGTTAGGACTTGAGATTTGCTTCATTTTTTTAATTGAAATTCAGGCCGGCGGGTTCATATTTGGCAGGCAAAACAAAGAAAAAAGTCTACTTATCCCCTGAACTATGGACCTGAGCGCACATAACCCCTGAGCTCCAAAAGCAGGTGTCCTGTACCACAAAGTATTGAAACCAGTATGAAAAACCCCGCGGCGGTTTCAGAGGGCAGTTTTGCCACTGTTTTGCCACTGCTGTCGCCATAGCTAGTCCAGCGCCACACCATCACAAACTCATGTATTGAAGGTGCAAATAACCCCCTAGCATGTTTTGGTGTAAAGAAAACAAAATGATAGATGCATGGCTCCAGGCAACAAGATTTGCAAATAACCCCCTAACATGTTTTGGTGCAAAGAAAACAAAATGATAGATGCATGGCTCCAGGCAACAAGATTTGGACATAACCCTCTAACATTTTGAATATTTCAACCAACATAATATTACATAGAATATCATTCACTTTTGGACATGCCCTTCCTAACATTTTGAACATTTCAACCAACACAATATCATAGAATACCATGTAGCCAACCATAATAAGTCAGTTATTCATAGTGAGGAGGCCGACGTCGAACAACTAGATCGGGGTGAAGACAATGGCTGGACTAATTATGAATCCTTATGGGCATAGAGGTAGTTTCATGTTATCCAACACTTGATCTAATGAATATTCTTGTAGTAATGATATTTTAGGTTAGTAATTAAAATGCTAGTGGCATTTTCCTATTTAACTAAAAAAGAGTGACACTTTCATAACTAGAGACTTGACTACTATCATGTAGTCAAATCTACCCTGAACCCTACTCCATGTTTTTGTAACAACAATTGCAATGGTTAAAGAAGTCCCAAAAAAAAAAAAGTACTCCTCACTAATAGAGCCGAAAAAAATTAAGTCATTGGCCCAGAATAATAGAGCATATTGCTATGTAGTTCGGTCCATCAAGCCCAAAAAGGTGGTATTTTAAATGTAAGCAGCACTTGGCTCAGTTAGGTATTGTTCTTTGGTCATCACAATGTTTTTGTTTGTTTCATCTGAAAGTTGTTGAAAAAAATTTAATCTGAAAAGTTGTGATTTCTTGAAAAATATTTTAAATTTTTTTAAAAATTATGAAAAAATTAGTTTACAAACACTAAGAATTTTGTATTACATCATTTGGCTTATAAAAAATAACAACTTTTTTATTGAATTTAATAAAATTTAATTTAAGCTGAAACAAACAAGCTTAAAGGTGTCGAATTTTTTTGGCACGACGAAGTTCCTTTTCTTTTCATTTTAACTACGCCAATGGTATGGATCCAATTTTTAAATATGAGCAGTGATAAATTTACAAGCCTAGAGTGAGCAGTTATAATTCTCAAATTTCAAAACTGAGGTTTGGCATGTCTCTAATTAACTTATGACTGTGTTTGGAAGTCCCAAGACAAATCAGTATTTCGGGGAACTAAGATGACAAGAAATTTCCATTGACAATTAACTGTATCTTGATAACTCCATGAATAGATCCTTTTACGAACTAGCCGGCTTCCGACCAAGGCCCACGGGACATCTTGGAAACCCCATTCCCCCAGTGAAGTCCAGTACAGTTCGGGCTTACTGCAATAGCCTTGCAGAAGTTGCAAGGACCCGAAAATGAGTCGAGTCCCTTTGAACTTTATTTGTTCTAGTCACTGGATGAAGTAGCTAAAACACATAGATATATATGCTGGGCTTTTGCTGGACTTAGGCCTTGGCTCATTGGAAGAAATAAGAGGGAGAGAGAGGGCAGCCCAACGAGCAGTAGCTCGCTGCTGCTGGCGGCGGTAGTGGCCGTTCTGAGCTCCACGGAGGCGTGCGGCGCGTGCGTCGTGGGGCTGGTCCTCCGGCTAACGCGCACAGTTTGTTGCTCCTTCGTGCTTATCCTCTCTCTATTTAGTCGGTTGCCCTCTTAATTTCTTGCTACGTGCTTGCACGAGCTCACTTTCCCCTTTTTCTCTGTGCACTCCACTGCTCCTCCTCGCCTGTTGGTTCGCCGGCCGGCAGTGGTCTTTATGGTGGTGGTGCTGCCCCTCTCCGACTTGGGTACCCGATGGCCATGGGTTTGGGCACAGAGTCCCTGTGCTGCTCCTCCTCCGCTCCTCGGGTCTCCACCTCCGCTCGATTCGTGGTGGGGGCGATAGGCATCATATCTCCGGATCATCTCGTTGGTGGTTACACTGTGTAGCCCGGTGATCTATTTTCTGGGATAGCAAGCTACTCGCACTTTGCCTTCCTTGTCGGCACGGATCCGACGCTGAGTAAGAATTTATGTGGCTTTCCCCTTTGTGGTTGGTTAAACAGTGTACCAATCGAAGATTTTGGGTATCCAATTCTTGAATTAGAGGCTAAATATCTAATTTGGAGCACTGTTTCGTGGCTGTGGTATTTAATCTAATTGCCATGTGATGATAAACTGATTGAGGCTATGTGAATATAATTTGTTGACTATATCCTGAGATTATATCATTTAGTAGCTGCACTGTTTAAAAATTATTAAGTTCATCCCATTTTTGCCATGGTTTGTTGATGATCTGTACACTGAATAATTGACCTTATTGTGGTATATTACTGGTGCTTTTCGGTTGCACCTGTGTGCCGTTCAGATTGTGTTTATCAATCTATTTGTTGAATCTGGTACCTTTACATTGCACTTGTGTGCTGTTCGGTTGGTTCAGATTACTTTGATTTGTATCCGGTGACTATTACCTTGAGTTTTAGTAGATCATTCGGTCTGTTGGCTAAATAGGGATGTTCTGATCTTAACTCCTTTCTAAAACAGTGTAGAGATAAATTGTTTAATTCTTGATATTGATCTCAAATTATATTTGCCAATGAAATCACTGAGAACGATAACTAAGACGGTTGTTTTACAACAACCAGTTATTTATTAAATCTGAGAGCTCCCTAATCAATTCAGTGGTGAACTGGTGATCTATTCACTTGATTTGTTAGCTGTCATGTTCTTTAATTGGTTTATCATGATACTTGGTGCTTTGAATTCCAATCTTGTAGAGTACGTGTTTTTGCTCGAATTATTTATATTATATTTAATTGGTCAATTTATTATGTTTATATCACACTACGTACAATAATACAACTCTTGGTACATAACCACCCAATGAATAAACTTTATTGCAGTAGAGGGCTTATAAACATGGCAAATATTACCATATTTTTGGCTTAGCGAGCTTACAAAAACTGAAGACTTTAGATGCAAACAAAGTACAACTGATAAACAATGAAGTCTAGGCGTCTGAATAGCTTTCGTCTTAACTCCAACGCTAAGGTCACTTCCTTGAAAACTCATCTTCTCGAACTCCTCGTCTGAATAAAGATACTTCTGGTAGCCCGCATGAAAGGCAGCTTGTGTACGCAAATACTCCACAAGCTATCGTATTTAAAATGTAATGCAGGGACAATGGGATAGGGTGGTTATTTTTTCCTAGTATAAATTCCTAGCTTATCAATTTTCAAAGGTCTAAAATAATGCAGATTCATAAATTAGTTAACCCATAAGATTTATCTAATCAAGAACATATTTTCGTGCCATGAGCTTCACCACTTGGAACACCTAGAACCATATCGAGCTTCACCACTAGGAACACCCAAAAAACCCACCGAGCTTCACGGTATCACAAAACCACACCAGTTTTTCAATAAACCGTTTTTATTAACACATACTGGAGCTACTAGTGTGAGATCCTCCTTGCCGCTCGTGACCGTGAGCACAGTTGTCATGACAGTTTGGCTAAACTTTGCAGATTGTGTACAGTTTATCCCCTGGAACCGTAATTCTAATAAACTAGAGAATAGAACAAAGCCACCACCCTGGTCCGCTATTTCGGGCCCGCACACTCATAGTGACCTATCGACCTCAGATTCATCTCATGAGACATGAACCACCCCTTATATAGGAAGACGAACCCAAACCAGTCCTCTGAGCAACGAACTAGGGCGTTACCATTATCCGGATCCAAGGTTGTACTGTAAGGCGAGGGCGAGATAGTCACAAAGATTCAGTCCTGTTATGTCAAAAAATAAGATTCAGTCCTTAGGGGGACTCAGGGCGATTACTACACACAACGCTTCCTGCACTGTCATCCCACACATGCGTTGCCCAATAAGAGTGGTATAACAGCCTTGAAATCCTCACAAATCATGGGCCACCCTTATTGTCGAGGCATATGTACGCACCCAACGTCATTATCGCCGCACCCATAAGTCGCCCAATAGGAGTGGTCTACCAGTCTTGAAATCCTCAAAAGTCATATCCACCCCTAGTGCTGAGGCGGCAGGTTCATATCCACCCCTATTGCCGAGGCAGCAGTTATACACCACACACACAAATACACTCATTACATGTCTTCATAATCTTCACCACATGCCTTGCTTGTAGTGGGGATCCACGACCCCATGCAACCTATCACGTCACCCTGAGTCTACACACGCCACATAGATTTTAGTTGTTTAATTTTAAATACCAATGGCAAATCAAGCCCACTTATATCAATTTTGAATGATGATGATAATATGTCCAATTCCCAAGCAACTAAGCAACAACCTTCCATAATCAAAGAATTTACTTTAGGAAAATTGTATTGCAAATGGCTACATGGTTCAGTTTTAACGTGATAATCAAGCACTATCATATAATGGGATCGATAACATATAACAAAGACATGCCTAAAATTATCCAAATATACGTAGCCAAATATATACACATGCAATAGTAAAGTTCTAGGTAACAATTTAAAATCTGGTTAACAATATGTAGGGGATGTGGCACCCACAAGGCTGAGTATTTATTGGGATCATAATCTTGATGAAAATGATATAAAGCATTGAGCAAGTCTTCTCGAGTTTTCAGTGCCATACTTTGCTGGCCTTGGGGTTCATATATGTAGTTTTGACTTGTGACTTTTGATCATGGACTAGTCTCCTGTCTTGGCTTCACAAAACATAAATGAAATAGACAGTAAGTATATGTTTAATAAGTCGAAATCACTTTGATAGAGATGTGAGACATCTACTAGCTTGATAGTTTGATATTTCTGCTGCTTCCTGTCTAATAACTTCACATTTCATTGCATTCAGGCTGCAGAAATATCAAGCAACATCTGCACTGCTTTAGTACTCAGCAGGGTTTCAAATTTGCTCAAAATTGGTGAAATTTCACTTCAAGAGAGAAAAAGTTTCTAAAAATGTACCTGTTTGTTTTTTTGGCTAAAAACATGGAAACTCGCTGAGAAAACCTTTCAATTTCTAACCAAAATTCGAAGTTGTAAGACATACAAACTTGAATTGTTTACGAGCAGAATTTTGGCACCATTGATAGAAAACGAAATATGAGACCCTAATTTAACTTCAAAGCCAATTTAAATTCGACTTCAAAACGAAATGAGACCCAATTTTGGCTTCAGAAGGAAATATGAAGACCCTGTTTGTGAGTCTTAAAGCAACTACAACAGCCCCTCTGTATCTTCCCTCTAAAATGTTCAGGCACCATCAATTTGGATAATGCAACCATGGCATTTACATGGGGACCCTTGATTGGTTGGGTGTAAATGTCTGTCTTTAGATGTCTCCGGAGCCATAATTGCAAGGGCCAAATAATCGAGAAAAGAAGAAGGGATGAGAGAGTAACTATGTGAGAGGATTTAGAAATGAAGCTGCGCCAAGTCTTATCTTGTATCATGCGTTCGGTCGAAAAGGAAGAGAGATGTTTAGGGAACCAAATGATGCAATGGCGGCTAGAAGTAATCGGGGATGATGAGCAGAGAAGGAAATGTTAGGACTTGAGATTTGCTTCATTTTTTTAATTGAAATTCAGGCCGGCGGGTTCATATTTGGCAGGCAAAACAAAGAAAAAAGTCTACTTATCCCCTGAACTATGGACCTGAGCGCACATAACCCCTGAGCTCCAAAAGCAGGTGTCCTGTACCACAAAGTATTGAAACCAGTATGAAAAACCCCGCGGCGGTTTCAGAGGGCAGTTTTGCCACTGTTTTGCCACTGCTGTCGCCATAGCTAGTCCAGCGCCACACCATCACAAACTCATGTATTGAAGGTGCAAATAACCCCCTAGCATGTTTTGGTGTAAAGAAAACAAAATGATAGATGCATGGCTCCAGGCAACAAGATTTGCAAATAACCCCCTAACATGTTTTGGTGCAAAGAAAACAAAATGATAGATGCATGGCTCCAGGCAACAAGATTTGGACATAACCCTCTAACATTTTGAATATTTCAACCAACATAATATTACATAGAATATCATTCACTTTTGGACATGCCCTTCCTAACATTTTGAACATTTCAACCAACACAATATCATAGAATACCATGTAGCCAACCATAATAAGTCAGTTATTCATAGTGAGGAGGCCGACGTCGAACAACTAGATCGGGGTGAAGACAATGGCTGGACTAATTATGAATCCTTATGGGCATAGAGGTAGTTTCATGTTATCCAACACTTGATCTAATGAATATTCTTGTAGTAATGATATTTTAGGTTAGTAATTAAAATGCTAGTGGCATTTTCCTATTTAACTAAAAAAGAGTGACACTTTCATAACTAGAGACTTGACTACTATCATGTAGTCAAATCTACCCTGAACCCTACTCCATGTTTTTGTAACAACAATTGCAATGGTCAAAGAAGTCCCAAAAAAATGTACTCCTCGTCAATAGAGCCGAAAAAAATTAAGTCATTGGCCCATAATAAAATAGAGCATATTGCTATTTAGTTCGGTCCATCAAGCCCAAAAAGGTGGTATTTTAAATGTAAGCAGCACTTGGCTCAGTTAGGTATTGTTCTTTGGTCATCACAATGTTTTTGTTTGTTTCATCTGAAAGTTGTTGAAAAAACTTTAATCTAAAGTTTGTGATTTCTTGAAAAAAAATTAAAGAGTTTTAAAAATTATGAAAAAATTATTTTACAAACACTAAGAATTTTGTATTACATCATTTGGCTTATAAAAAATAACATTTTTTTATTGAATTTAATAAAATAGAGCATATTGCTATGTAGTTCGGTCCATCAAGCCCAAAAAGGTGGTATTTTAAATGTAAGCAGAACTTGACTCAGTTAGGTATTGTTCTTTGGTCATCACAATGTTTTTGTTTGTTTCATCTGAAAGTTGTTGAAAAAACTTTAATATGAAAAGTTTGTGATTTCTTGAAAAATATTTTAAAGAATTTTAAAAATTATGAAAAATTATTTTACAAACACTAAGAATTTTGTATTACATCATTTGGCTTATAAAAATAACAATTTTTTTATTGAATTTAATAAAATTTAATGTAAGCTGAAACAAACAAGCTTAATGGTGTCGAATTTTTTAGACACGACGACGTTCCTTTTCTTTTCATATTAACTGCGCCAATGGTATGGATCCAATTTTCGAATATAAGCAGTGACAAATTTACAAGCCTAGAGTGAGCGGTTATAATTCTCAAATTTCAAAACTGAGGTTTGGCATGTCTCTAATTAACTTATGACTGTGTTTGGAAGTCCCAAGACAAATCAGTATTTCGGGGAACTAAGATGACAAGAAATTTCCATTGACAATTAACTGTATCTTGATAACTCCATGAATAGATCCTTTTACGAACTAGCCGGCTTCCGACCAAGGCCCACGGGACATCTTGGAAACCCCATTCCCCCAGTGAAGTCCAGTACAGTTCGGGCTTACTGCAATAGCCTTGCAGAAGTTGCAACGACCCGAAAATGAGTCGAGTACCCTTTGAACTTTACTTGTTCTAGTCACTGGATCAAGTAGCTAAAACACACAGATATACATGTTGGGCTTTTGCTGGACTTAGGCCTTGTCCCATTGGAAGAAATAAGAGGGAGAGAGAGGGCAACGCTGCTACCCTAGCTAACAGCCGAGCGAGCAGCAGCTCACTACTGCTAGCGGCGGCGGTGGCCATTCCGAGCTTCACGGAGGCGCGCGGCACGTGCATCGTGGGGCTGGTCCTCCGGCTTCCCTGCACAGTTTGTTGCTCCTTCGTGCTTATCGTCTCTCTATTTAGTTGGTTGCCCTCTTGATTTCTTGCTACGTGATTGCACGAGCTCACTTTCCCCCTTTTTCTCTGTGCACTCCACTGCTCCTCCTCGCCCGTCAGTTCGCCGGCCGGTGGTGGTCTTCGTGGTGGTGGTGCTGCCGTGCTGCCCCTCTTCGACTTGGGTACCCGTGGCCATGGGTTTGGGTGCCGAGTCCCTGTGCTGCTCCACGGGTCTGCACCTCCACTCGATTCGTGGTGGGGGAGACAGGCATCGTATCTCCGGATCATCTCGTCGGTGGTTACACGATGTAGCCCAGCGATCTGTTTTCTGGGACAGTGAGTTGCTCGCGCTTTGCCTTCCTTTGATGCCTTCCTTGTTGGCACGGATCCGACGCTAAGTAAGAATTTATGTGGCTTTCCCCTTTGTGGTTGGTTGAACAGTGTACCAATCGGAGATTTTTGGTATCCAATTCTTGAATTAGAGGCTAAATATCTGATTTGGAGCATTGTTTTGTGGCTGTGGTATTTAATATAATTGCTATGTGATGATAAACTGATTGAGGCTATGTGAATATAATTTGTTGACTATATCATGAGATTATATCATTTAGTAGCAGCCCTGTTTAAGAATTATTAAGTTCATCCCATTTTTGCTATGGTTTGTTAATGATCTGTACATTGGATAATTGACCTTATTGTGGTATATTACTGGTGCTTTTTGGTTGCACCTGTATGATGTTCAGATTGTGTTTATCAATCTATTTGTTGAATCTGGTTTACATTGCACTTGTGTGCTGTTCGGTTGGTTCAGATTACTTTGATTTGTATCCAGTGATTATTACCTTGAGTTTTAGTAGATCATCAGGTCTGTTGGCTAAATTGGGATGTTCTGATCTTAATTCCTTTCTAAAACAGTGCAGAGATAAATTGTTTAATCCTTGGTATTGATCTCAAATTATATTTGCCTGTGAAATCACTGAGAACGATAACTAAGACGGCTGTTTTACAACAACCAGTTATTGGTTAAATCTGAGAGCTCCCTAATCAATTCAATGGTGATCTATTCACTTGATTTGTTGGCTACCATGTTCTTTAATTGGTTTATCATGATACTTGGTGCTTTGGATTTCAATCTTGTAGAGTACATAATAAATATATTATTCCATGACATTGGTGTGTTTTTGCTCAAATTATTTATATTCTGTTTAATTGGTCAATCTATCATGCTTATATCGCACTATATACAACAATACAACTCTTGGATCATAACCATCCAACGAATAAACTTTATTGCAGTAGAGTGCTTATAAACATGGCAAATATTACCATAGTTTTGGCTCAGCAGGCTTACAAAAACGGAAGACTTTAGATGCAAACAAAGGACAACTGATAAACAATGAAGTCTAGGCATCTGAATAGCTTTCATCTTAACTTCAAAGCTAAGATCACTTCCTTGAAAACTCATCTTCTCGAACTCCCCATCTGAATAAAGATACTTCTGGTAGCCCGCATGAAAGGCGGCGTGTGTACACAAATATTCCACAAGCTATTGTACTTAAAATGTAATGCAGGGACAATGGGATAGGGTGGTTTTTTTGCCAGTATAAATTCCTAGCTTATCCATTTTCAAAGGTCTAAAACAATGCAGATTCATAAATTAGTTAACCCATGAGATTTATCTAATCAAGAATGTATTTTCGTGCCATGAGCTTCACCACTCGGAACACCTAGAACCATATCGAGCTTCACCACTAGGAACACCCAAAAAACCCACCGAGCTTCACGGTATCACAAAACCACACCAGTTTTTCAATAAACCGTTTTTATTAAAACATACTGGAGCTAGCAGTGTGAGATCCTCCTTGCCGCTCGTGACCATGAGCACGGTTGTCATGACAGTTTGTCTAAACTCTGCAGATTGTGTACACTTTATCCCCTGGAACCGTATTTCCAATAAACTAGAGAATAGAACAAAGCCACCACCCGGGTTTGCTAATTCAGGCCCGCACACTCATAGTGACCTACCGACCTCGGATTCACCTCACGACTCACGAGACATGAACCACCCCTTATATAGGTAGGAAGACGAACCCAAACCAGTCCTCTGAGCAACGAACTAGGGCGTTACCATTATCCGGATCCAGGGTTGTAGTGTAAGGCGAGGGCGAGACAGTCACAAAGATTCAGTCCTTTTATGACAAAAAAAAGATCCAGTCCTTGGGGGGACTCAGGGAGATTACTACACACAATGCTTCCTTCACTGTCGTCCCACACATGTGTTGCCCAATAAGAGTGGTATACCAGTTGGAATCCTCACAAGTCATGGGCCACCCTTATTATTGTCGAGGCATATGTACGTACCCAACGTCATTACTGCCGCACCCGTAAGTCGCCCAATAGGAGTGGTCTACCAGCCTTGAAATCCTCAAAAGTCATATCCACCCCTATTGTCGAGGCAGGTACACCACATACACAAATACACTCATTACATGTCTTCATATTCTTCACCACATGCCTCGCTTGTAGCGGGGATCCACGACCCCATGCTACCTATCACATCACCCTGAGTCTACACACGCCATGTAGATTTTAGTTGTTTAATTTCAAATACCAATGGAAAATCTAAGCCCACTTATATCAGTTTTGAATGATGATGATAATATGTCCAATTCCCAAGCAACTAAGCAACAACCTTCCATAATCAAAGAATTTACTTTAGGAAAATTGTATTGCAAATGGCTACATGGTTCAGTTTTAACATAACATATAACAAGGACATGCCTAAAAATATCCAAATATATGTAGCCAAATATATACACATGCAATAGTAAAGTTCTAGGTAACAATTTAAAATCTGGTTAACAATATGTAGGGGATGTGGCACCCACAAGATCTAAACAACTTGCTTTGATTTTTAAAATCAACATCGGCTCCTGCTGGATCAACAACGCCAACAAAATTCTTATCTAGCGTATGAAAAAACACCAATAAATACAATGCGAAAAATAACGAAAATTTACATGAATGCGAATGCTCATGAAATATAACAGAATAATAGGTCTCAAATTTATAAACGTTTTAAAATTGGTTTCATAATTTTTAAATCTTTAGAATTAGATGTATGAAAATATAAAGATTAACTACTACACGAAAATGATCGAAATCAAATTAATTCAGAAAATTTTGAAAATTTATAGGATGGTCGAGATCAAATTAATTCAAAAATTTTTGAAAATTTGTAGGGAGGTAGATATGGATCTCACATGGCTACAAAAACTTGTTTGAGGTCAATTGGACATCGGATGAATTTTTGGTGGCCATTTGAATGGATCCGCACACTTTGCACTGCACTTTCAATTGACCAACCAGCAGCGCGCACGGTTGATCTCTTTGGTCCATGGGACAGCGAAGGGAAATAGAACAAGGCAATGTAGAGCAGAGCAGATAAGCAGCGGCTCAGGACGTCAGCCTCGCCGGCGTTGGACAAAGCGGCCGAGGCGGGATCCATGGGGCAGGATCATGAGGAATTGACGAGCTCTTCGTGGAGGACGTCGTCTCGGGTGGCGTCCAGGCGCATGCTCAGCGATGGTACAGCCGCTGGGCAGCGAGGAAACGACGTGGAGGCAGCGGCCTGCGGCGCTGGTAGCCTGGTAGGCGACGCGGAGTGCAGGCGCGCGGCAGCGCCGGACAGCAGCAAGGCAGCGACGGGGAGGTCGGGGATGGCGGCAGCTCGGCCGGAGAGGGACGGCGGCGAGCTTGGCGGTGCATACAGCTGCGTCCCGAGACAACACACGTCACCGTCGGCGAACGGCGACGAGGGATGCAAGGCGGCGGTCATCTAGCACCGGGAGATCGAGGGGAAGCTGATGGTGAGGTTGATTTGGGGCGAGAGAGCCCGAAACAACGCGGCACCGTTTGCCGGCTTTGGGGAAGACGATACTCCGACATGCCAACGCAATGCTCTAGGGAGGGAGAAGGAGGATTATTACCCCGCGATGGTGATGAACTTGGAGAAAACGACAAACTCCGGCGAGCTCGCCGGCGACAAATGCCGGCGGCACCTGTCGTCGTCTCTTGCGCTGCAAGGGCAAGATGGATTTACGGGAGATCAAGGTAGGACATTCCGGCAAGAATTCAGCAAGAAGTCTCACCAGATGCTCCAATCAAAAGAGAGAACAAAAGGAAAGCACCTCGGCCTGAGCCTTTACAAATTACAGTGACGAACAGGGGTTGGCTTAGTGCTTGTTTAGCACTCATGCAAGGATTAGTAACTGATAGCACAAAGGCTTGATGATTATCAATGGCAAATGAAACAATTGGGAGGAATTTCCAATGAGTTATGACTATGCACAGGGAGTTAGAAAGTTCCTGCGCACCAATAAACAGAGAGTTGGAGTTTCTTGCGCAGGAGAAGAAAAAATGGAAGGAAGAAGGAAATAGAGAGAAGAGAGAAGAAAGAGAAAAATAGAGAAATCGGTGATTGACAAGTGGGTCATAGGAAGCAAAAAGAATTATCTAGTAATTAAATAAATAATAGGGCCAAACCAATTAAAATAACGCAAACACTTCCGTCCGGACTACCGACGAGATCGGATGCGCCCCGTTAATGTAGGTCCCACCCGTCAGTGGCCAGCGCCGCCTCTCCACATCCCTCTTAGCAACCTTGCTTCCGCTGCTAGCCTAGCCGGCCAGCTCGTCCAATGCCACTTCATGTTCTCATGTTTGTTCTTCGCCGAGAGAGAGAGAGGGAGGAGAATGAAGGTGGCGGTACATTGAAACGATACCACACCGCAACAAGATGGCGGCAGCCGAACCTCACCGATGGTGAGGGTCAGGGTCAGAGAGAGAGAGAGGTGTGGGCGGGCCCGCCTATTGACTCCTCGAAGAGGAAGCGTGAGAGCCTAAGCTCGATGTGCCCCGATCCACCACGCGGTTCCTGATGGTGCATAAGAAGGCAAGGAGGGCAGCGGCGGCGCCTCTCTCTCTCCACCAACTACCTCTCTCTTCCTCGGTGGCAGCGTTGCTTCTATCGATGGTAGTGGCAATCGACGTCAAGGTTCTCCTAAGCGATGGAAGTACAAGGACATCTGTGCCATTGCGTCCTCTCCAACTCCAACACCTTCAACGTCGTCCACGTTCGTCTTCTCGGCCCCGCAAATGCCAGCGCCGCTAGTGCACAATAGCACAAGTTCAATGGAGGTATGGAGGCAGCATCATCAAACAGAGGCATACTCTTCTCCCTCTTGATCTTACCCCCTTTGCTAGATCTCCGCCACCCCTAGCCTCCTCCTGGGCCGCCAACACCACTGAAATCCCCTATGTCAGAGCTCTATCTCCCCCAAATCCTGCTGCCCTTTTTCTTCCTCCCTCTTTTCTCCCTCCTAGCGACCTAGCCCCTCTCTCCTCTGCTTTCTCGTCTCCTGAGAAGGCTGCACCGGAGCACCCTCGCCGGAGTTCGCCCGTCACTGTCGGCAACGCCATTGCCTCTCCCCTCCCTCGATTTCTCTACGACACTGCGGAAGGCGTAATAACTTCGTATAGCATACATTATACGAAGTTATACGAGTAGAGGAAACAATGACAGGTGGGACCCACGTAAAGAATATGTAAAAGAAAAATAATCATCACATAGGCTATTTACGTGTATAAATTATTATCTGGGACTTGAGGGCCAGGTGCGTGGCCAAATCATCGAAATCGCCCTCTCAAAGCCGTCCTTGGACTTAACAAAACTTTATAGATCCGAATATCCGATTTCATAAGTTATGAATCTAAGTGAAATCGCGAGACAAGTTTAAGGACATGCGCCACAATTTACTCAAATATTTTAGTGGGCATCATTTCACCCGTCCTTGCATCGGTTGCAATGGCATCATCTGCAAATTTGTATAGCGGGAACAGTTAAACTAGTCAAATAAAGTTTTCTGTTGAATTTATCCATCAAGGAAATGCATTTTCGTTGTAAATTCTATACCATGGAACACTGCAAAACTATCACTTTAAACACATGCATACTACTGTACCATGGTTTCTAGAAATGTTATGAAAATGTCTACTGGATCTTGGATGGAAGCCAGTTGCTGGCTCAATCCCAATCACATTTCGCTTTCATTTCAAAACAACTCAGTCGCAAACAGACTTCCCCAGTTCCCCCCTTCTGATCTAGTGCTTATAGTGAACCTAAATTAAGTTGCTTACTGTGAAACACCACTTAAGTAGCTTAATGGTCAATTATCTCGGACGTTCTTGCATAAAAAACCTTCCATGCTTTCTTAGGGTAGAGTTATTGTCCAAAATGCACAAGTCAACACTGAATAATGCAGTCATGGAAAAAAAACTGGTACGAGAGTATAACAATTCCACAGGAGCTTGGATGAAAGAC
Source organism: Raddia distichophylla (assembly GCA_005191435.1). Taxonomy (NCBI): domain Eukaryota; kingdom Viridiplantae; phylum Streptophyta; class Magnoliopsida; order Poales; family Poaceae; genus Raddia; species Raddia distichophylla. The sequence goes on from SPJY01003962.1 coordinate 235,626, forward strand.
GATGAACCTACAACTATGTAATGCCACTAATAATAAAGGGAAATTCTTTTCCACGGGATCCCGTCCGAGCAGGATCCGGATGGGATCCGTCCCTGCGCCCAGCAGAAGAGGAAGAAGGGAGGAGGAAGACCTTGATCAGCAGAGGAGGAAGGAGCTGCCTCGCCGTCGCTATTTGGGTTAGGGTTCGAGGGGTTTGGGTTCCTCGGGGTTTTGAGGGAGGTTGAGGAGGCGGCGTACCGGCGGTTGGTCGGGGTTGGGTGAGGGCGGCGGCTGCGCCGCCTAAGCCGGGGGAGGGGGCGAAGGCGGCTGGGCCGGCGTCGGCGGGGGGACCACGCCGTTCCCGTCCGTTAGGGTGGACGGGGTGGCATGGCGGCGGGGGCAGAAGGGCTGAGAGGCCAGCGGCAAGGGCACCACCGGCCGGGGTGGTGGTGGAGGCGGTGGGGGAGGTGGTGGAGGCGCGCGGAGTAAGCGGCTGAGGGAGCGAGTGAGGGGGCGAGGCGGACGCGGGCGAGCGGAGGAGTGGAGGCCGAGTAGGACACATGGCGGAGGGGGAGTGATCCTGTCCGAGGACGGGTGGGACAGGATCCCGTCCCCTAGTAGCTCCCATAATAAACTCTCTGCAGTTTAACATATACAATATCTTATCATCTGAAAACTAGATGAGGCATGGTTTGATCAATGCATTCAAACATTAGTAGATCCCCTTAAAAAAAAAAATTAGTAGATGCCAAAACTTTGGAACATTTCCAAGTGTTTACTAGACTATCTGGCTGAATGATGCCAAGTCTTGCGTCAGGCATGATTTGGGTTACATTCCAGACCAACCAATAAGAAATATCCCCAAACGTCGGTCAATCGTAAAGAATGCTGTCGCTGGTCGACAACTCATACAAATGCTTGAGGTGGATGTCTCTAAAATATAACCGGAGCAATAGATCTTCTCAGCAGATTAGCTCCACTACTGAAAACCTGCACATCCTGTTAAAGCCATGCACCAAAGTTTCCAAATTCCAACCAAAACCTGGTGTAGCTAAGCTTCAACATTCAAAATATGATGTTTTCCGAGAAAAGATGCTTCAGATTGCACCCATCTTATGTCAACACACAATCAAAAACAAAAATTGCCCAAAGAGCCTATTTACAGGTACGAGGAGGCCATGCTCCTCATATCCGTCGGCATGAAGGCCAGCACAATCAGCAGGATGAGCAGGCAGACAGGCAAGAGCAGCAGCAGCGATGGCGGTGGCGGCAAAGGAGGCAACACCAACGGCAGTACGAGCAACGACACGGTGAGGCAGGCGAGCACGAGGAACGCCTCTACTCCGAAGTAATTCGCTGCAACCACCTTCTTGTCAGACACATTTGCCTGCTGCTGCTGCTGCTGCTGCTGCTGCAGATAATGCCTCTTTGCATCATTTGGTCTGACTAACATAGTGTTCCTCCTCTGCCTAGCAACCCCTCCTTCCATTGCACCGATTTGGCTAGCCATTTGCCTGCCCTTTGGGGGGTATGCAGATTAGTGGGTGTCCAGGAACTGAGATGGATGAGGATTGCGGTGGTTTATGGATGTTCTGGTCAGATCTGAAGGTCTCGTGAATGAAAAATTGCCCATCATCTGCTCTTGAAGAACAGCACCTGAAGTGACGATACCTGAAATGAGAGGAAGAGCAAAACATTAGAGGACAAGCACATCAACCACACACCTTTTTCAAGTATGCCAGATGGAACCCAATAAATCAAGAAAATCAAAGGCAAGCTCATACTTTTTTCGCACCCCCAATTTCAAGCGCAAAAGCAATAGACAAAACAACCAATTGCTCCAAAGAACCTCACAAGCTAATCTACAAAAAGGTCAAGAACCATCGATTTATGCGAAGACCACGCGAAATCACACGCCAAAACAAGGGGGCAAAAAAAAAAAAGTACCTTCGATGCTGAACCTGGCATTGTTCCTCTTCCCGTACCGCGCATCCACCCGAACAAATCCTCCCCGAAGAACACCTCAAATCAACACGGAACCAGACACCAAAGAACACCAAGAACGGCGCAGCCGAACAGCTCCAAGATTCGGACTCCGCCGCCGGCCGCCGCGCCGAGGTGGGGAGCGGGCAGAATCCAGAGAGCGAGCGGGAGCGGAGGAGGGGGGGATCCTCAGATGACGGCGAGCGGCGCGCTTTCTGGCGATGGGGGGAAGGATCAGCAGCATGGTGACAGGGAGAGGGAGGGTGGATTTTATGAGTGGGGTTCGGGGCGGAGAGGGGGCAGCTTCCTTCAAATCTTGGGGAGGGGGAGGGGCGGATGCATTGCATCGAGGACCAGGTTGGGGTCTCGTCTCGCGTGGGGGGCAACCCCATGCATGCAAGTGGCGCGCTGGGGCCCGAGCTTTTTTTTTTTTTTTGGGTGGGAGGGATTACTTGCCCTAATTGCAATTAGTGGGTTGGGAGCTAGCACATTTAAAAAGTGTTTGTCGAGTCTTCTACGGCGTTGGGCTTTTGGAGGTTGGTTTGTTTTATGCTACGTGCTCCCTCCGTTGTAAAATAATATCCGTTTTATACGTCGGCACGATCTTCAAAATAGAGCTTTGATCATAAAACATTTTTTAAAACTACTTATTATATATTAAAAATTATAATATTATGAAAGTTTTTTTAAGACGAATATATCTATACGATTCCTATGATCTCGATCTAAATTGTTTAAAAGTTATCTATGGATAAAGTTTTAAAACTTTGAATTAGGATGTCTAAAACTTTTTATTTAGGATACGTGTAAGTCAACATTTTACAACTTTACCCATAAAAGTCAATTGACACTGAGCACTTCAAAACCATACATAAATATTTGTCTCCAAATTTTTTTCGTAATACTGTAATTTTAGTGAAATATATAAATAAGTTACTAGTAGTTAAATTTGTATTTTAAAGATCTTGACAATGTCCGATACATCAAGATTTTTTAGATATGGAGGAAGTATTTAGTAGATGTGTGCTAACAGACGTCAAATTTGGTAGGGGGGGTGTGTGTGTGGATGGACAGGGGGAGGGGACAGTGAAAAATGTGTTGAATTTTAAGTCATAGAGGCCGAGTATGAATATTGTAACGAGTATAAATTGTGTTATGGAGAAGTCAAAGGCACTCGTGTAGTCACCCTTAATCACTCTAATTTATTTATTTCATCAACAAAAACATGAAACTATATTAATACAATTGATCAGTCATGTTGCAACGAATTGATCAGTCATGTTGCAACGGAAACATAGTGTATTGTTTCATCAAATTTGAGCATTTCATACGAATAATTTTTTATTAAATAATATTTTGGATGGAAAGTTTCATATCATATAAAACATCCGTGGATTAATTATATAGATGCCACTATAAAATCTTGACGTGTGAAAAATGCCACTCCAAGGGGCATACAATACATAGGCTATTTAATTTTGAGTTTTTTTTTGCAGTAGCATATGTCGAATGGGCCCGTTTATATTTGCATGTATGTTTCTTGGGTGATTGGAATATTGAATAAAAATAATTTGTAATCAGTAAAAATAATTATAATCGAAAAATTTGTATCCGTTACCTGTCTCCTATGTAGCATATCCTTGTGAGATGTATCCAGTAAAAGTTAGCGGTGGCCAATAATTCAATATTTAATTTCCCAGCTCGGATAACAAAAACTCAATCTATTAAACAAGGCAAGGATGCGATCGTAGCACTTTTTTGACATTTTCGTATGCTAGGATTAACCATGTATATATAATGATTTTTTGATGCAATTTTAATGCATTTAGGGCTTGTTTGGTTCACTGCCTTACCGCGCCACGCCGCACTTGCGGCCAACACGCCTGCGCCGGCGCGCGTTTGGCTCGCGCCGCATCGCGCCTCGCCTCGCCCCACGCTGCCTCGCCCCCAGTTCAAAATCGCGCGTGAGGCCGCCTCACTTGCGGCGCTGGATTTGAGCGCCGCAACTGCGGCGCGGCCGCAGCTGGGGCGTGGCGGCATGCGGCCCGAAGCAAACACGCCTTTAGACTATCTTCTCCTAAAGTTTAAATAATTTTCATTTGTGATGACAAATTTGCGAACAAGATGGTTAAGAATCTTTGCTGTTTCCAAGACAAACTTTTCCACTGAAGTTGGTTGCATTGACTTGTTAATGGATTAAT